>OU015499.1:128013722-128043722 GCA_907164885.2 Dolomedes plantarius | reverse complement strand
TATATATACAGTCGAACCCCGTTATAAAGAACTCACGGATATAACGAACGAAAATTTTAGTCCCGCCGTTTTCCTATTGTATGTAATTTAATTAGTATTGTGTCGGTTTTGTGTAATCGATTTTAGTCGATTTAATTCATTAATGATAATTTTTAATAGATTTTATCTTTTTTTAATACATCATTATTGAATACACATTGCGACTAATGAGTTATATATTTTGTGGACTCTAGCATTTTTCTTAACGGTTCAGCTATAGCGAAACACCGGATAAAGCGAACAAAACTTTTGGTCCCTTGAAGTTCGTTATAATGGGGTTCGACTGTATATATATATATATATTCATTCTTGGGCTCGTATTCTTGGGATACATTCTATCCCACCCCGTAAGGAAAAGGTTAAATTACAAGAGCGTGCGTTAATCGTAAAACTTTTTTTTTTTTTTAAATGCGGAGTCACTTGTCGCGAAGACATTCGCCTATAACACCGCAGTTTCGCTGGCCACTTTATTATGGGGGGCGCCATATAGGCGGACCCACATTGCCCCCTATGAAGGGACGACACAAACGGAGGCATTTTAGTGGCGCTTCGCCAGTAAAACGTTTTATCAAAACCAGGGAAATGCTGTTGCAGCTCTTCCCGAAATTCGACGTCAAAAGAAATTGCGTCGGGATACAATGTCTCCACCAGGCGTGAGAGACATGATATCTCGATTTGGAAACGCTGATGGGTGTTTAAGCGTTCAACATGGCAGAGGGCGAAAAGCCTATTAGCGAAGAGGTCCTTTCAGAAGTAGCAACGGCCGTTATCGAGCAGTCACTGACAAATGATCATGGAGTCAGCAGTGCACGTGCAGTGTCACGACAATTGGACGTACCGTATAGAACAGCGCAGATGATCCTGAGAAAAATAGTGACATTTTTTCCGTATCAGATCAGCCACAGCCAGCAACTGCTTCTTATCGACAATGACCGTCGCTTGTCTTATATATATATATATATATATATATATATCCCAACTATGTCTATAAAAGTGAGTGTGCATTAGTTTCGTGTCTCATTGCTTGGTGGGAGCTAAGTATTTTGTATCTTAATGTGTATAGTGTATATGTTAGTGAGCAATTATTTAGTTAATTAGTATTATTGTATTTCTGTATCTTAGTATTACGATTTTTTTCTTTTTTCTTTTTTTAATTTTCTTTTTTCTTTATTAAAAAGTTAAAACGCTATTCATCTTGTAATTATGTTTTAGTTAACTATATTAGTAATGACATCTGGTTTAACTTATCTATTTCATCTAAAATATTTTTCCTCTTCATAATTGTTTGTTACTGTCTTGTTGTTATAGCCGACCTCCGGGAGTGTTGCCAGGCTTAAAACATGTTTAACCGGGATTGGGGGGTCACAACCCCTCCCAGTCATCAACTATACCACCTCCAATTCCGTTTTTTGCTTATTTATATATGTCTATCTTATTTCAGGTTATAGGAGTATTAAATGGTCGCATCTGCCCTTTTAGTCATCTTAATTTTAAATATCTATATATCGTAAATATTTTTGTGAGCAGCTTAGTGCCTAAAATTTATTTACTCATTTTTGGTTCATATTAAGTAATTTACATTTGTAAACTATATATATATATATATATATATATATATATACAGTTGGTTCTCCGTTTAACGACGCTCTACTTAACGACGATCTCTATTTAAAGACAATATTTCCCGGTCCCTGTCCCTCCGACGTAAAAAAATTCTATTTTAAGACGATTTTGTTTCTATTTAACGACGATTTTTTCTTACATGATAAACTTTTTCTTCAACATTTTATCTACTGGAGGGTTACTTTCTGTGGTGGAGTTTGGTTTCAAAAACAGACCCGGAATTTCCTTTATGTTTGTTGCAATCATAGACTTGTTGCAGTGGAAAAAACCGGGGGAGGGGGGGGGAATAACTGTTCCTCGGAAGATCGAATATTCTTCCCTGGTGGATCGAATTTCTTAGTGCGGGTGTGGAATCACTCTATTGTACCTACCATGTTGTCATGTGATTTACGAACTGTCCAAAAGCACCCCTCTCTCACTCCTTCTGGGAAGCACGTGTTCGTGTTTAGAGAATTCATGTTTGGGTGTAGGAGCTCATTCCAGTACGAATACGAGGTGAGCAGAGCAAAATGGCATCAAAGCGAAAGCATCTTACTTTTAACTACACGAAAAAGTGAAAATTGTTGAAAACTGGGAAGAAAGTGTTAGAATAACAAAAGTCCAATTCGCAAGACAATTTCAGCTACCCGAGTCTACTCTCAAAGGCAGTTTAGCAAGCAAAGAGAAAATTCTTGAAGCAGCACAAAAATTTGGTTTGGGATCCAAATCCAATCGGCAGAAAATTCAATGTGGCCGATCAGAAGAGTTTGAGAAGGCAGTCCTGCAATGGTTTCATCAAGCAACAGCATCTAACATTCCAATTTTCGGAGTGATATTTAAAGAAAATGCTATTATTCTGGCAGAAAAGTTTGGAATGCAAAATTTTCAGGCTTCGGCTGGTTGGCTAACAAAGTTCAAAGAAAGATACGGGCTTGTATTTAAAAGCATATCTGGCGAAAGTGGCTCCTTAGATGAAAAAATAGTGGATGAAGGGAAAATAGTGCTGAAGGGGAAATTAGATGGATATGATGAGAAGAACATATTCAATGCAGATGAGACGGGCCTATTCTACAATATGGTGTCGAATAAAACCTTAACGTATATGTGCGAAAAGTGTTTTGGTGGAAAATACAGTAAGGAACGATTGACTGTTTTACTGTGCACTAATTCGGATGGATCTGAGAAATTTCCACCACTAGTTATAGGCAAATCAAAGCATCCAAGGTGTTTTAAGAATATCACCAGGAAACCTTGTGAGTACCGCAATAACAATAAAGCGTGGATGACATCACACATTTTTATTGACTGGATTAGAAAATTTGATGCAAAAATGCATCGAGAATAGTGAAAAGTTTTACTTTTAATCGACCGATGCACTGCACATACTCCAAATATCCCTGGACATACAAATTTCACTATCCATTTCTTGCCAGCTAATTGCACTAGAAAGTTGTAGCCATTATACCTGGGAATCATTCGCAGTGTGAAAACATACTACAGAAAGTCTTTAATTAGGAAATTAATAAACAATTCGGCTGACAGTATAAAAATTAGAAAATTTACAATCTTGGAAGCAATGCACATGATAACATCAGCATGGAAAGAAGTTTCTTCATCCACAATAAAAAACTGCTTTCGCGTTGCTGGAATTCACAAATAACTTGTAGTGGAACTGCAAAGTACGGATGTAGAAATCAACGAAGATGACATTACCCCTGAAGAATGGAGAAGTCTTGTTGAAGATTAGGATGTTTAAATTCAAGATTTCTACAATTGTGATAAATATGTTTTAACAACAGATTTCAGAAATGCAGAACAAATTTATGAAGATATTGTAAACGAAAATACAGTGTCAGACGAAGAAGGTGAAGTTGAAGACACGGAAAACGAGACACCGTCATACGCAAATGCAATTTCTGCTCTAGATGTTCTCCAACGCTATATTACATCGAAAATGGAAGGTGACTCATTTAACATTTAAGAAAATCTGGAAAAGAGAATAACGAAAACAAGGCGAATGAAGCAATCAAAACTTTTTGAATTTTTTAAAACGTAATTTATTGTATTGTTTGTACTCTTTTTTTTTCAATGTAATTTAAAATAACTTTTTGTGAATAAAATAATGATGATAATAAAAATAACAATTTTTAAACACGCCAATATATTAAGAAATATATTGACAGTCCTAAACCTGTAAAGTGGGAAGGGAAATGTTATTTTTTCACAAATTCTGTTTAAGGACGATCTCTACTTAAGGACGATTTTTCACGGTCCCTTGAAAGTCGTTAAACAAAGAACCAACTGTATATATATATATATATATATATATATATATATATATATATATATATATATATATATATATATATATATATATATATATTCCCATAATAGTTGCCGTGTTCTGTGTATGTATCTGTCATGTAACGCTTCCGGAGCGACCGCTTCATAAATACATCAGCCTATGGCATCCATTTTGTTTTATGAGTTAGGCTTAACAAGTTAAAAGTAAAGTTCAAAAATATTATTTGCTATCTAAACCCAAATAATTTATTAGAAACAACGTAATATCGACGCAAATCTACTTTATTTCGATTTTTAGACTGTTGTAATAAACGGTTATGACAGTTAAAAAACAGCTCGCCACCGTTTAATGGTGTTCTTAGCATAAAATATCCTTTCATTGTAACCGTTTTTCGTTGTGATTTTCATATTCATTGGAGAATTATCTCTTTTCCGCCACGTTTCGCGTTATCATAGTGTTTCAATTAAACTAATCACAAGTATTCATTTTATATACTCAGAACTTGAAAACGTAAACAAGAGTGAGTTATTCATTCACCGTGATTCATTCATCGTCGTTAATTTAAGAAATATTGAATCAGAGAATTTTTTTCACAGTAAAACAGTTTTAAAGGTGTTTAATTGAATATTTCTAAATTGCCAACACACGTGGCTTTCATGTGCTCACATGTGATTTTTGGTAAAGTATTCTATTATTTTATTTTTAATATTACTTTTAATAGTACTTTTATAACTATTCCGCCACCTTTCGCGTTATCACAGTGTTTCAATTAAATTAATAACAAGTATTCATTTTATACACTCAGAACTTGAAAATGTAAACAAGAGTGTGTCATTCATTCACCGTGATTCATTCATCGTCGTTAATTTAAGAAAAATTGAATCAGAGAATTTTTTTCACAGTAAAACAGTTTTTCATTATATTATTTTTTTAATATATATATTTATATTTTAACCTTATAATATATATATTTTAACCAGATATTACAATAATGTCAAATTTAGTATTTTTGGAAAGTTGCAAACTCGGCGCATGCGTATTGATATGTTCAAAATTGTCTGTATACGGTAGCGTGCTTTTGAAAGCGAATACCTAACATAACAGCAAGATTTTTTTTAATTTTTAAAAGCGTCTAATTGAATATTTCTAAATTGCCAACACACGTGGCTTTCAAGTGATTTTTCGTAAAGCATTCTATTACGATGATAATATGTTTAATTTCTGTTTATTATTGTATTTTTAATATTACTTTTAATTATACTTTTATAACGATTTGTATTTTACCGTCAAGTTTTGACGTGTACTATCTATATATATAAAACAGTACCGTAACTGACTGACTCACTGACATACAACGCACAGACCAAACCGCTGGACCTAAAGTTCTGAAATTTTGCATGGCGATTCTTCTTATAGTGTAGGGGTGCACTAAGAAAGATTTTGAAAAATACTTCTTAGATTATTTTAAAGGAAATTTTTAACCTATTTTAGTAACTTTTTTTAAGTTTGCATTTAAAATAATTATTTGAGGGTTATAAAATTTATATCACGAGAAAGATCATAAAAATTCCTTTAAAATGAAATATTTTTCGAATCTTTATATCCATTTTCTGATTTTTGGTGAATTTTTAAAGATTAATTTTTAGAATTTAATTTATTAAATGCTGATCACGTGATTTCTTTTTCTGGTACTTTAAATAAATGTATCGCCTCGTGCATAACAACTAAATAGACAAAAAAAATATTTTTCTTTTCTTGCTAATGCGGCAGACGATTGGACATTATCCAAAAAAATATTAAAATAAAGTAAAAGATATGTTCCTCAAACTGTACTAAATTAACTGTACTATGATCTTTAGTATGTCCTATTAGATTTAATTTGAATATTTTCTTTACATTATATTGTCTATAAAAATATCCGTTACAATTTTTTTATAAATATATTTTTTCGTTTTTTTTTACATCAATTGCATACATTGATCGTTGTATTTATTATAAATATATTTATACATATTTTTGGCATTAATTGCATACATTGACCGTTGTATTTAATTTGAATGTACTCCGTAGCGAAGTGCGGGTTTTCAGCTAGTCTAGTATATATATATATATAAAATCAAATTTTTCTACAGAAAATATTTTTAAAATCAAATACAGCTTTTACGAAAAAAGATGGATGGAGAAATAAAAATTAAAACTAATAAAAAAGTAGTTAAAGTATTAACATTATGGAAAAAATTTCTTTAAACCTATGTATACGGTTTTATATATTTTACATATTTTACGGTTATATATTTTATATATTACCGCATTTTATATATTTTATATATTTATATAAATATATAAATATATATATAATATATATATTAATGTAATATATTAATATATATATAATAAATATATATATATAAATATATATATAAATATATATATTTTATATATTTTACGGTTTTATTTATCTATTTATACGCATTACAGACAATTGAAACGAACTAAATGACGTCACATGCGCAAAACTGAAAAATAACGTGTATTTAGCGCAAGTAAGACAACTAAAGAAAATCTACACTAAAACATTTTCAATAGACGTTGGACACAATATATTTACCAACAAATTTCCTAAAGGAGAACTGATTCAGATTGCCTGCCTGCTCGGAAATATTAGACAAAGGCAATTACGCGTGATGCAAGCAAATGGGCCAGAAATGATTCTCTTGCGAAATACAAACAACCTTGATTTTCTGTGTCACTAAAGGAAGCCATTTATGTCAATATTTTATGGTTAGAATGGCAAGAAACCTCTCATGGGTACACGTTGCTTAAAATGTTTAAAGGTTAGTTTGAGAGACGCAGACGGCTTTGATTTATAATTTCGAATTTTTAACGAGTTTCGCTTGGGAAATTCTCTGTTACGTACACCCGGGAGTCTATCAAAATTTTTCTTGTGGCTGGCCTTTTGAAATACGTAGAGACACATCTTAAACGCGTTGCAGGTGGTTTCTTTGTGTTTCTTTCAAGATAGATTGAGTGAATCCAGTGCTTAATACAAAAACTGTCGAGTGAGTAATAATTTACTAGAATCGCATGGAACATTCCTTTTTTTAATGTTTTTTCGATTGAATATATGATTACGATTTGTCATAATACTGTTAATTATTTCATAGGCTCGAAGTAGCCTAGTGGCAGCACGTCGGTTTTCGGCGCTAAGAGTGCTCGGTTTAAATCCCGAAAAGCATATACAGTGGAATCTCGATCTATCGTTTTCGAAGGGACCGACTGAACTAAATGATGGATGCGGGAAAACGATAGATGCGGAAACATACAAAGAAAATATTAACATACCTTAAAGTTTGATATCCCTAAAATATATTTACTCACATACATAAATGCATACATATCCGTAGTGTAAGTGAAGATAAAATTACAAAGTTGTACTGAAATCCAAGATAATAATAATAAAAAAAGAAATACACGTAGATACACAGGAATTTTGATTCAAATAAAAGTACTTAATCGTCGTTTGTTTTTTGGCGGTTTTCTCTCCACAAGTAAACAATACTTTTTTTGTGTTGCAAATTGCATTCTTTTCGGTATCGGTTATTGTGTGAGAGTATAAAGAAGTGGCAGCCGTGAATCGTTTGTAACTAGAACCATTCCATTGCACCGGATGGGGTCCGACATAAGACCACCAGGAAGTTCTGCCTCCGGGTGAAACACTAATTGGTCAGTGTAGAACTGCAGTAATCACAAACTTCTCACACAGTAGACCAAACACCAGGGCGCCTCCATCCCAAGGCCAACAAAAAATCTGACTGTGAGCCATTGCTGATAAGAACAGAAATGTTGAATAATCGGTGAATTTGGAATGAGTTGCCGAAAATAGGGGTACTCCAGGAGCTAAAGAATTAAGGAACACCAACGACAAACAAATAATGGGAGTGGTACAATAAAGTTAAACCAGGCTAAACAAGAGAAAACAAAAATACGAGACCCTGCATCTCAAATGTTCTGCTCATTGTTTAAATAGAGCGTCATTCTAGCTCAATCCAGACATTTATATTTCAGGTTCAGTTATTATAAAAAAACGATCGATCCGATAAATTAATGTAAAGCTGCGATATTCTGAACGAATATTGCGGGAAAACGATGGATCGAGGAACGATCCATTCGGTCTTTTTTGCTTGTTTTCTATGGAATTTATTCGGGACCGGGTGAAATAAACGATACGTACGGGAAAACGATCGTTCGGGGAACGATCGATCGAGATTCCACTGTATATGTATATATTGTAGCGTACTGGAAATATGGTCTTATTTTTTCCCGAGACCCCCACAAGGGCTTGAAACACAGCTGAGTGTTTTTCAAAGAATGTGTTGTTCGGTTCCAACAGTTCGGAACACGTGGGGGGATTAAAAACCGTTTTCCTTACAGATGCAGCCACTAAAGCTATCATCTTTACTTTTCTGCAATGTAGTAAAGTTCGGCGTCTTAGAAGAGCTGTCAGCCGATAATCTGCCGGCCCCTCCACCCCTTTTGAAAATCCAGACATTCCAAGAAGACGGACCCCGAATTGCCAGCCGTGAGGAGAGGGTTGGAGTTGTTTTTTTATCGAGAGAGCTGCGTAGAACATCGACCCGAGCGGTTGTGATTTTGTGAGGCTCCTGTTTTCTTGGGCTGGAATGGGCCCTGGAGCACGCACTGTAAATCTGCACGTAAATTAAGTGAATATGTCGAAAATGTCTAATGTTTAATTTTTTTTTAATAAATTGTTGAATTTTGGTTTTAAAAATTTCGCCTTCGTTTGTTAATTAGAACTCTGTCTTTCTTGGTATGGAACAATAAACCCAAAGAACTCATCCAAAGTCCCTTTGAATCAATGCCGAGGCGTGTGGCAGCGGTGACCTCCAACAATGGCGGCTACTCTGGCTACTGATTTTGGCAGGAACCACACTTCACAGAAGTCTATAAATTTAATCATTTGATACTTGGTCAACATGTTGTCTACAAAAAAAATTTTGTTGTGATATCTCTTGTCTTTCTTGGTGTTGCAATTTGGGTGGCCAGTAGTGTATATATATATATATATATATATATATATATATATATATATATATATATATATATATATATACAGTCGATTCCGGCTAATCGGACCACATCGGGACGCGATCATTTTGGTCCTAATAATCGGCTGGTCTGATTACACGAACATGCCCTATTAAGCTTATGCAATAGGATTTGCTTCGGCCCTTTAGGATGTGGTCCGAATAAGCGGCTGGTCTGATTAACCGGTGGCCCAATTAACCGGATTCGACTGTATATATATATATATATATATATATATATATATATATACATAAATACATACACAGGTTTTTTTTTTTTTTTTTTTTTTTTTTTTTTTTTGGGGGGGGGGGGCAAAAATCCAAAACTAAGCCAAGCTTAGCTTTTGGATTTTTGAGCTGCCACTAAGTTCTTTGCACTGATGAAGAAGCTCCTTTGCAGCTTTGAAACGGCCGTATGCAAAATTGCACCTTACTGCTATTTGTGCTTTATTTACGTTGGATTTCCTGTTTATTTAACGTTTGTTGTTGTTGTTGTTGTTTGTAATCCCCCCGCTTCTGGCTGGTACTTATTCCAGATCAGGTCCATGCGGATTAGCGGGCAGTTTCGGTTTATAATGGCACCACAAGGTTGGGAGCCCGATTTGGCCAAGTGCCACCACAAATTTGACGGAGACCCCCCTCCCCCGAGACGCGTCATCTGGTGAGATCGTACTCTCTCCCACCCTCTCTGACCTCATAGAGGAGCAAATAACATTTAATGCATCTTAATTTACACCTTTCAGAAAAAAAGCTAACTATCAAGAAGCTGAAGACGATAATTTTTCCCGTCCAAAAGAAAATTAATTAATGAACAAATAAATAATCCAACAGATATAGATAAAAAAAATTATAATAAAATAGACAAAAAACAAACAGAAATCAAGCACTCTGGGCATCCACGCACCAACGGCAAGATTCTGTATAAGTGCCGGAACAGAACCATAAAACAACAGAGGTAACCGACAGGTCTCGTCATCAGGGAGCCTAACCATGTCAATTACCTCAGGGGGAACTTTCTGAATAGGATGCAGGTAAGCCCAAAAGACGCACCTTTCAAGCATTGAGCCCATACTGTAAGTTGTGTTTGTCTTTTCATTTTCTTCTTGACTAATTGCTTCTTTGGGGGTCTCGGGGCCTTGGGATGTATTTCGGGCTTACCTGCATCCTATTCAGAAAGTTCCCCTTGAGGTAATTGACATGGTTAGGCTCCCTGATGACGAGACCTGTCGGTTACCTCTGTTGTTTTATGGTTCTGTTCCGGCACTTATACAGAATCTTGCCGTTGGTGCGTGGATGCCCAGAGTGCTTGATTTCTGTTTGTTTTTTGTCTATTTTATTATAATTTTTTTTATCTATATCTGTTGGATTATTTATTTGTTTTTTTCATTATGGGGATATGAAGCTACTGCGCTATCCTCTATTGAAAATGTTTTCTTTGCAGGATATGTTTTGTGATATAGTGATTTAGCAGTCTATGCTTGAATTTTAATTTTGTTTATTTCTATTGTTTACTTTTTAATTAATGAACCTGTGCATGTAATACCATAGTTTCAGCCTTTCATCATAAAACTCAATTTTCGGCCCTAAATAGAAACAGCTGTTGCAAGCGTCGGCATTAAAATATTTTATATCCTTATTACTAAAAATTTTATGGCCATTTTTCCCGATTTTTCGTTAGCGAGTAACATTAATTACTCGTTAAAGCAATGAAGCTCATTTTACCTTTTTGTTTGACGATGTCTCAAAAAAGATGTTGTTTTAAAAGATCAGCGGGATTTATTCTAAAATGTTGGCTCGGATAAAGACGTGCGAAGAATTAGTAATGATATTTTTCTGGTTATTTTCCGGTCGATTTTCGAGTCGCGTGGATAAATGGGTCTGTTCCGTATAACCGTTATTTAAAGTAGTTAAGAAAGAAACAATGATTTTATACATCAGTAGTAAAGAATCAGGTCAAGAGCAACGTTAGTATTTTACTTTAGTGTTTTGGTATTCCGCGTGACAGTTGTTCACTTACCAGTTTTGAATCAGAACTTTTTATATTCCGTAATGGTGTTGGTTTTTGTTTTCGTCCCTCTCGCTATTTTTAGCTTCCCCTTCGAACAATTATCTAAGTACGAACAATTATCTCAATACGAACTTTTTTTTTTACATTAAAAGCATTTCTTCCTACGTTTTTAGTTTTAACATCTTTGTTTTCTGCTATGGGCCAAAATTTCATTTAATGAATATATATATATATATATATATATATGTATGTATACACAAGTTATCAAAAATTAAGGAAAAATCACAAAAAAAGGGATAACACGTTCAAAACTAGGCCAGTCTGTTTAAAATTTGAATATGTTGTTAAGTAAAAGGTGCTGAAAAATACTACATTATGAAAAATAGTGGCACTGCAGTCGGAATACGTCATTTGCGAGGAACATAAAAGTGAATGTCTCAGAGCAAGGCGGCAACTGTATCTGCGAGGCTGAAATTAGACATCTTGCATCGCCAAATTGTAACAATGACTTCCAGGCATCATTTGACCGAAGAACTGCGATGGCGAGCTATTGGGAGACTAGAGGCAGGACAAATTCAGACAGAAGTGGCCAGATGACTAAATGTGTTTCCGTCTGTGGTTAATAGACTTTGACAACAATTTGTAACCACGCATTATGCGTCCGGGAGGTTCAGCCAAGGACGGCCATACGCTACGATGAGTGCCGATGACCGATATTTGTCATTATGCGCACGAAGGAATAGAACCGCAACTCCATCTGCAAGCTCTCTGCAGATCCTCCCTCGCTGTAAGCTCTCGTAGATTGGTATCAACGTCAACCGTGCGTAGAAGGCTTCACGAAGGTGGTCCTTTTGCGAGGAGACCAGCCATTTGCGTCCCGCTCACGTCACGCCATAGGCGGGAACGTTTGCAGTGGGCAAGTCAACATGTCCACTGGACGCGTGATCCATGGAGGGCTGTTCTCTTTACGGATGAGTCCATGTTTAGCCTCTAAAGTGATAGTAGGCGTATTTTGATTTGAAGAGACCCTGGAACTCTTTTTCATCCATCACACATCCGTGAAAGAGATGCATACGGATCAGACAGTGTCTGTGTTTGGGGTGGTATCTCTTTGGGTCGACTCACAGACCTCCATGTCTTTCCCCGTGGAAGTGTGAGTGCTCACACCTATAGAAATGGCATCCTTGATGCTTATGTGCGCCCTTATGCCGGGGCAATAGGTGATGCTTTAGTGCTACAGGACGATAACGCTAGACCGCACAGGGCTCCCATCGTGGATGCTTATCTTGAGCAGGAAACAATTCAGCGCATGGAGTGGCCAGCTCGATCACCGGACCTGAATCCTATCGAGCATGTTTGAGACGCTTTAGGACGACGTATAGCTGCTTTCAATACTTCTCCTAGGACCCTAGCCACGCTTTCAACTGCTTTGCAAGAGCAATGGCTCTCACTTCCTACCGAACTCATAGACCGCATAATTGACAGCATCACACATCGCTGTATGTGCTGTATTGCTTCTCGGGGGGATCATACGCCATATTAAAGGTACTTTTCCTATACCAAACTGACCCATGCGATTTGTTCATTGTATACATATGCTAGTTTCTATAACACCATAATTGTCTGGCGATTTCTTTTTATGCTATTTTATACCTACCTATGTGTTGTATAATGTGTATAAGCTTCATTAAATTCTACGGTTAACCTTTTGAGTAATCGCTATTTTTGTGACTTTTCCTTAATTTTTGATAACCAGTGTATATATATATATATATATATATATATATATATATATATATATATATATATATATATATATATATATATAGTATATATATATATATATATATATATATATATATATATATATATATATATATATATATATATATATAAAATATATATATATATATAGTATATATATAGTATATATATATATATATATGTTACGGCCAAAGCCCGAAGTCCGGCCACTTCGCGAAGTGGCCGAGAGGTATGGCCAAAGTGCGATGTAATTGAAACGATCAGTGAATATTCTACTTTGGCCGGCCATTTCGCGAAGTGGCCACGATGTTCCAGCCAAAACGCGATGTGCTCATTCAAGAATGCCCTTGTGTGTGCATAACACAAGAATTATCTTTTATTATGCACACACAGAAGAACTATTCGATATACTGCACGATACCCACTTGAAAATTGGACACGGAGGTCGCACAAAGATGGAAAAGGAGCTAAAAACTAAGTACACAAATGTAACCAAAGAAGTGATTAAATTATATCTCTGCTTATGCAAGCCATGCCAAACCAAACTATCCAATCCTAAGAAAGGTCTAGTTTCCAAACCTTTGATATTTAAAGAACTTAATTCAAGATGCCAGGTGGATCTCATTGATATGCAGACGAACCCTGATGGAGATCACAAGTTTATACTCAATTACCAGGATCATTTAACCAAGTTTATATTATTACGGCCTCTGAAAAGCAAAAGAGCAGAAGTTGCTTACCAGTTACTTGATATCTTCACCACCATAGGTGCTGCAAGCGTGCTGCAATCAGATAATGGGAGAGAATTTGTGAACCAAGTTATAAATGAACTGAAGAACATGTGGCCGGAATTGAAGCTTGTTCACGGGAAACCGAGGCATAGCCAAAGCCGAGGTTCCATCGAACGTGCCAACCAGGATGTTCAGAATATGATGATGACATGGATGCAGACAAATAAATCAACACATTGGGCTGAGAGTCTCCGATTTATTCAATTCATGAAAAACCGTTCTTTCCACCAAGGCATTCAGCAGTCGCCATATGAGGCCATGTGTTGGCTGCAAAGCGAAAGTGGCGCTGAGTACTTCAAATCTGCCCACAGAGGTTGTCAATAATCTAGTTACAGAAGACCTTGAGAACGTCGAACAAAAAAAATGGAGGGTGATATAAATTCAGGGAATGCATCCGGAAATGAAGCTCCTGTCATGGCAGTGGAACCATCCGAAAATACTGAAGGGTTGGCCGGCAATAACTATGCGATAATATTCTGTGTGGTGTGCGGAAAAGAGTGTAGTGCAGCCCATTCTTGCGGATCCTGCGGGAAAGATGTCCATGCAATTTGTGGAATAAATTACGGAGGGGAAATTACTTGCAGGCTATGTCACAATAAACAAGTAATCAGGAAGAAGAGGTCAGGAGCTCATGCTAGTTTGCAAGCTCAAGGTGCAAAGATGCTGAGAAGTTCAGGTGCAAAATTTCCACCAGCTAAAGTTGGAGATAATGTGCGTATCCGCATACCAGATGTTGACAGGGGTCGCGGTGACCCAAGAAGCATTCTTGCTGTTGTCATGAACGTCGAGGACGGTTTCTACAAGCTAGGAACAGAACATGGCGTTCTCAAACACCTGTACTCCAGAAGTGAGTTTTCCATTCTGCACGAGAAACTACTAACACTTGATTTCATAGGCACAGAAGAAAAATCGCTACGAACCATAGCGTCTTCCCAATCACTGACAGGGGGCCAAGGCTACACGAGATGCAATTGTTCGACTAAGTGTGCAACAAACCGCTGTAAATGCAGAAGCAACAAACTTTTATGTAATTCGAAATGTCACAAAAGTTCAGCTTGTTGTAATAAGTAATTACGGTGATTTATAATTCACTTTTTAATTAAAGGAAAAGAGGTAAATTTTTAATGTTGACCATTTTACTACTTTTTTAATATCTTTTGTATTTCTAATAACTTTTACTTTACAGAAAAAAAAATTGTAGTGGTATGTTTTTTCACATATCGGGTGGTACGGTGGGACCACAATTTTTTAATATTTGTTTTATTAAAAAGTTAATTTGCTAATATTGCCCCTTTTGTTTTCTTTTTTAATTTAAAAATATAAATCTTCTAATTTAAAAATATAAAAAATAGACAAGTTTTTAAATTAAAATTTTAAAAATTTAATTTTTTACTTTGTCTCAAATGGCCACATCCCACCGCAGTTAGCTGCGGGTACCACAGCTAGTAATTTTTAAGGAATGAAGTTATGGTTATACAGAGCCAATAATAAGTGCCAATGATTTTTTCTTCCAACTTTGGCTGATCCTCCCATGCCACTTCGCGATTTGGCCGGCCAATTCCCGAAATCAAGAAAAGATCGGACATTGGCCAGCCAATTTACAGCGTTCTTAGCCATTTCGCGAATTGGCCGGCCAATTCGGGAAGCGGCCGAATTCGGGCTTTGGCCGTAACATATATATATATACATATATATATATATATATGTGTGTGTGTGTGTGTGTGTGTGTGTGTGTGTGTCTGTGTGTGTGTGTGTGTGTCTGTGTGTGTGTGTGTGTGTGTGTGTGTGTGTGTGTGTGTGTGTGTGTGTGTGTGTGTGT
Source organism: Dolomedes plantarius (assembly GCA_907164885.2). NCBI lineage: Eukaryota > Metazoa > Arthropoda > Arachnida > Araneae > Dolomedidae > Dolomedes > Dolomedes plantarius. The sequence goes on along the minus strand of OU015499.1, from coordinate 128,028,289 downwards.
GTATACCAGTTTTGAATGAAAACTTTTTATATTCCGTAATCTTGTTGCTTTATGTTTTAGTCTCTCTCGCTATTTTTAGCTTCCCCATAGAACTTTACAATTATCTCAATACGAAATTTTCTTTTTTACATTACAAGTATTTCTTCCCTGAGTACGTTTTTATTGACCGAGTACGTTTTAATTACAAACTTGATGGATAGAGGTAGCGGATGTATCTCCTGCAGGATATCGTGCCAAACTCTGTCCACTTGCTGCGTTGGATCGTCGAAATTCCGAGCTCCTTGGAGGGCCCTGTCCATAATGCTCCAAACGTGCTCAATGGGGTTAGAGATCCGGTAACCTTGCTGGCCAAGGCAGCGTTGGGCAAGCACGAAAACAAGCAGTAGAAACTCTCGCCGTGTGCGGACGGGAATTATCTTTCTGAAATGTAAGCCCAGGATGGCGTCATATGAAGGGCGACACGGCGGGGCGTAGAATATCGTCGACGTACCGCTGTGCTCTAAGGGTGCCGCGGATGACAACCAAAGGGGTCCTGCTATGAAATGAAATGGCACCCCAGACCATCACTCCTGGTTGTCGGCCCGTATGGCGGAAGACAGTCAGGTTGGTATCCCACCGTTAACCGGGACGTCTCCGGACACGTATTCGCTGATCATCGGGGCTCAATTCGAAGTGGGACTCATCACTGAAGACAATTCTACTCCAGTCAGTGACATTCCAGATCGAATATGCCCGACGCCACTACAAACGGGCTTGTCTGTGTACAGGTCAATGGTAGTCAGCGCATGGGGCGACGTGAGCTCAGCCCCTTTTCTCTGAGCCCCTATGAATGGTCCTTGCAGTCACTGAAGTACCAGTTGCACGTACGACCGATGATAATGATGAAACTGGGGCTGTGAGTGCCGTTCTGACGATTGCTCGGTCCTCACGTTCTGTCGTTTCTCTAGGCCGACCGCTTCCTTCTTGAGGCTGTGTTAGGGCCATGGTTCCCCCATTCCTGCCAACATCGTCTAATAGTGGCATCGCTCCTATTCAAATGTCGAGCGATTCGCCGATTAGACCAACCGGCTTCTTTGAGCCCAACTACACGTCCTCTCTCAAATGCAGACATCTGCGCATATTGTTCGCGCACCTGTATGCGAGGCATAGTTACTGTCTGTAATGATTACACGGAATGAAATTCGCAAAGAATTTATGACCTGGGATCGAAATTTATCCTCTTTAATATCCTGCCAGTTGCGCAGTTAAGATGCGCTGCAGCGTCACATGTTCATTCGTTAGCGGCCAAACTTTAAAATTTTGCATTTTCCGTCGAAACCTCTATGCATATCAATTTGTGTCCAATTTGCATTACCTCTTCTTGGTGCGTCGTATTTTTTTTTTAAGAGTGTGTATATATATATATATATATATATATATATATATATATATATATATATATATATATATATATATATATATATATATATATATATACTAGCTGAAAACCCGTACTTCGCTACGGAGTACATTCAAATTAAATACAACGGCCAATGTATGCAATTAATGCCAAAAATATGTATAAATAGATTTATAATAAATACAACGATCAATGTATGCAATTGATGGGGGGAAAAAAACGAAAAAATATATTTATAAAAAAAATCGTAAGGGATATTTTTATAGACAAAATAATGTAGAAGAAAATATTCAAATTAAATCTAATAGGACATACCAAAGAATATAGTACAGTTTGAGGAACATATCTTTAACTGTAATTTAATTTTTTTTTGGATAATGTCCAATCGTCTGCCGCATTAGCAAGAAAAGAAAAATAATTTTTTGTCTATTTAGTTGTTATGCACGAAGCGATAAATTTATTTAAAGTACCAGAAAAAGAAATCACGTGATCAGCATTTAATAAATTAAATTCTAAAAATTAATCTTTAAAAATTCAGCAAAAATCAGAAAATGGAGATAAAGATTCGAAAAATATTTCATTTTAAAGAAAATTTTATGGTCTTTCGCGTGATATAAATTTTATAAAGCTCAAGTAATTATTTTAAATGCAAACTTAAAACAAATTACTAAAACAGCTTAAAAATTTAATTTAAAAAATCTAAGAAGAATTTTAAAAAAATCTTTCTTAGTGCACCCCTACAGTATAAGAAGAATCGCCATGCAAAATTTCTGCACTTTAGCTCCAGCGGTTTGGTCTGTACGTTGTATGCCAGTCATTCAATCAGTCAGTCAGTGAGTCAGTCAGTTACGGAACTGTTATATATATATACCGGATGAGCTAAAAGTCCGTAAAAACTTTAAAAATTCACAAAAAATAAAGAAATCATGATAAAGAAGTGCAGTTTGCAAGAAATGGCTCACAAGGAAGTCGGATTTTTTTAGCAGCAAAATAAAAATTTAAAAGGTCACTGCTAGAGTCACTGGTCCAGCTTTGCGAGCACTGCTACACCCCGTGGACAATTCCGCCGCCCTATTATTCATGACGGTTTCCACCGCAGTAATGCGGCCCTCCTCCAACGAGCGTCTTCCACTTCGTGGCCGATCCTCCAAATTCTCGTGTATCAGGGTCTTTTATTGCAAGATCCATGTGCATAACTCTGCTGAATCTCTCGCATGTCAGCGCCATCTACCGGTAACTTATTTAACTTTTTAAAACTTTTTAAACTTTTTAAGCTTTTTTTGGCTGCTAAAAAAATCCGACTTCCTTGTGAGTTCTTTCTTCCAAACCGCAATTCTTTATCACGATTTCTTCCTCTTTTATGAATTTTTTTAAAATTTTATACGAACATTTGGCTTACCATATATATATATATATATATATATATATATATATATATATATATATATATATATATATATATATATATATATATATATATATATATATGCATATATATATATATATATATATATATATATATATATATATATGCATATATATGCATATATATATATATATATATGCATATATATATATATATATATATATATATATATATATATATATATATATATATATATATATATATATATATATATGCATATATATACAGTCGAACCTCCATATATCGAACTTCCCTATATCGAAATTTTCTATATATCGAACTCTTAGCAAATCTCCATGTTCAACACATAGAAAAACTGTTTCTATATATCGAAAAAATCTCTATATATCGAAATTTTTTCACGACATATTGGGAGATTTTATTCCACTTTAGAATTAAATCTCCCAATTTTTGGCGTTTGAAACAATACTTCGTGGACCCCTGATAAAATTTTTAATGGACTGAATAAATGCGAGCATTTCTTTGATGAACTTTCCGCAAAACTGGCTGTTCAGCAAGATATTCGTAGTTTTTTTTTTAAAGAATGTAACTGTGATCACTGTAACCACTGTCTGGATTATTGTTTTTTTAAAGGTCTATAGTACTCAATAAATCTTTCACATTAATTCATTTGTTAGTTAACTTTCATTTAATGTGATTCGCATATAAATTGGAAATGGAGATTCGTATACGAAAATAGCTTTAATTTCAATGTTTTAGGAGAATTATGATAAAACTAAGATCAATTCTATATATCGAAATTTCTATATATCGAATTTTTTTCCGGCATTTTGCTACTTCGATATATGGAGGTTCGACTGTATATATATATATATATATATATATATATATATATATATATATATATATATATATATATATATATATATATATATATATATATATATATATATATATATATATATATATATATATATATATATACATATATACACATATATATATATATATATGTGTGTGTGTGTGTATTATATATATATATATATATATATATATATATATATATATATACAGTGGAATCTCGATCGATCGTTTTCGGATCCATCGTTTTTCCGTATGTACCGTTCATTTTATCCAGTCCCAACGATCATATTGCTTTGTTATGTTTCCGCATTTATCGTTCATTTCAATCGGTCCCTTGGAAAACGATAGATCGAGATTCCACTGTATATATATCCAATAAGGTGAGTACACAGCAGCCTTAAAGGAGAGAGTAGTATGTAATGATATAAGTTAGAAGTTTGAAGAGATTGTAAGGTAGAAAAAAGAAATTAGGAGTTTAATATGTAAAAAAAGGCAATATGGATAAGAAAAATTAATATTAGTTGCGAAGGAATCGCGCCTGGGGACGTTTCCGGTGTTTTTCGTTGGTTTTTTTTTTTTTTTTTTTTGAAAAGAGAAGGCGTAATCTGGGAACGCTGCAATTATCTCATTACGATGATTAGTAATTGAGTCGTAGAATTTCTTTAAAAATTTACGATCTGTTGCAGAAAATGATGAAATATTAATATCTCCTCGGATAGTTTAGTTAGACATGCAACTAAACGCGCGGCGAATACGGTTGAGCGTCTTGTTTTGGATGTTTCGAGGTGTTTAACTGTTTTGGCGGCATAAAACCAAACAGGAATGGCGTAGAGTTGAAGAAATAGTGATAGATAAGGTGAATAATTTTGGCCAGGCATACTTAGCTGGATTAATTTAAATATGAGGGCAGGATGTCAAATTTTATGAAAGGTTTTTACCCCGTCTAAGAACAGTGCAGTAATTGTTCTCCATGAATGTAATCCTTCACGAGTGAATAGTCCCCAAGGATTGCATGTTGAGATAATTATATTTGAATTATCTATTTAATAATAGTAGTAAATTTTTAGCTTCAAATACAGCCAAGAAAATTATATTTTCACGAAACGAAGAGTTTCAGGTGTATTAAATAAAAATTCATATCCTGTATTGGACGAGATTAAAATGGCCTAAGAACTGAATTGTACTTACTTCAGACTGCTCGGCCCTCAACTAAGAACATTCATTGTAAACTATTGTAAATTCTGCTAAGCACTCTGCACCTGACATGAAAGTTATAATGGCTGACTCTTGGCTGTAATGCGTAATTTAATAGTACGCCACTTGTAATGATCATTGTGCCACACATTTTATAAGTTTCTTACCTCACTTCAAAATGTAATTCGGAGGTCAAGGAATCGAGCACCAAACCTCTGTTTCATAGACCTTAAGCATAGATTGCACCAAAAAGAGGTGACTTGATTTTCATTGTTCCTTGATTCCGTAAACTGTGTTTTGCTTATACTGTAAAAGTATATTTAAGAAATTCCGGTTTCAGCAGTTATATTCAAAATTTGATGTTAGAAATATTTATGACTATACTTTATTAATGGATTTAGAATCATTAAATTATTTTTTTTAAACGTATAATGATTTTTCAAAATTGACTATTAGTCACGGATTTCGAAAATTTAAATTACCTTTTTTTACACGTTTCCAGAAATTTAAAAACCATACATTATCATTGTAAAAAAAACTAAAGCTAATGTACTTTCCTCTTGGTTTAAAGCCAAAGGGAAAAAAATCCGACCAATTTTTTTACAAGAGGTAAATCAACTTAAAAAATGCACGTTATTTGTTAAAGAGAGAGAAGTGATTTCTCATGATAATGAGAAATAATAATTAATTCCATTTTTCGAATTCTTTATAATAATAAATATACATATTGCATACATATGCTGCAATCAATATATATATATATATATATATATATATATATATATATATATATATATATATATATATATATATATATATAATATATATATACAATATATATTTATATATATATGATGTATGACGAATGCTGGGAAAGTTTTAGCTATGTAAAAAGATCTTAATCCCCCTCACGTCTTTTTAAATACATCAATTTCCGCTTTTGTTTCAAAATTTCCTTTCTGATTCAGAAATTCACTATCCTTTTTTAACTTATCTTGGTGTATTATTATATCATTGTTTTGATTATATCTTATATAGTATTGTCTAATAATTGCAGCTTAGCGCATATAGACAATATACATATTAATGCCTGTATTTAATAATGTATTAGTATTGGTACAACACATGCTTTAAATATTTTAGTTATATATATGTAATATATACGTATATATATATATATATATATATATATATATATATATATATATATATATATATATATATATATATATATATATATATATATATATACACTCATGGACAAAAAAATTATCGCACCAAGAAATAATTGCGGGATCGTAACGAAACTTGCAATGAAGGTACATGTCGGGGAGATATGCAAATGATTAGAAATGCAGCGTGATTGCGCATTACGTATAGCCGGTAGAGGGCGTTGAACATCGTACTCTGTGGAGTATAAAACAGGTAACCAAAGCTTTTTTGAGTGTGCTGAATCATTTACAAAGGAACAGCTGAGATAGACATGCCATTACGCCGTGTTCGAAAACAATATAAGCAGTTGTCGCAGTTTGAGAGGGGGAGAATCGTCGGGATGATGGAAGCTGGGTGGTCAGCTAGGCGAGTAGCTCGTCAATTAGGCCGCTCTGATTGTGTTGTGAGGAGGTGTTGGGACCAGTGGACCCGAGAGATGTCATGTACACGAAGACCAGGCTCAGGACGCCCTCGACAGACCAGTCGTCGAGAAGACCGCCACATCGTAAGAAATGCACGCGTACAGCCAACTGCTTCATCGGCCGCTATCCAGGCACAGGTAGCACCTTCACTAGGGGCCTCTGTGTCTTCTCGAACCATACGAAGGCGCCTGGTAGAAGGACAGTTGGTATCGCGGCGCCCATTACGTGTGCTGCCCTTGACGCCCACCCATCGACGCCTCCGTTTGGAGTTTTGCCGCGCACGAGGAAACTGTACTGCAGCGGAATGGAACCAGGTCGTCTTTAGCGGCGAATCCAGATTCAATCTCGGCAGTGATGACAATCGTGTTCGTGTGTGGAGAGCCCGTGGTGAACGCTTCAATCCTGCCTTTGCTGTACGGCGACACATCGCTCCCACAGCTGGTGTGATGGTATGGGGTGCCATTGCCTACAATACACGGTAACCCCTAGTATTGTTCCGTGGCACCATGACAGCCCAGCGGTATGTTCATGAATTCCTGCAACCACATGTGTTGCCACTCATGCAACGGCTCCCAGGAGCCATTTTTCAACAAGACAATGCTCGGCCTCATATGGCAAGGGTGTCACAAGACTGTCTCCGCACTGTTACTACCCTTCCTTGGCCTGCCCGATCCCCAGATTTGTCTCCAATCGAGCATATCTGGGATCATTTGTGACGACGAGTTGGGCATCCCACGAGTTTGAACGAACTAGAGGCAAGGTTACAGCAAATATGGAGCGAAATGTCTCAAGACATCATACAGAACTTGTATGACTCAATGCCCGATCGTATCGCATCGTGCATTCGCGCTAGAGAGGGTCCAACGGAGTATTAACTCCTCCGTTCTTTTGCCTTTTTCTCTGAAATAAATTATCCTTTTTCTTTGATTTTCTGATCATTTACTTATATCACAGTAGTCATTACGTATGTAAAATTTCGCTTCATTTTGACGACTCCTTCTTGGTGCGCTAATTTTTTTGTCCATGAGTGTATATATAATATATAATATATATATATATATATATATATATATATATATATATATATATATATATATATATATATATATATATATATATATATATATATATATATATGTTGGGTTTCTCTGGGTTGTTGTGTGGGGAGACGTCCCTACCCAGCATGTTTTCCAGTTGGCTGATTTGTTTTTCTCTTCTGGGGACGTGCCACTGGAATTAGCTACTTCTTGTGTGCGCGCCTTCAGGGGGAAGAGGGGGGAAATTGTGATGATTAAAGCATAAGCTATAGTTAATTATATTAATGAGAGTTAAACAGTAACATTCTATTAAAATCCTAGTGTGGTCTCCAATTCAGGAAGTGAGTGTGTTTCGCAGCGAGAAGTTCAGGGTCATTCGCTCGCACACGCGCGTGTCTTACATAATCATCGGATGTTCGCAGGGGCTCTAGAAGAGAACCTACGCCTATGTGACTTATATAACGGAACAAAAAGAAATTACGCAGTTCGGGGAAATCGTTGATAGAATCAAGACGTGCGTCTGTCGGGAGCTCTGGGAGATGATTGAAAATGGCGATTTAGCTGGATTAATTGGGTATTTGATTAATGTTAATTAATAAAGAGGTGTTTAAAGTTAATTAAGTATTAGTTCTTCCACCGGCCTACTGTTTGATGACTGCATTTAGAGTAATTAGTGTATTTAGATGGGTGCACGGCGATAGGGTCGTGACATGACATATATATATATATATATATATATATATATATATATATATAAAGGGGGATTTTTATTAAACTGACACTACTCAAAGCCACCTCAAGCGCGATCTATCAGCCGAAATTCCACCAAAATTCATAGTGGTACTAAGGACGACATGGGAAAGAGTTTCCATGAAGAAAAAAAAATTAGTTCCAAAAGTCACCGATATGGGAAGATATGGCGCTGTTGTTGTCGGCGCACCCGAGAATTTGCATAAAACGCAAGTAAAACATCAAAATGCAAATTCATGACTATGTAGTAGACAGCAGCGCCAGTATTTTGGGCTATAAAGATCGGTGCGGAATCTTTACAGAAGAAAGAGTCATCAGTCGCTTTTTTCCACTCGCATGGCCACCTCGCTTCCCGGACCTAACTCATGTGACTTCTTTCTGTGGGGTTGTTTAAAGTCCAAGGTGTATCTTGTTGGAGTCTCTAACTTGGCGGCACCAAAGGACAACATATTCCGTACTGTGATATACATTCCTGGTGACATCTTACGCTCGGCCACACAGTGGAATATTTGACGCAAAAACCTGGCCAAAAGTGTAAAAATTAAAAATTGTGCAATAATTTTAAATAGTGCATTTTATGATTTCTAACAAACTGTTGAGTGAATCACATCATTTCCAGCAACATAAGTAACACTCGGCAGTTTCTAGCCTCAGTTGAAGAACAGATTTCTTTGCGAATGGACGTGTCATTTGGTTGCGTTTCAGCTTTAATGTTAGTTTAAATCTATATTTTTTTGTGGCGTTAAGAATTGATGTTTTGAAATTCAGGTTTACGTGTTAAAAAAAGGTAAGAGCTTTGTTTTAAAATATATAATAATTTACTTAGTTTTATTATTAACATATTAAAAAAATTGAAAACTTGAAAATTTTTTTTTAATCAATTTAGCTGTAATTTAAGTTTCTTAAAGCTTTATGAAGGTGTGTCGGGGCTTGTCCGACCTAATTTCAATTATAATCGTCATGATTATAGTATTGAGAGTCTATTTCAAAGAAAAAATGTTCCGTAAACAGCTGCCATTTTTATATAGAATTTTTTTTATAAAGAACCCTTTCCATTTTCATGATAATTTCTTGACGGGTATGATTTGAAAAGGACTTACAACTATAGATGTAATCTGTATAAATCTTGTCAACATATAAAACTTTATTTCTTCTTAAGCCTTTGAGACAAAAAAAAATAAGTTTTAAGAAATAAGAGTGATGAAGAAGATGAATTTGAAGAAGATGACGAAGGTCAGACTTCAGGAGAATCAGATTGAAAAAGTTGAGCTTCTGAAGTCACTAGAGAACTAAGATCCCTATAGTTACTAAACTTTGGTAACTATTAAATGTAAAAATACATATATATGATGCGCCAGGATAAATGGCGGCTCGAAGCGTGTTCTTAATATTGTAAATCCCTCTTAAACTCCCTAATACTTATTAATAATATTGCAGTCAGTAAACATAGGCCGTGGTAAATGATTACAATTAATTATATCCAACAAGTTTATTCCAACTATTAATTTAAATACCCTCGAATTCAATCCGCACATTATTTAGTTTTTTCAAGTAATCATCTCATCCTCGTGACGCGTGACCGCTCTATCCAAATGCTAATCCCGCTCTCTCCCGATTTAGAGGTCAAAACCGAGCGTCCCCTCTCCTGGCACATGCGCAGAGCCCAATTTAGAATTTTCTCGAAGATTCTTTTCGCGCCCAATCCTGTACATTATCTAAAAAAAAAATTCTCTACGGAACTCCATCTCACCGCAAATCGAAGGTCAATCTCAAAACGGGGAAATAACCTACTTTTTCTACCTGCACGCGTCTGGAAATATGAACTCTAATGGCTTTTTAGAGCCACGAAAATGATTAATCCCTAAGCCCCCTTTAAATTTAACTTAAGTATTCTTTTCCCAATTAATTTCTTACATATATATATATATATATATATATATATATATATATATATATATATATATGATAAAGATTGATTTATAAAAAAAAATTTAATTCTTTAATTTTTTTATTTTTTTATTTTTTAATTTTTACAAAAATCTAATTTTTTTAAAAAAATTAGATTATTTACTATTACAAAGTAAGTTAAAAGTCAAAAGCAATGGTTTTAACTTTAAAACACATGAAAAATATTTTTGGCCAGGGTTTTGCTACAAATACTCCACTGAGGGCCGTTGAGAACATAGTGTTCAGGATGCAATGTGTAGTCCACCAGGACCGTGATCATATTGAAGGAGGGAGAAGTGAATTTGCTGCATAAAGCGGTGTTGCAGTGAAATTTTTTTGTTATTCATTTGTCTGCTTATTACACATTTTTTCGGTATTCACCTATTATCTTTATAGCCTGAATTACTGGCACTGCTGTCGACTACTAGTCGGGAATTTTGGATGCTTTACTTGCGTTTTGTGCAATTTCTTGGGTGCGCAGACAACAACAGCGCCATATCGTCCCTCTATCGGCGCCTTTTGGAGCTTTTTTTTCCCATGGAAACTCTTTCCCGTGTCGTTCTTAGTCTCTCTATAAATTTTGGTGGAATTCCGGTTGATAAATCGCGCTACAGATGGCTCTCAGTTGTGTCAGTTTCATAAAACTCACCCTGTATATATTTATAACTAGCTGAAAACCCGCGCTTCGCTACGGAGTACATTCAAATTAAATACAACGGTCAATGTATGCAATTAATGCCAAAAAATAAATATATATATTTATAATAAATGCGATGATCAATGTATACAATTGATGTAAAATATATATCTATATATATATATATATATATATATAAAAAATCGTAAGGGATATGCGATTTTTTGGATAATATCCAATCGTCTGCTGCATTAGAAAGAGAAAAAAATATTTTTTTGTCTATTTAGTTGTTACGCACGTGACGATAAATTTATTGAAAGTACCAGAAAAAGAAATCACGTGATCAGCATTTAATAAATTAAATTCTAAAAATTAATCTTTAAAAATTCCCCAAAAATCAGGAAATGGAGGTAAAAATTCAAAAAAAATTTCATTTTGAAGGAATTTTTATGATCTTTCTCGTGATATAAATTTTATAACCCTCAATGTATTATTTTAAATGCAAACGTAAAAAAAGTTTAAAAAACAGATTAAAAATATAATTTAAAAAAATCTAAGAAGAATTTTGAAAAATCTTTCTTAGTGCACCCCTACACTATTAGAAGAATCGCCATGCAAAATTTCAGCCCTTTAGGTCCAGCGGTTTGGTCTGTGCGTTATATGTCAGTCAGTCAGTCAGTCAGTGAATGAATGAGTCACTTACGGAACTGTTTTATATATATAGATGAGCTAAAATAATTTACCTATGAAAAGTAACCCATTCCTTCGCTGAAGTATGGAAATAAGCTTGCATACTGCATAACATAAGAAATCGGTCAGAGCGAAGAGTCGTGTTTAAACAAAACATTTCCGGCATTAACTGTAAAGTTTTTAGTTTACATGTAACCAAGAAAAAAAATGTTGCGAAAAAATCACTTTTTCACATTTTTTAATGGACTTGCGGCAATGAAGGCCTAGAAATTCACTGCTCGCAAACCGCATAATAGTTTCTGGGTTATTTATTGCCAGCATGACAGCTGCAATATTTCAGTCTCATAAATGGCGTTTCTAGAGATTTCCGTTATTGATTTGCCGAATTTATATTTCCTCAGTTGGAAATTAAAAGGTTTTTTTTTCACTCTTTAACGAGAAACGCTCGAGAATGAAACGACAAATGATCTATCACTCCATAGCTATTCATAACTTCAGTTGCTTTATATTAAAAATAAAGGCATTAGCCCGGTAGTTTTCCGCTCAAAAACTATGCACAATAATTGCACTGTACATAAATACGATCAATAATGCATAACACTTTGTATTATTTATTGAGGTACAAACAATCAAACTAAGGAGAAAGCAGACAGAAATAATCGTATAAACCAGTGAAAGACACACAACCATTCAGAGATATATATATATATATATATATATATATATATATATATATATATATATATATATATATATATATATATATATATATATATATATGCATATAAATATATATATATATATATATATATGCATATAAATATATAAATATATATATATATATATATATATATATATATATATATATATATATATATATATATATATATATATATATATATATATATATATATATATATATATATAGTATGTGTGTGTGTATAATAACGCCACACCAGTTTTAATTCTATTTCAGTCTTCTCTTTCACATTATATAACTAACTTCCGCGTTCTTCTTATATACGCCTGAACATCGCCTGAGCATATGGCACCACGGGGGGTCACGTGGTAAAAAGAAACTAAATTTCCTATACGCTGGTGGGAGCGTCAGTTCTATGCACTTTGAGATTGGAGCAGAGAATAAATGGACGCCATTATCCATTCTCTCTGCTTATATGTAAATAATTTCTTCTCCTTTACATTTCGTATAATATGTTGAATTGTTCGATATAAATAGTATGTTTGAAGTAATAAAGTGATTATTCAGTAATTTGATTAATTGATTTGGAGTTGATGTATCCAAGGCCGGACTACCAAGCCGAATGATCGTTTGGAAGTTTTCCCGGATATCGGCGTTATATGTCGTCTGATCCGGTATTTTACATATATACGTATATACAGTATGCCCACTAAAGTCCCTTCCCACCCTCTTAACTTCGGAACGGCTGCTGCTATATTCATAAAAGTGGTGTCTAGGTACAGTAAAGTAGCCATGCGCTACTGAATAAAACCACCTACCGCGCCACCTAGTGCAAAACTGCGGAGTTAGCAATCCTATCTCGAAAACGGAACGAGATAGGGGAAAAAAGTGATTTACAAAGTTGAAGAAAGTCATCGATTTAGTACAAATAGATACCTTGGGGACATTAATGGAAAAAATAGAACGGTGGAAACGCGCATTTGTTTTTTCGTGATTTCCTACATTGTGACGTGACAAAACGATCTGAGAAAGAAAAAAACAACTAGTTTTAACAATATACCTTTATTTGAGATGTTCAAACTTCTCACCGTCATTGCGGTGTCGTGTTTTGCCCGAAAGATAATCATTTCTCCTTCCGTTCAAGTTTCGTGACGTCACAGTGTAGGAAATCACGAAAAAACAAATGCGCTTTTTAACCATTCTATTCTTCGCATTAATGTCCACAAGGTGTCTTTTCTTACTAATTCGATAATGCTCTACAACTTTGTAAATCACTTTTTTCCTCTATCGCATTTCGTTTTCGAGATAGGAATGCTAACTCCGCTGTTTTCTACCAGGTGGCGCGGTAGGTGGTTTTATTCAGTAGCGCATGGCTACTTTACTATACCTAGACACCACTTTTATGAATATAGCAGCAGCCGTTCCGAAGTTAAGACGGTGGGAAGGGACTTTAGTGGGCATACTGTATATATATATATATATATATATATATATATATATATAGGGTGATTTTTTTAAACTGACACTACTCAGAGCGATCTGTAGCGCGATCTATCAGTCGGAATTCCATCAAAAGAGATAGAGGGACTAATGACGACTTTGGAAAGAGATTCCGGGGGAAAATAAAAAAAATTAATAAATAATTCCAAAAGTCACCGATAGGGGAAGATATGGCGCTTTTGTTGTTGGTGCACCCGAGAATTTGCATAAAAGGCAAGTAAAACATCCAAAATACAAATTCACGACTATGTAGTCGACAGCAGCGCCAGTATTTAGGACTTTAAAGATAAGGGATGAATAAAGAAAAAGTTGTAAGCAGGCAAATGAATAACAAAGAAATTTCCCTGCAACACCGCTTTATGCAGCAAATTCACTTCTCTCTCCTTCAACGTGACCATATTCCTGGTGGATGACACATCGCATCCTGAACACCACGTTTTCAACGGCCGAGCGTAACATACCACCAGGAACGTTCATCGAAGTATGGGATATGTTGTCTTTCAGGGCCGCCCAAGTTCGAGACTCAACCAAAATACACCTTATACTTTAAATAAACCCACAGAAAATTGTCGCATGGGTTAGGTCCGGGGAGCGAGGGGGGCCATGCAAGTAGAAAAAACCGACTGATGACCCTTTCTTCGGTAAAGCGAAGTCGCAACAGCTTCCGCACTTTAGAGCCCAAAATACTGGCGCTGCTGTCGACTACGTAGTCATGAAATTGCATTTTGATGTTTTACTTGCCTTTTATGCAAATTTTCGGGTGCTCCGACAACAAAAGCGCCATATCTTCCCCTATCGGCGACTTTTGGGAATTATTTTTTTTTCCCA
>OU015499.1:127663068-128013622 GCA_907164885.2 Dolomedes plantarius | reverse complement strand
CAGGGCACGATTTAGAAAATTCTTGACTTTAGGCACAACTCGGGATGGGGCGATGGGGGCCCCCTAACAGTGATGTGGGCGTAAAATTTCCAAAATTGATACACAAAAAAATAATCATGAATCATTGTGCAAGTATCATTTTACCGAGAATTGGCTATTTGAAGCGTAGAAGCCTAGAGCATTATCAAATAACAAAAAGCAATACAGCATATTAACTTCTTCATTAAATTAAAACACCAATACAATGCAACCAGAAAAACTTAGTAATCCCTTATATACACTATAACATACATATGAACTATACATATAACTATACATATGATGAACCTCAAAATCAATCAAATTTGAAAGGATATATAAAAAAATTGATATTGAAAAAGGTAAAATTAAAAAAACTGAATTGGAAATTTTCTTTTTTTTTCTTTTAAAATAAAAGTTTTTGGGGGCCCCCAACATTCGGGGGCCCCTAGGCCCGGGCCTGCAGTGCCTAATGGAAAATCAGGACCTGGTCTATAAGGACTTTGCCTAAAATAAAGACTATCAGCCTATTTAATGATTTGCATGCGTTTATTGCACTTCTAGGATAAATACGGTTACGTACAAAATTTTAAAATTCATCAAGAAAAGTTCGTGGGTTCTGGAATACGACGAAGAATGTCGGGCGATTCTCAACAACTCAGCGTCAGCTCTATGGCATCTCTCAGAACCATAGGCGTAGCGTGCTTCTAACTTTTTTTTTCAGGGGGGGGGGCACGAATTGTATTCAGTTAGGGCCCTCCTCATCGCTTTGAATACCGGACGGTCTTTAAAATATGAAATATTGGGATTTTTTGAAATTGAATAAAAATGGAATTGGTGTTTCCGTAGTTAGTTATACAATGAGAAAAATAAATAAAATATTAATAAAATCAGAAAAGAAATATAGCATCGAATTTATGCTATGGATCATATCATTGTTAAAATATGTTAAGGCTAAAGACATAATCGGAATCTTCAGTTTCACAGTTTGAAAAGGCGGCAAAAAACCCAGCATTGTTAAAAGTTTTCTACAATTTTATGGTTTTAACTGAACTTCTATTAACATTTTAATTTATTTCAAGTTGGGGGGGGGCACGTGAAATGTTGGAAGTCACTAAAATATGCAAGTGT
Source organism: Dolomedes plantarius (assembly GCA_907164885.2). Lineage (NCBI taxonomy): Eukaryota > Metazoa > Arthropoda > Arachnida > Araneae > Dolomedidae > Dolomedes > Dolomedes plantarius. The sequence continues at coordinate 128,012,473 of OU015499.1, read as the reverse complement.
AATATTTTATAAAACAATAACGTTCTTGTCTGATTTTTTTTAATTAAAAATGTAATTTTTTGTAGTAAAGTTATCATTCAATTTTAAAAGAGGCCCCTGTCGTGGGGCCCCCTTAGTAAGTGGGGGGCCGGGGCGGACCGCCTCCCCCCGCCCTCCCCCCTTGGTCCGCCACTGTAAATACGACGATCAATGTATACAATTGATGTAAAAAAACAAAATAATATATTTATAAAAAAATCGTAAGGGATATTTTTATAGACAAAATAATGTAGAAGAAAATATTCAAATTAAATGTAATAGGATATACGAAAGAATATAGTACAGTTAATATAGTACAGTTTAAGAAACATAATATCTTTTATTGTATTTTAATATTTTTTTGGATAATGTCCAATCGTCTGCCGCATTAGCAAGAAAAAAAAATATTTTTTTGTCTATTTAGTTGTTATGCACGTGACGATAAATTTATTTAAAGTACCAGAAAAGGAAATCACGTGATCAGCATTTAATAAATTAAATTCTAAAAGTTAATCTTTAATAATTCACCAAAAATCAGAAAAAGGAGATAAAGATTCTTTCCTTGTTCAAAAATACACTGAAGTGCCACTGAATTAGGGATACCTACCTAGTAACGAGTTGGGCCTCCTCTGGCCTTGATAACGGCTGCCACACGACGAGGCATAGATTCAACAAGTTTCTGGAAACGTTCCACGGGAATGGCTTTCCAAATATTGGCTAAAGCTCTCCATAATTCAGTAAGGTTCTTTGGTGTTGTGTGATGGCCTTTCACGCCTTGTTCCAAAACATCCCAAAGATGCTCAATAGGATTTAAGTCTGGGCTTCTAGGTGGCCAATTCATGACAGAGAAGTCAGAGGAATGCTCATCCAACCAGCCAGTAGCCAACCGGGACTTGTGAGAGGTACAGTTGTCTTGCTGGAAAACTCCACTACCGTGCGGATAATAGAACAGCATAAACGGATGGAGGTGATCACCCAGCAACTTTACGTACCGAATTGCATTGAGGGAGGTTGGTACACGCACCAAAGATCCCAAACTGTGCCACGAAAAAACACCCCAGACCATGATTGAGCCACCATGCCCTTGTACAGTTCCAGCTAGGCATGCAGGATCCATGGCTTCATGAGCCTGACGCCATATTCTCAGCCTCCCGTCGGCGTTAAGTAGTCGGAATCGAGACTCATCACTCCATGCTACTCGTTTCCAGTCCTCTACACTCCAGTCTCTGTGCTCTCTTGCCCAGGCAAGACGTGCAGCCCGATAGCGAGTATAGAGCAATGGTACTCTCGTAGGTCGACTGCTCCCGAAACCCATACGGTGAAGCGAGCGTTGCACAGTCCGTTTACTGACTGTACGACTGGCACCGTCATTAAACTGGGTGGTAATTTGAGCTAATGTTTGGCTTCAATGGCTACGTACAATACGCCTGAGCCGTCTCTCACCACGCACTGTCAAGGCTAATTGTCCTTTGCAGTTTGCCCGATCGCTAGTATTTTTTCCACCATCCATGTATTCTTGGTATACTCTTGACACTGTCGACCTTGAAAATCCTAGCTGTTTGACGATTTCGGAAATTGAATGGCCCATGCGTCGCGCACCTACGATTTGTCCGCGATCGAAGGCGTCTAAATCAGGCAGTTTACCCATACTGGCAATTCCAACAACTAATTCAGGACAACCACAGTACGCGCTATATATGCAGTTACCACAGTGCCCTCACTTGCGCATACATGATGCGCAGCGCTACACAATTTGCATAGGCTTTGCTATCCCTAATTCAGTGGCACTTCAGTGTATTTCACTTTAAAGGAATTTTTATGAACTTTCTCGTGATATAAATTTTATAACCTTCAAATTATTATTTTAAATGCAAACTTAAAAAAAGTTACTAAAACAGCTTAAAAATTTAATCTAAAAAAATCGAAGAAGATTTTTTTTAAATCTTTCTTAGTGCACCCCTACACTATAAGAAGAATCGCCATGCAAAATTTCAGCCCTTTAGGTCCAGCGGTTTGGTCTGTGCGTTGTATGTCAGTGAGTCAGTCAGTTACGGAACTGTTTTATATATATAGATAGATGAACGTCTACTAAGCATCGAAGATAGGGCACAGACACCGGCCTTAAGATCTGAGAAATGTAACGCTGGCTGTTCAGATTATCGACGACGCGAACAAGAGGTGATCGTGTCGTGTACCCAATGGCTGCCCATACCATCACAGCAGGTGCAGGGCCCGGATGACGATATCGAATGCAAGCAGGCCAAGTGCGTTCCACGGATACGGCCATCATGATGCTGCACGCAGAACCGGGACTCGTCTGAAAAGCAGACGTGGTTCCGCTCCTGTATCCAGTTTTGTCGTTGGACGCACCACTGTCGCCGTGCGTCTCTATGCTGCAGTGTCAAGGGAAGCCGCAATAATGGTCGCCGCGCAGACAGTCCGTGCTGCTCCGGACGTCGTCGCACTGTCCGTGAGGATACTTGTCGTGCTGCAAACAAGTCCATTTCCTGACTCAAGGTCCGTGATGTGGTTGTACGGTCCTGCAAGCAGTGGCGTAGCGAGAGGGGGGAAAGGGGGTCTATCATGCCCCGGGCGCCACTCGCAGAGGGGTGCCAAGTGGTCTTCAAAAACTATTTATATATATTATATTACTATATGTTTTTCAGGGGGGCGCCAAAAATGTATCGTGCCCCGGGCGCCAGTTATGCTCGCTACGTCACTGCCTGCAAGGCCGATCTGACAACATGTCTGTCCTCTCGGGCGTTAGTGGCGGGCGGCCGTTGAGATCCTGCATGGCGTTTAGTATGACCCTCCTGAACCCATCGATTCCATATTCGCATGACAGACAGTCGTTGGATTCCGATCAATGCGAGTAACAATATCGCGGAACGATAAACTGCACTCTCGATAGGCCACGATCCTGCCGCTATCGAATTCCGACGTATGCTGGTAGCCGTTTCTCCTTCTTATACGAAGCATAACGCGATCTTCTCACAAACAACCAACAGTCAAATGCGATTTCCGAATGAAAATCCGCCTCGTAACTTTCCTCTTATACAGAGTTTCAGATGCCATGTCTCCCTCCTGCATCGTTCGATTGCTCTTAAATAATAATCATATGCATATCCCAGCATCTTGTTCCTTTCATGAGAATTTGGCGTTTGTATCATCCCTCCTTCATGGTGTTGCAATTTTAATGGCCAGCAGGGTATATAGGTGTGTGTGTGTGGGGGGGGGGGGGGGGGTTATTTCAATATTTCTCGTAAAACAGCAAAGTTAATGTAACAGATGACATACTTACACAATAGCGTATTTCATCTTAAATCGTGCCGTCCGTTGGGATTTCTCTCTGGTGAAACTCGCTTCCAAACACGGTGCACTAAAGTATAGTGATGTACAGTTTACTCTCGATTATCCGGGCACAGATTATCCGCGTGGGGATTATTCGATTTGGGGATTATCTGTGCAGAAAAAAAATCCAAAATATTTATCTAAAATAATACCTATTTATTGATTAAAAACTGCATGCCCATTTCTTCCGACATACATACATAAAACAGCAAGAATTTCAAAATAACAGAATTTGAACTATTCGGAAGATGTTTTTTTTTTATAAAGGATGCGATAATATATCCATCATAATATATCCCATAATTATATATATATATATATATATATATATATATATATATATATATATATATATATATATATATATATATATATATATATATATACACACACTCACAAAAAAATATATGCACCCAGAAGAAAACGAGCTACTATCACGAAACTTAACATGTATGTAGTGTATGAGGAGATATGTAGTGTATGAGGAAATTCAGAAGAACAGACCGCTTTATTAAGAAGATATGGCATGAAAAAGGTTAGAAATCAGTAAGTAGTAAATCCACCTCTGGCAACTATACAAGCCGAAACACGGCGTGGCATCGAATCAGTGAGGTCACCTATGACCTCCTGCGGAAGATCATGCCATAATCTTTGCAACTGGGCAGTTGATTCACCGCCCTTCCGGGCTGCAGTTGCCTTTCAAGCACGTCCCAGACGTGCTGTATTGGCGAGAGGTCTGGTGACTTGGCAGGCCATGGGAGTACGTCATATCTTTGAAGACATTGTTGGGAGAGTCGCGCAGTATGTGGAAGAGCGTTGTCTTGCTGATAAATGGCATTTGGGCGACTTGATAGCATAGGCAGTACAACTGGCGTTATAATCTCGTCCACGTAAATGCGTACCGTCAAAGTGCGTTGAAGGACGACTAATGGTGATCGTGTGTCCCAACAAATCGCTCCCGACACTCAACCTTGTGTAATCGCCGTATGCCTCTCGACAACAAATGCCGGATCGAACCGGTGGCCTGGCTGCCTCCACACGCGTATGCTCTGGTCATCAGCATTGAGACTGAATCGGGAGTCATCGCTGAAGATCACACGCCTCCAGTCGGTCACACTCCAGCTTGCCCGAGGTTGGCAAAAATCCGATCGACACTGCCTATGATGTGGGGTTAGTGGTAGGCGTCTTAATGGACGTCGGCTCCTTATACCTGCGTCGGCCAGTCGTCTCCGAATGGTTTCCCTTGATACCACCGGATGTCTGGAAGGTGGTAAATGGCGTCGAACCGATTCTAGCGACGTTGTTGGCGCGGACGTGACCGCTCTTAAGATTGCGCGATCCTCGTGCGCATTTGTGTTCCTGGGACGCCCTGACCCTCCGCGACGGTAGACTATCCCTTCCGTGATCCATTGTTGCCAACACCGAGCAACTACCATATCGCTCCGACCGAGGTGGCGGCCGATACGCATGTTCGACCAATCTGCTTCTCTGAGGCCTTCCATATGCCCCCTCTCAAAGTCCGAGAATTGTTCGTACTGTCACCGGTTACGTCTAAGAGGCATCTCTAGTCACAATACCGTCTATCCAAGTCGACAGATTTGTTTGAATAACCCTATGGCACGAGAAATCATACTTTTAAACTCTCCCAGCTGCGCACCTGATATGCGCATAGCGCGCTTACCCTTGTCTCATTGGCGTCGAAATTTTAATCATTTGCATATCTCCTACCACACTATATTCCTGCCAAGTTTCGTGATAGTAGCGCGATTTCTTCTGGGTGCATATATTTTTTGTGACAGTGTATATATATATATATATATATATATACATATATATATATATATATATATATATATATATATATATATATATATATATATATATATATATATGAAATAATAACGTTCCACCTTTATTAATTAAAGCCTATTCTAAATTTTCCCGTTAACGTTTCAATAAAAGTATAGCCCCCTATTTCAAATTATGACCTAAGGATAAACGAAGTAACCAGATAAATTGTCCCTTAATACACATGCTGAAGAGTAAGTTGTTTTCAAAAACAGGATGATGCAATCGTTCTCGAACTTCCATGGATCATACGACTTCTGACGCACGAGGTCAGATGGTCTCCGATTACCAATTAAAAATGTTTGGCTCTCTGGCGCACGAGGCGCTGAACTCTGCGTAAAAGCGTTAGCAAGTGATTTCTTCGCAGCTAATGTTCTGTGGCTATCCTCGTATTGTCCAGTGTTGCTCTATCGCGCAGCGTCTTTTCGCCGTCCAACAATGTGTTAATTAGTGAAATACTCCGGCTGGCCCGGAGTTGTATTGTCTGCGTGATGTAATGCTTCAAAACGCCGTGAGTGTCCAGAATAAAGTCTAATCTTAAAATCTATGGATAATTCCTCGATTCTACTACAACATGTGTGTGTTTCACCTTCGCTACGACTACCAACCAAACTCCTATAGCGGCTGGGCATTATATATACATATATATATATATACATATAAATATATATATATATATATATATATATATATATATATATGCGCATAAAGAGCAAAATTATTTAATTAATTAAAATATTATAAAAATAAATTATTAATTATAATTAATTTTTTTAATTAAATTAATAAAATAGAAAAGCGAGTGTAGTATTATATTTAGAAAATACAGTAAAATATGATAGAGATCGGATTATCCGTGTTTTTCGTTTATTCGTGCTACTTCCCATTAACCCGGATAATCGGGAGTATGCTGTACATATGAGCGAAAATTAAACTATCGCCTTGCCGAAATACATTAACCCTGCCCTGCGTGGCGTTTTTAAAAATTGCAGGCATGGTCAAGTGGCGTCTTACAGACGCCACACCATCTTATTTAGGTTCTAGTTATTATTTTTGTAAAAATAAATATTTATTAAAACAGTAAGTTAAAGCCATGATGCATATAAATGAAAAGCAATCAATTTTTTTAATTTAATTTTATAGGCACTTTCTCTCTATTCTAATAAAAAGTAACTCCCGCTGCCACTGTTAAAAGCTTGTCACGCTATCTCCTCCGAAACAGCTGAGGGTATGGGGTCGAGAGCGATACCAATGGATGCAGAAAAATAGGGGGATCAAAGTAAGACATGTCTCATCCTCGTCGGACCATAAGTTTTTATTTTATTTTATGTTTTGTGGGGAAATATTGACTTTTTCATCTTCAGATTACGATAACTCGCCAAAAAATGATCGTAGAATTTTGATCTTTTTACAGTCTAAGACTACAGACATTTCTCTTTCAAACTAGACCTCATTTGTTTAAAAATATTTTGAAACAGACTAATATTCTCATCAAAAAATGAAACATAGTTTTTCAAGAAATATCGTCACATATGTGGATGCAATATCGATGCTCCTCGAGTTTTTATCTTACAAAGAAAATATTTACATCATCTGGAAGATGAAAGCTTTCTTATTCATATAAACCTCATTTGTGTACCATCAAGTGTATATCTTAAATTTTCGATTTTTAATGGAATTTTAAAGCTGATAATTCAACAGTGATGAAACGCCCTTCGCATTAAGGGTGACAACAGTAAATGTATGGAAGTTGTTACATTAGCCGAGAATCACCCCTATGTATCTCGCCATTAGCTATAACAGAGGAGCGAGCGTAGCGAGCCTAGGGGTGAAGCCCCTAGTTTACAATAAAATAATACCCACCCTAATATCCGTGTCTGGAGGCACCGAGGAGAACGCACGTGGCCTGTTGCATTCGATAGCGTCATACGGGCCCTGCACCTGGTGTGATGGTATGGACAGCCATTGGATACACGACACGAACACCTATTGTTCGCGTCGTGGGAAGTCTGAACAGCCAGTGTTACATTTCTCAGATCTTAAGGCCGGTGGCTGTGCCCTATCTTTGAGGCCTCGGAGACGTCATCTTTCAACAAGATAACGCAAGACCGCATGTTGCCCGTCGTGTTCTGACCAACCTCGACACAGACGGTGTTCGACTGTTACCCTGGCCAGCACGTTCTCCAGATCTTTCCCCCACTGAAAACATATGGTCATGGGTTTCTGGGAGACTGGGTCGCCACCGCTATCCGGCCACTACGATTGATGAAATGTGGCATAGACATGAAGCAGCATGGAATGACTTCCCGTATCTGTCATCCAAGCCCAGTTCGATTCGACGCCTAACCTTGTTAGAGCCGTTTTAGCTGCCAGAGGCGGCAGCTGTGTGTACTAATTTCGGACCCTGTATACCCCCAAATTGCCTACAAATTTAATAATTTTTTCTTCCTACTATGCTGTATACGTACAATAAGTAATGTTGTGTTTTTTTTGCTTTCCTTCCTGGTGCTACAATTCCAATGGCCAGAAGTGTAGCTTTCGCTGCTCCTAACCTTTATAACTGCACTTGCATCCTAAATGAGGCGATCTAGCTTTCAGTCTGAGAGTAGGTAACGTTTGCAATACTTGTCGCTATTTTTGTATACCAATATATTCTAGAAAGGAATGACGGAATCTTCGGAGTCGAGTTCGGTACGCTTATATACCCTTGGCGACATTCTCGATTGTTCTAGAAATGGAAAATTCCAGAACTCGATCATCACGGCACCTAGGTGTTCTTCGAATGCCTAATAAGTCGCCAAATTTGTCGCCAAGTTCGCCACCATTCTTGAAAATTGCGCCATAAGGTTCATACTTTGAAATCTAACGGTCAATAACAGGAAATAGACGGAATTTAACAGTCAAAATAAACAGAAATTAAGGAAAAATAGAGATTATTGTCAAAATGTTTAGAAATACTTACAGCTCTGTGCCTACCTTCCATTTCTGTCGAGACGTAAGCAATTTCCAGTGACACTAGCGTTTGACATCACAATCCATAAGTCGCAAAGACAAACATTAGAAAAAGTTGGCCTATGTTGACCTAATATTGTTTTTTTTTTTTTCAAAATTGTGAAAAATGTCCAAAAATTCGATTTTTTTTATTTTGCTGAATTGTGAAGCTACGGACGAGTAGGAATGTGTTGCAAAAAGAATTTTTAATTTCTGTGATTACTTTCCTAGTTATAGGCATTTGTATTTAATTTAGATATTATGTGGTTACTAATAGCAATAACTTTAAATGTGTTTATCTCAAAATAAAAATTTTCATGTCATACGAATATTCAAACTGCTCCAGGCGCATTTCTAACTATCGTATTGCTTTGAAATTTAAGTTTTATATACTTAACTGTATATCAAATAAATCTTATTGAAAAAAAGTTTGCTTCGTAGCTCAGAATTTCTAAATTTTGTACTTGAAAAGATGATTTATAGGTATTTTGCGTATTAAAAAGGGTGTTTTCACTATTATTATTTTTTTCTCTTTATATTTTTAATGAATGCTTAAAATAAGCAATAAATTTCATTGTTAGTTCTATAAGGTATCCTGTAAATAAAAATCACCATATTATATGCAAAAGAAATGCGCGTGGAACATTTTTAATTAGGCCAATTTTTGATATAATTAGTAATTCATAATTCATAAATTATTACTATTTCATATTTAAATTTTAACCACTTTTACATATCTATGGTACTAATCACATATTCAAATTTCAAGCAAATCCATTCAAAACAAAAAAAAAGTTAGGTTTGAAGGTCCACTATCCTCTTAAGTGGAACTGTTCAGAATACGGCAATCTGCCTACGTGAAAATCGACATTATTAGTTGTATGGAACAGGAGAAATTGGTAAAAGGTTCTGAGAAGATTGACAAAAAAAAATGTGATATATAAAAAATATTTGCGAATTAGAATTTTTTTTTTTTTTAATGAACCAGTAGTTCATTCCAAATTCGAAGGATAAATGATGTCCGAAATTTAACCTTTTCCAAAAGAAAAAAAGTCCAACTATATCTTACTCCTATTTTTTTCCCGCCATTTTGACGGACTTTTAACTAGCTCTTAAATAATGGCTAAAATCCAATATTTACGAAATCCTGTCGGAAGCTTCACTATACGAAATTGCTTTAAGAGCAATACAATTACATCCCACAAAAACGACTTTCAACCTTGTTTTATAAAGCGACTGTCGGCCAGAAATCCGAAAAAAACCTACTTCAAAGAAGTGAATAAAGGGAGAAAACTGAAAAATGCTGCTTTCATTAATTTTACCTAAATGCTCTACAGATACTTAAAAAAAAATAAATTAAGCCGAAATAAACCCACGCAAGGATTTCTAGCTCATACACGTAAGAGACGTATAGAAAAATAAAACTCATAAAACCATTGAGGAGAGGCAAAGAATCCACACAAAGTTTGCTTCTAAACATAGCTGAGGTTTATAATTAAAAAATAAATGGAAGAAAAACTCTCCACAATAATTTAAAATCCTAACCTTCGTTAACATTTAAAAATAAATATTTTAACATGGATTTTTCACAGAGAAACTTAAATCAATCTCGAGTGCACTCAAATCTGTTTAAATGCTGATACACTTGAGATTCGATTCTGTAACCTTACACCTCTCATAACACTCAACTTCAACACTAACCTCAAAGCTTACTTTTACAGATGCATTATTCACATAGTTATCGACTTAAATCAACGTCGAGGGCACTCAAGTCTGTTTAAATGCGAATACGCTTGAGAGTCGAATATCTAACCTTACAACTCTCATAACACTCCACTTCAACACTAACCTCAACGCTTACTTTTTTAAGATGTACTATTCACATAGTTATCGACTTTAATCAAACTCGAGGGCACTCAAGTCTGTTTAAATGAGCACTTGAGAGTCGAATCTCTAACCTTACAACTTTCATAACACTCAACTTCGATACTAACCTTAACTCTTACTTTTTAAGATGTATTATTCACAGAGTTATCGACTTAAATCAACGTCGAGGGCACTCAAGTCTGTTTAAATGCGGATACGCTTGAGCGTCGATTCTCTAACCTTATAACTCTCCTAACACTCAACTTCAGCACTAACTTTAACGCTTACTTTTTAAGATGTATTAGTCACATAGTTATCGACTTAAATCAACGTCGAGGGCACTCAAGTCTGTTTATATGCTGATATTCTGCTTAAATATGGCTAAAAGTATTAAAAAATGCATTGTCATCGTGTTGTGAGCTATTCTAAAAATTTCAAATGTCTAGCTAGTCGGGAAGTTAATTAAAAATCGACTGCAAGATTTGTAAGGGACAAACACACAAACAAACAAGAAAGCGAGTTAATAAAAACATGGAAAAAATTGAAATTATTTATTTCTTTTTTAAATGTTCCTTGCGATCCAATTTTTTTACTTCCCCCCTTAATTTTGCATTTATACTGCTCATTAATACATTTTGAACAGAGTTACGTATTTGTGCTTTCGTTAAATAGTTCATTTTTCGGAAATACACTCTTAGACCAAAAAAAGAAAAAAAAAACGCACCAAGGAGTTATCCGAATGGGACGAAAATCGGTAGGTATGATGTACATGTACAGAAAAACAAATGATTACAATTTGAGAAGAACTGGATGATTTATTCAAGAGAAACAGCTTCACAAAGGGAAAAGTCAATAACGCGTTGGTCCACCTCTGGCCCTTATGCAAGCAGTTATTCGGCTTAGCATTGATGGATAGAGGTGGCGGATGTCCTCCTGCAGGATATCGTGCCAAATTCTGTCCAATTGGCGCGTTACATCGTCAAAATCCCGAGCTGGTTGGAGGGCCCTGCCAATAATGCTCCAAACGTGCCCAATGGGGGAGAGATCCGGCGACTTTGCTGGCCAAGGTAGCGTTGGGCAAGCACGATGACAAGTAGTAGAAACTCTCGCCGTGTGCGGGCGGGCATTATCTTGCTCAAATGTAAACTCAGGAGAGCGTGATATATAGGGCAATACAACGAACGTAGAATATCGTCGACGTACCGCTTTGCCGTAACGGTGCCGCGGATGACAATCAAAGGGGTCCTGCTATGAAATGAAATGGCACCCCAGACCATCACTTTTGGTTGTCGGCCCGTATGGCGGAAGACAGTCATGTTTGGAAATTTGTGTTAATTTTCTCCCCTAGATGGTACTGCATGTCAATGTAAGTTTATTTTTGCTATGTTTTGTCAAAAATACTCTCGTGGCAGGCAATAAGGAAAGTATGAGCGTATGTAAGCTCTCATCTTTAATAATTCTTTGAATAAAAATGTATATATGTACAAATAAATTAATGTAGGTTTTAGAAGATAGATGTTTTTCTTGATGTACCTTCTACCACTCAACCACGGATGTAATAAGTCAGGTTGGTCTCCCACCGCTGTCCAGCCACGTATTCGCTGGTCATCGGGGCAACGCATTCGAAGCGGGGACGCATCACTGAAGACAATTCTACTCCAGTCAGGGACATTCCAGGTCGAATGCGTCCGACACCACTGCAAACGGACTTGTTGGTGTATAGAGGTCAATGGTAGCCGGCGCAAGGGGCGCCGTGAGCTCAACTCCCTTTCTCTGAGCCGCCTATGAATGGTCCTTGCGGTCACTGAAGCACCAGTTGCACGTACGATCGATGATAATGATGAATCTGGGGCTGTGAGTGCCGATCTGAGGATTGCTCGGTCCTCACGTTCTGTCGTTTCTCTAGGCCGACCGCTTCCTTCTTGACGCTGTGTTCGGCCATTGTTCACCCATTCCTGCCAACATCGTCTAATAGTGGCATCGCTCCTATCCAAATGTCGAGCGATTCGCCAATTAGACCAACCGGTTTCTTTGAGTCCAACTACACGTCTTCTCTCAAATGCAGACATCTGCGCATATTGTTGGCACACCTGTATGCGAGGCATAGTTACTGTCTGCAATGAGTACACGGAATGAAATTCGCAAAGAATTTATGACCTGGAATCGAAATTTCTCCTCTTTAATATCCTGCCAGTTGCGCAGTTAAGATGCGCAGTTAAGTACATGTGCGCTGCAGCGTCACATGTACATTCATTGGCCGCCAAACTTTAAAATTTTGCATTTTCCGTCGAAACCTGTATGCATATAAATTTGTGTCCAATTTGCATTACCCCCTCTTGGTGCACCGTTTTATTTATTTATTTAATTATTTTTATTTATTTTCTTTTTGTCTAAGAATGTACTTTTATGCTTGCACTACTGAAACTAAAGTACATCTAATAGCACATAATTAAAGTACCTCATAACAATCACATAATTTGCAAAAGAACATAGAAAAAATATTATATGCTGATTAAATGTAAGAAACAGTATTTTCTGTTGCATAATAAGGTAAATATTTACCTTTGAATATGTATATACAGGGTTCCCACCTACATCCGTTACATCCCAGCCCCTCAACTTCTAAACGGTGACAGCTTAGTCCATAAAGTTGGTGTCTAGGTATAGTAAAAAAGCTATGCGCTACTCGATGAGACAACTTACAACGCCATCTGTCGACAAATTTTGGAATTAGCGTTTTTATCTCAAAAACGGCACGAGATACGGTAAAAAAGTCAATTACAAATTGTTCAGCATCATCGATTTAGTAAGAAAAGATACCTTGCGCAGATTAATACTTAAAACAGAATGTAGAAAAAGAACATTTGTTTGGTCACGATTTCGAAAGTTGTCATGTCATAAAGAGTGGAAGAAAGAAACCGAGACACTTCCCTATCTTCCGGATCATTTATTTATGTTGCTGAAAATGCTCTCCATTAGCCACTATACACGTTTGCACTCTGCACTGGATTTCTCGCTGCACATTGTGCAACATCCGCTCTTTATGACATGCCAATTTTCGAAGTCGTGACCAAACAAATATTCATTTTCTACATTCTGTTTTAAGTATTAATGTGCGCAAGGTGTCTTTTCTTACTAAATCGATGATGCTGAACAACTTTGTAATTGGCTTTTTTCCCGTATCTCGTACCTTTTTCGAGATAAAAACGCTCATTCCAAAATTTGCTGATAGATGGCGTTGTAAGTTGTCTCATCGAGTAGCGCCTAGCCTTTTTACTCTACATAGACACCATCTTTATGGCCTAAGCTGTCACCGTTTAGAAGTTAAGAGGGTGTAACGGATATAGGTGAGAACCCTGTATTATTGATTATTTATTTTTTCATCTACTAGACAGCACTAGGCATTTTCAATAAAATATTAAATAACTACATATATATATAATACTTTAGAGTTTATTTGTCTGTAACTCTAAATTAACAATACATAATAGCACCAAAGTTGTGAGAAAATGGTACCCATGATGTGAATAAGCAGCAATATAAAATAAAAACTTTATTAAAACCAGACTAAGGATTAGAAAATTAAAGGTATGTTTGAAGCTACAGATTCAATTAGCTACCATCTGGCGAATGTTTTTTTGGGGGGTTTGCTCTTTCTTTTAGCAAATGTCTAATGAATATATATTATCTATTTCTCATCTTTAATGCATATGCCTTGAGTTTCCCAGAGGTTAGATCACTGGAATTCAGCAATGAGGGTTCTTGGTTAAAATCCCGACCAGTGCCACCAAATACCTATATGTATGTGCACATGAAATCTGTAGGTCGGAAAGTCCTTCCATGTGGTCTGTGGGTGGGAGGAGGGTACGAGCTCACCAGATGTGACCCCTGGGGTTGCTCGGTCAAAAATGAGGTGGTATAGGTTCACCTGTATGTGCTCGGTCAAAAATGAGGTGGTATAGGTTCACCTGTATGTGCTCGGTCAAAAATGATGTGGTATAGGTTCACCTGTATGTGCTCGGTCAAAAATGAGGTGGTATAGGTTCACCTGTACGTGCTCGGTCAAAAATGAGGTGGTATAGGTTCACCTGTACGTGCTCGGTCAAAAATGATGTGGTATAGGTTCACCTGTACGTGCTCGGTCAAAAATGAGGTGGTATAGGTTCACCTGTATGTGCTCGGTCAAAAATGATGTGGTATAGGTTCACCTGTATGTGCTCGGTCAAAAATGATGTGGTATAGGTTCACCTGTATGTGCTCGGTCAAAAATGAGGTGGTATAGGTTCACCTGTACGTGCTCGGTCAAAAATGAGGTGGTATAGGTTCACCTGTACGTGCTCGGTCAAAAATGATGTGGTATAGGTTCACCTGTACGTGCTCGGTCAAAAATGATGTGGTATAGGTTCACCTGTACGTGCTCGGTCAAAAATGATGTGGTATAGGTTCACCTGTACGTGCTCGGTCAAAAATGAGGTGGTATAGGTTCACCTGTACGTGCTCGGTCAAAAATGAGGTGGTATAGGTTCACCTGTACGTGCTCGGTCAAAAATGAGGTGGTATAGGTTCACCTGTACGTGCTCGGTCAAAATGAGGTGGTATAGGTTCACCTGTACGTGCTCGGTCAAAAATGAGGTGGTATAGGTTCACCTGTACGTGCTCGGTCAAAAATGAGGTGGTATAGGTTCACCTGTACGTGCTCGGTCAAAAATGAGGTGGTATAGGTTCACCTGTACGTGCTCGGTCAAAAATGAGGTGGTATAGGTTCACCTGTACGTGCTCGGTCAAAAATGAGGTGGTATAGGTACACCTGTACGTGCTCGGTCAAAAATGAGGTGGTATAGGTTCACCTGTACGTGCTCGGTCAAAAATGAGGTGGTATAGGTTCACCTGTACGTGCTCGGTCAAAATGAGGTGGTATAGGTTCACCTGTACGTGCTCGGTCAAAAATGAGGTGGTATAGGTTCACCTGTACGTGCTCGGTCAAAAATGAGGTGGTATAGGTTCACCTGTACGTGCTCGGTCAAAATGAGGTGGTATAGGTTCACCTGTACGTGCTCGGTCAAAAATGAGGTGGTATAGGTTCACCTGTACGTGCTCGGTCAAAAATGAGGTGGTATAGGTTCACCTGTACGTGCTCGGTCAAAAATGAGGTGGTATAGGTTCACCTGTACGTGCTCGGTCAAAAATGAGGTGGTATAGGTTCACCTGTACGTGCTCGGTCAAAAATGATGTGGTATAGGTTCACCTGTACGTGCTCGGTCAAAAATGATGTGGTATAGGTTCACCTGTACGTGCTCGGTCAAAAATGAGGTGGTATAGGTTCACCTGTACGTGCTCGGTCAAAAATGAGGTGGTATAGGTTCACCTGTACGTGCTCGGTCAAAAATGAGGTGGTATAGGTTCACCTGTACGTGCTCGGTCAAAAATGAGGTGGTATAGGTTCACCTGTACGTGCTCGGTCAAAAATGAGGTGGTATAGGTTCACCTGTACGTGCTCGGTCAAAAATGAGGTGGTATAAGTTCACCTGTATGTGCTCGGTCAAAAATGAGGTGGTATAGGTTCACCTGTATGTGCTCGGTCAAAAATGAGGTGGTATAGGTTCACCTGTATGTGCTCGGTCAAAAATGAGGTGGTATAGGTTCACCTGTACGTGCTCGGTCAAAAATGAGGTGGTATAGGTTCACCTGTACGTGCTCGGTCAAAAATGAGGTGGTATAGGTACACCTGTACGTGCTCGGTCAAAAATGAGGTGGTATAGGTACACCTGTACGTGCTCGGTCAAAAATGAGGTGGTATAGGTTCACCTGTACGTGCTCGGTCAAAAATGAGGTGGTATAGGTTCACCTGTACGTGCTCGGTCAAAAATGAGGTGGTATAGGTTCACCTGTACGTGCTCGGTCAAAAATGAGGTGGTATAGGTTCACCTGTATGTGCTCGGTCAAAAATGAGGTGGTATAGGTTCACCTGTATGTGCTCGGTCAAAAATGAGGTGGTATAGGTTCACCTGTATGTGCTCGGTCAAAAATGAGGTGGTATAGGTTCACCTGTACGTGCTCGGTCAAAAATGAGGTGGTATAGGTACACCTGTACGTGCTCGGTCAAAAATGAGGTGGTATAGGTTCACCTGTACGTGCTCGGTCAAAAATGAGGTGGTATAGGTTCACCTGTACGTGCTCGGTCAAAAATGAGGTGGTATAGGTACACCTGTACGTGCTCGGTCAAAAATGAGGTGGTATAGGTTCACCTGTACGTGCTCGGTCAAAAATGAGGTGGTATAGGTTCACCTGTACGTGCTCGGTCAAAATTGAGGTGGTATAGGTTCACCTGTACGTGCTCGGTCAAAATTGAGGTGGTATAGGTTCACCTGTATGTGCTCGGTCAAAATTGAGGTGGTATAGGTTCACCTGTATGTGCTCGGTCAAAATTGAGGTGGTATAGGTTCACCTGTATGTGCTCGGTCAAAATTGAGGTGGTATAGGTTCACCTGTATGTGCTCGGTCAAAATTGAGGTGGTATAGGTTCACCTGTATGTGCTCGGTCAAAATTGAGGTGATATAGGTTCACCTGTATGTGCTCGGTCAAAAATGAGGTGGTATAGGTTCACCTGTATGTGCTCGTTCAAAATTGAGGTGGTATAGGTTCACTTGTATAGTGCCCCCATTACAAACTACCAACAAATCTCGCGGTAACATTGGATGAATGTCAAAAAAGCAATGTGCCTACTGCAGTGAGGAAAAAAAAATCTGACACAAATATTCACAGGCTACCATAGTTCCTGAGAAATTGACACCCCTAAAAAAGTGATTAAAATATTGACAGTAGCTAATTGGAATAATGGCTATTTTTAAACATATTTCATGGTGTTATTCAGTTCAGAAAAAAGATGGATCTACATACATAATGGAGACATCAAATTTCCCTGTTATTCTAAAATTATCACTTTTAACCTGTTTATTTCTTTAGGTAAGAGCTTAAATAGAGTATTTTAATTCAGCTATTAACCATAAAACAAAAATAAGTTATATTTGCAAAAGTCATAGTCACGTATTAAAAAATCAGCATATTTCATAAGATTCATTTAGTATACAATGTTATTTACACGCCCAAACATGTATATCTGTGCATGTATATACATTCTAAAGGTAGGAGGGGGAGCTATCCCTTGTTGGTGGATTACTCACCCTTTTATCAATTTATTTTTCATGCATATAAAAGAAATAATGAAAGACCAGCAAGAAAGTAAAACATTATATAAAAACATTAGAGATTTGAGCTAATTATTTAATATATACACTGCCCTCCAAAAGTTAAGGTACAAGGTTTTCGAAGCTCACCATTAAATTAAAGGCAGTAACAATAAAATTCATAGTGTATATGAATGATAGTATCGAACTTTAAGAAAACATATGCAAAAGAACCTTGGTCGCCACTTTCATTTTAAAGAATTGTCACTTATATAAGAGTAAGAGAAAATGTGGGAAAATCCAACTTACCTGACTTTGTGTGTAAGTATTGTGCATGATTGTTTATTTTCAATTTTTGTTAGCAATTTCATTGAAAATACCCAGGAGAGTCTACCAATGTCTCGGAGAAGTCGTTTACCCGGTTCATTAAGGTGGCCGGCGATCGGATGGGTGGAAATGGGATTTTCACAAGCTGATGCTGCTAGACATCTCAATGTGTCTCGAAGTGTGGTCCAACGACTGGGGAATCAGTTTACATCAGAAGATTCTATGTCTAGAAGACATGTTCCAGGCTGACCACGAGTTAAAACACCTGCGGGAGACCGCTTTCTAGCTCTTTCGGCGCGAAGGAGAAGCATTACTGTGTCTCAACTTGTTTCAGATCATTTTGTCCCTTCAGGGACAGAATATCCGCTACTACGGTGCAAAGACGCCTTCACAATTGTGGTCTCTATGCAAGAAGACCAGTTGTGTGTGTCCCATTTAACCAACGACAGAGAAGTGCCTGTTTATGTTGGGCAAGAGAACACGTGTCCTGGACCAGACAGCAATGGGGTTCTGTACTCTTCCCAGATGAGTCCAGGTTCACACTAGAGAGCGATTCAGGGCGTCTACTGATCTGGAGGGAACAAGGCACCAGTTACAAACAATCCAACATAGCTGAAAGACAGTTACAGAGGTGGTGGAATCATGGTTCGGGCAGGAATCTCTTTCGGTGGTCACACTGACATGCATGTGTTCCATAGGGGAACTCTTAACTGGTGTAAGATATCGGGACGAGATCCTTGATCAATATGTCCGCCCATATGCCACTGCTATTGGCAACGAATTCATTCTAATCAATGATAATGCAATACCTCACCGATCTGTGTTTGTAAAGGATTATCTTGAGGCTCACGGTTTGGAGCGAATGGAATAGCCACCTCGATCTCCAGACCTGAATCCGATAGAGCATGTTCGGGATTACCTTGGAAGACACATTGCTGCCTCAAGTCCTCCTCCAAGGTTGTTACATGAGCTGGAAAAAGTTTTACTCCAGTGTTTTCGATTCCCATTTCAGTGTCCGACAACTCAATTGGCAGCATGGAAAGTTGGTGCCAACAATGCATTACAGCTAGGGTTGGACATATTCCTTATTAGAAACCCTTTTTATTTTATGTTTCAATGACATTTTTTCAAATAAAACTGTGATGAACTGTTTTGTCCAATAATGGAGTTTTCTGCCAAGAGTGTTTTTTTGCTGTAACTTATGTAAATTTCTTTGTCGCATTTAATAAAGAACTGTTTAGTGCACATTTCGTCAAATTTTGTTTTTCTGTTCATTCATTTTTAAATTAGCCAAAAAAAAATGTTGCACCTTAACTTTTGGAGGGTAGTGTATATAGGGCAGATGTATATGGGGTTTCAATTCAGTTTCAGAAATTAAAACTAAGCAGCCTCTTACAATGTGATAAATTATTAAAGACTTGTATTTTTTCCCCCACAGATTCTACCTCCTGACAAACTTTATATAAATAAACCAAAAACACATTTTACACTGAACAAAAATTTAAATTTTTAAAAGGTCACCATTAATAAATATTTTACAGATGACACTAAAAAATTACTTTAGTGTTTCTCTTAAAATTACAAAAATATAATTTCATACTTCAAGAGGAATTAAAAACCCATAACCTCCTGCTTTTTATAACTATCCAAATTTTTAATTTCGACATCATTTTGTAAAACTCAATTTCCAATAAGAGAAGTGCATTATCACGCTAAGCTCTAAAAAAGCATCACAAATAATTCAGTAAAAATGAAAGATTTTTTTTTTAATTAAAAATACTGAATGCAATCAAACCATGCTATTTGGTTGACTGGTTGATTTGGAGTGCTTCATTTCTCATTTGTAACAAAAGGACCAAACAGACCAGGATCTACTGATTTAAGATGATTCCGAAAGGCTATAAAACATCCCTGCTTACCATGGAATTAAAGCCTGCAAACTCTGATTCTAAAGACTAATGCCCTGGACCCATGGCATCTTAGTGATTAGCATATTAGAATTCAGCACTGAGGATGCTTAGTTAGAATTCTCAACAACTTGTCGAGAATCACCTCTTGTTAACCTTTTCCTTACGGGATGAATACCATGTATCCCAATAATACAGGCCCAAGAATGAATATAAGTATATGTTATACACATATACACATATACACACACACACACACACACACACACACACACACACACACACACACACACACACACATATATATATATATATATATATATATATATATATATATATATATATATATATATATATATATATATATATATATATATATATATACATATACATATATGTCGAAGACTTTTTAAGAGGTTAGAATTTAAAGGGTTTAAAAGAGGATTTTTCTTCGGGAAGTCTGAATTAAAACGTTAAATGCCAGATTATTTACATTTGATAAAGCAACGCAGGAAGGGAAACGAAAAAGAGTGTAGAAAATTACAAGCCCAATCGCAGGTGTTGACATCAGAAAGCTATTTTTAGAGTTTCGAGCAAAAATTAATTGCAGACTAAGCAAAGATTATTGTGGAACTTTCGATGCAACGTAAACAGACCACTCTTGCCAGGCTTGAAACAAAGAAATAACATTAGAGATGATGTAGACTTCAACAAGTAAAGGTCGCCGGTTAGCGGCCTACGAGATTGAATGGAACGGGAGTATATAGATATGAACGGAATAGGGATTTTAATTCATCGAAATTAAGTGTTATAATTAATAAGTGAAAAGATAGGGTTTAATAATGGAGTCAAGAAAGTTTTATGTGAAGTTAATATTTTGGAAAGTTTTAAGGACTCATTAGTGTGTATTTTCATTAGACGTGATGACAACATTATTGGGATTAATTAAGAGTAAGCAATATCCCCACAGGTCCATTGACTGCAATGTAATGACCGACTGCACTTTGAAGAAGTATTTTGGCTTTCGACTGCTATTTTATGGAAGAATTTGGGGAAACTTGTTTTAAAGAAGGGCATGAAGAAACATGCATGTCATATATATATACCCCCATACACTAAAGGTTAATAATATGCCTTTGTGTCTGCATTGAGAATGGGCATGTTGAATACATATGCCGGAAAGTGCCTCTAAGTGATATGTGGGTGAGAGGAAGGTATAAGACCATCAAATGTCACCTGTAGGGGTGCTAAGTCTATATTGATGTGGCACCATTGATTCACCTGCGTAGTGCCCCAATTACAAGAAACCAACAGATCTAATGGTGTAGTGGGCTAATGTCGAATAACAATGTGCCGAACTTATCGAAAAAAAAAAGACTAGTTCCCTAGTCACTTGGCTATTATCAGCTTGCTCTACGCAGAAAAGTTTTGCATATGTTCATCTCACTCAAAATTTACCAATAAGCAAACCCGTTGAGTTAAATCATACACTAATGTAACATGCAGTACACATTACAAGAAATGAAAACTTTAATCAAAACACTGTACACATCACAAATTTAAACAAATACAGAACTACAACCTCTGGAGAAACCCAGAAAATAATCTCACTGTAAATATTTAGCACAGATTTCCTTCATACATCAGATTATGCAATAAAGAGAAAACTTTGTCATATCAGAAAAACTTAATACTTGTACTGTGAAAATAAGGTAGTCAACCTAAAGCACGACATACCAACATTGACCAACCCCTCAAACGTAAATCAAAAAAGTTTAACAAATTTTTAAAAATTATACAATTATACAACATAACTTTTTAAAGCAAAAAGTTTAATATCATAAAAAATACAATTACATACAAGGTTTCACAATAAGGTAACTTTCTATAAACAAGAAGCAATAACTAAAGCATAGATAAAAAAAAATTACAACTAATTAAAATTGATAGAAATTATCTAAGAATATACTCTTAAACTTAACCATTACAAAGAAAAAATTATTTCAATTTGAAAAAAACGATACTTCACATTAAGGTAACTTCCTCAATAGATAAAAATAATTGAAGTACAAAAATAAAATCTAAACTGCAAAAGCACAAAAGAAATAATTCATTCATTAAATAATATTTTAGATTAGTTATAAACTTTTATCTAAAGCATTTTAGGTACCACAGAGAGTTTTCCCCACAACACTGCAAAGAAAACTCTGAAAATATATAAAAGAAAGTGTGTCTTAATGAACGAAGTGTAATATGGGCAAATACAATATAACTATTATATTACCTATGTTCCACAGAAGAAAACAAACAGGTGAAAATAATGCTTTTTCATTATTTAAGAATTATGGCACTAAATAATGCTTTTGGTCAGTAGATAATTTGAAACACACTAAAAAGGAGGACTAAAATGAACAGTTTCAAAGCAAATATGAACAGTCGAATATGCTACAAAAATCCAAGCAACTTTAATAAAACACTCAAATTAAATCTAACAAACATTTACCCATAAGAAAAAATACTACAAGTGAGGAAACACCCATCACAGAATTCTCCAATTAAAATGTAACAAATGTAAAATAACAACATCGATAATGAAAAATGAGGGAAAAAATTATATACATAACTATGAGAATGAATATTTAATGACTCGATTCAAACAAACAAAAAAAAAAGAAAAACCATTGGCCACAATTTACATAAAAAATAACAATTAAGAAATACTGAGAAAAAAAACTATGAAAGGCCATCACCTAAACAACTATCAAAATATCTCAGAACTGCACAAAAATAAGGAGAAACAATAATAAAATCATACTGTCGAGTGGAATAATACATATACGATTACAACCACAAAAATCAGCAACAGAAAAGGCATCTTCTGTCATCACTTCACACTTCCAATCATGAACGAATAATAAACTTGCTATTCAAAAAATAACATATTAACAATAACTTCAAGCAAGTAAAATGCATTTAGATAGGTGGCTGAAAAAAAAAGTATGAATATGCAGATGCATCAAACATTTCATGTGAATTAAATGAACAAGTACCCTTAAGCGAAAAATATTTTTGAAAATTACGAATACATTGGTTGAGGTATTCAGAAGTTACTTGGATTAACAGAAGTGTACTATAATAGTTAATTTACAGATAATTTTCCAATGAAATTAATGTGTTGCTGAATATTTTTTATAAAAAAATAACTTTATGAAACGTTTCATAAATGATTCACTAACAAAAAGTTAATAGAAGCAATAACATAAATACAAATATGCTTTTCAAACTAATTTCTAGCCTTTCATTTGAAAAGAAAACCCATAATAACAAGCAAAATATATATATCAGCATTTCTTAGCATAAAAAATAAAATACAGAAAAACTAATTTTCTGGATTTCTGCAGATTTTTAATACCTATGTCCAATGGTTTCTAGAATAAAACTTTTACAAGAAATAAAAATAAGGCTATAACACAAATAAGATTAGCAGAAATAGGATCTTTTTAAGGCTTAAGCTTTATTTACAAGTTGGGACTATTTTACAAGTCCTATTTTACAAGTTGTAGCCTTTTGAAAAATTTGGAACCATAAAAAGGGCAATTTAAATATTTTTGAAAATTACAACCTCTTTTGGGCTTACTAAGGCCAGTGAAGACTCTGACTTGATACTATTAAACATTCACAAAACCTAGAAACAAAAATATTTTTGAAAATTACGAATACATTGGTTGAGATATTCAGAATTTACTTGGATTAACAGAAATGTACTATAATAGTTAATTAACAGATAATTTTCCAATGAAATTAATGTGTTGCTGAATATTTTTTATAAAAAAATAACTTTATGAAACGTTTCATAAATGATTCACTAACAAAAATTAATAGAAGCAATAACATAAATACAGATATGCATTTCAAACTAATTTCTAGCCTTTCATTAGAAAAGAAAAACCATGATAATAAGCAAAAAATATATATATCAGCATTTCTTAGCACAAAAAATAAAATACAGAAAAAATAAATTTCTGGATTTCTGCAGATTTTTAATACCTATGTCCAATGGTTTCTAGTATAAAACTTTTACAAGAAATAAAAATAAGGGTATAACACAATTGAGATTAGCAGAAATAGGATCTTTTTAAGGCTTAATAAGCCTTATTTAGAAGTTGGGACTATTTTACAAGTTGTAGCCTTTTGAAAAATTTGGAACCAAAAAAGAAAAGGACAATTTAAATATTTTTGAAAATTACAACGATCCTTTGGGCTTACAAAGGCCAGTGAAAACTCTGACTTGATACTATTAAATATTCACAAAACCTAGAAGCAAAAATTTCTTCAGTATACAAAGGAAAAAAACTGATAAATAACTTTTTTAAATTATCTGTCGACACAGCTAACTCCCATCAGTCTCATTTAAAGTCTCATTCACTGTAATAATACTTTTATAATGATAACCCCTTTATAATTATATGTTTATAGTCTCCAAGCAAAATTTCCATGAATTTATAAAGCTTTGCTATTAAGAAGCCAAGTAAGTTAAAATGAAGTCAATCCAATATAAATGGAGAGATATTTTGACTTATAATCAGGCTTGAGAGAAATGACATTAAATATGTGACATCCCCATTTCTCTGGTATATGTCACAAGGCTCTCAAAATAGAAATATGGGCAACAACCCAGATGACTGTTACAGTATTAACTTGTCACATAGCATGAACTTTGATTAACTCTACCAATGCTGTAAAATTTTTATGTTCTCTAAATTTGCTAATGCTACATTGTGATCTCTAGTAATATGAGGTAATATTACTAAAGGCTGTGCATCAGTTGACATCACATATCTACAATTCTAGTATTACACTATGAGGAATTTGCCTCTCCATTTTTCTAAACACACATTGGAGACATATTTAAAAGAGCTTGTCATTTCTAAAACTTTAATTTTTCAGTAGTTAACTTTTACAGAACATTAAAATATTGATACATATCACAGTAAAATTAAAACTGTTCTTGAAAATATTAAAACTTTTTAAAAACATTGCATTGTGTTTACAGAACATTTTTCATGGGAATGGAGATTAGTGATGTCAATTGATGTACCACCTTCGGCCCAAATTTTAACAAAAGTGTTATAACAAGAACAAACAAGCTTTTCAATTGCCATCATAAAAAAATAAAAGGGTGGCAACTAGTTTCGACCTAAGAGATAGTCAATCATCAGGCAGAGGAGCATCAGGTGTGATTGTCTTTGTGGACAATTCACAAATGTATTTGTAAATAGTGAACTGTCCTACGATCATATTTAATGTTCCTTGTTCTGATGATGAACTAAAATTGTTCGAAACTACCATTCATACTCACCCTTTTATTTTTCATTATGAGTATTAAGACACCTTGTTTTCCAAAAGTTTCCTATAAGATATAAAAGTGTCAAAATTTGCGACAAATTGAATAGCATTGCAGGACTCTCTGCACTATGTTATGCAACAGTCATGAAATCATATACAGTACAACCTTCCAAATCCAGATGTCTCAAATCCGGAACGTTTTAATAAATGGCCAATTTTACTTTTCCATTTTACCGATAGATGTCGCTACCAAAATGATCGGCTAAAAAAAACCCTTTTTTCCCAAGGAAGTGACAGTAGCGATTTTGAAGGCTTTCAAGTGTCTGGGAAAGAAGCAGAATTAGTAGAATGTGCAAATAAAGGCAACATTAACTTGGATAAATTGGACGTACAGGAAGTTTTAGACATCGACAAAAATGTGCCGATCATCAGTTCTCCAAGCGATTCTGAAATTATTGATAGTGTGGTAAATAACGAAGGTTATTATAACGAATTTCATTTAAAGCTTTTATTTATAATATTACTCATTCTAAATTAAAATTAATTTTAAATTATAATCTAAAATTTAAATAATTCTTTTAATTCCTCACCATGATTTCAGTCCACTATGTTAACTTTTATATGTGCCCCGACACGTGGGAGGTCTGTACGATTCTGTGAAAAGGTGACATATAAAAATTAAAATATTATAGTTAAGATGCTTAAGAATTAACATAGTGGACTGAAATCAAGATGAAGAATTAAAAGAATTATTTAAATTTTAGATTATAATTTAAAATTAATTTTGGTAAATAACAAAGGTTATGATGACAGCAATCATGAAAGTGATTCAGAATGCCCTGAAAATAAAAGAATGTCAACGGAAGACCTGATAAAATCATTACATAAAACATTATTAGGCTTAGAACAGCAGAATTTTATCTCAACATGAAATTATGGTAGTATATAGGATTTGAGAAAAAATAATTCCTAATAAGCTGAAACTAAAGCAACAGACATTATTGTCTGAAATGTTTAAATTATAATGTAATTATATGTTCTATATTCAGGTTTATTTTAAAATTAAACCATTTTACATGTATTTTTAAGTGTGTTTATTTTTTTTCCTAAAATTTGAGTGTTATTTAAAAACCTCTCAAGTCTGGAAAATTTCCAAATCCAGAATTGCTGTGTCCTGAAAGATTCTGGATTTGGGAGGTTGTACTGTCCTAATACAGATAATTCTTCAAACCATCTCTCTTAGAAACCCTAAAATAGATAAACAGCATTTCTGTAAAATTATTGTTAACTAATTTAAATTTTTTCACAAAAATAATAGAATAAATGATATTGTACTCAAAAAGCTAGTAAACCGAAGACCTGTAAAAAACATCTATAAAAGTACAAAGCAATATCATGGGACTTGTGGGACATGTCAGCATTAAACACTACAAAAGGCTAAAACAAAGCAACACAATTACTTTTCAACAATTACGTCTAAAAGGCACTTGACTTACTCTTATGGGAAAAATAAGATGAATATTAAAATATGATACATACAAGTTCATTGTTATTCTACAATCTTCCACCTTAAATAACAAGACCATAATGTTTATACCCATCAAAATATGGGACATAAAACAAAGTGGTATAAAACACAAATATACAAAAGGTTCAATTTCAAAATCAAGCATGCAAAATATCATTTGTCAGATACAATACATAAATTGACTTTATCCAATTTTTGAAAACCAACACCTGAACAATATACCAATACAGTCTAAAGTGAATTCTAATAAAGAATGAATGTAAACTGAATAAAGATTTTCCCATCTCTATAATTATGTTATGGCCAAATAAAGAAAATGTATCAAACTATTTTTGTAGGATATTTTAGGAGAAAGATGGCTTTATAACTTACCTTATGATATAAATACTCAGAAGAGCAATTGTAGTTCTTAATGAGACAGATAAATAAAAAAAAGTTGAAACAACATTGCACAGCATGAAAACAATAGAACATAATATTATGTAATGCATTTATTTATGTAATGCATTTATCTCATTTAAATAATAATTATAATGATATAATTATTATTTAAACTATAACTATGTATAATTATGCATTACATATATTATACATAGTTATAATTTATGTAATGCATTTATCTCATTTTGAACATGGCTAACATTATCAATAAATGAAAAATTGTTCCTGAAAGGTAATTTTTCACTAGATGATATCTTGTAAAAGTCACTATCACTGATTTATGTCATGAATTAAAAAATTAACCAGTTACAATTAAATGTTTATTATTATATTAAAAAGAAATTAACTTACACAAATGAAAATAATCTAATTAATAATCAGCTTTAACTTCATGAATTAATAGCCATTAATAACTTTAAATGGAAACTTTACAAATTTCATTAACAATTTATAAATAAATTATAAATAATTTATAAATAAATTATAAGTAATTTACAAATAAATTATAAGTAATTTATAAATAATTATAAATAAATTTATAAATATATAGCAGATTTTAATTATAGGCAATTAAACCTAAGACTTGGGTACATACAAGGTAGATCTTAATGAGCCATTTAGCCGAAAACTTAACCCCAGTAGATTAGATCACAAAGTTTTATCAATTCTACAATAATTGTATATGATATGGTTTCTGCTATGTGAATGAAAATTAACATTTACAATTATTTATTACCTTTTTTAAAGGCATAATCAGAATGTTGACAATTCAAATTTTTGCCTCTCTCTCTCTAAAAGATTTGGAATATAATGCCAAATAAACTTATATATGCATAAATTCTTGTACATTGTAAACAAAATAAAAGTTTTACATAAATTATGTATTAAAACCTAATAATGTGATGAGATGGGAAAAAATTCCTTAAAATTGTATACTAAAACAAACAAACAAAAAAAATTCATGCATTAGAGTTCACTCTATAAATATGCCCAGGATAATAAAATTTGTCATCAATACATTAAAACAATCATTAAAAGATTACATTTGATAAATAAAAGATTGTCATGGATAAACCAATATTTAAATATCAACAAATGAAAAAAATTGCATTCAATTATCCAGTCACCAATTGGAGGGGTGGTCAACCATCAACCATCAACCAAATATTGTGTAAATTTTTTTTAACCGGTAACAAAAGAGGCACACAGAAGATGCCTCATATAAAACAGAGCCCAAAATTTAACTATACATGGAAGAGTCATATAGTTGCATATAAAAGTTGCCTCCTAATAATTATACACTATGCATTATCAAAATGGCTGCATAAAATAAGTCTCTTACAGCCTTGAACCTGTCATTTTTAAAGTTCAACCCCACAGTTGATGAATATATCATTCAGAGAGTGTTTCAATGAAGAAAAGAGTCTTTATACAGAATCCACATTTTCAGCTGTCTTATATCAGATCAGCCACATTCATAGGCATTTCTTCAATCTGGGTGTTATAAAATTGCTCTATGTCGCGCATGGTTCGCTTGTCATCTTCTGTTACAAAGTTGATGGCAACACCCTTACGGCCAAATCGGCCTCCTCTTCCAATTCTAAGAAAGAAGATAGAAGTTGCGGTAAAATCAATCTGCATAAAAACTAAATATACTGATATGTATTAATATATTTAAAATAAAAGTGTATGTTAAAGATTCGTGTATCACCGATTTTCTTATAAGACACTAAAGTGAAATAAAGAGTTTGTTCCTACAGAAACTTTTATTCAAATTAACATCAATGCTAACTATGCACTAAAAAAAGTTAAATGTTTGTTATCAGTTTTTGAAAACTAGAAACATCTTTAGATTTAATTGCTTGAAAATTTGTTTAACCCTTCAGCAGGTGCACCTGTGTACAAGTGGGACATTTTCGTAATTTTGAATAGTTTGTTTTTACATGTAAGGTTTGAATGTTCTAAGCAGTTTCTATTTATAGCTATACCTTTTATAATGCAGGTCTGATTTTCTGACCCTTGTATTCCTTTCCATTCATTGGTAGTCATGATTTAAGCGTGGTAAACCAGTGATTATACTGGATTACAATACGACAAAAGCAGGAGTTGATGTACTCAATCAAATGTGCAGCTATTACACGGTATCCCGCATATCATGAAGATGGACATTGTTTTTTAGGTTTTGCGACATAATAGGAATCCATTCGCAAGTTGTCCTCAGATCTAATAAACTGGACAGTTTTGAAATAAAGCAATTGCATCTGCATTCTTTGGCCTTTAATTATAAATATATCTCAATATTATAAATATTTTATATCTTGTCATAAAATGAGAATTATTATTTTCAATTTGAAAAAAAAAAAGTTTATCACAAAAGCAATAATCAAGGTTGAAAGAGACACTGCACTTTTTCCACGTGTGCCTGTTGGTGTTCCAAAAATTGGTGTGCCCGCTGAAGGGTTAAAAACAAATGAATTATTTGATTACATTCCTCAAAAATTATATTAGACTTATATATAATTTAATTCGTTTCAATTTCATTCTTTTACAAGAGAGAAACTTTCCATATTCAATTGAAAAAAAATTTAACAATACCACATTGAATAGGAGAAAAAAAAAATGTACCACATATATCAAAACAATAAAAATTCTAGAAAAGTCCATTGAGAAATTTAACTTACCTATGGATATAATTTTCTCTGTTGGTTGGTAAATCATAGTTTATGACTAAAGATACCTGTTGAACATCAATCCCTCTTGCTAGCAAATCTGTAGTAATTAGGACTCTGCTTGATCCGGATCTGAACTCTCGCATAATGATGTCCCTTTCCTTTTGATCCATATCACCGTGCTGCATAGAAAACAAATTCTCACAAATTAATACTTTATTATATAGAAACATATAAATCATATAAAAAGGCCATACTGTTCACTACATGACCTCTTTAGAAAGGTACACTACCTATGTCTTACCACTCTTTGTAAATTGTCCAAAATACAGATAAAATATATATATATATATATATATATATATATATATATATATATATATATATATATATATATATATATATATACATCCATACATACACACACACGCACACACACAGGGTGTCCGGGCTAAAGGTATCCAAAAGTCATGACTTATTTTTACGGAGCTACCCATTAGAATTTTAAAAAATTAATTTAAATAGAAAAAACTTCTCACCAAGTTTAATATCAATCATAGATTTCTATCATAGTATCATAGATTTCGATGTGTGCACCTTTTGTAGTACAACAAACGTCTAAATGGTAATCCAGTTCTCTCCAAGTGTTTCATAGCATATCAGGAGTTATTACATGAATTGCTTGAATGATACACTTCTTCACCTCATCCCCAGATTCAATTTTTTGTTTATACACAACGAATTTAATGAATTCCCAAGCAAAAACGTTTATAATAACGCCTGATATGCTACGAAACACTTGAAGAGAACTGGATTACCATTTAGACGTTAGTCGTGCTACAAAATGTGCACACATTGAAATCTATGATAAAATTCTATGATTGATATTAAAAACTTGGTGCAAAGTTCTTTCTATTTAAATATATATTTTTAATTCTAATGAGTAGTTCCGTAAAAATAAGTCATGACTTTTGGATACCTTTAGCCTGTATACCATGCATATGAAGGTAAAAGTCATTAACTAAGAAATTAGAAATTTTTCAGGAATAAAAAATAAACAAATCTGATGAATTTTTTCTTTCTATAACCCAGATGTTTAACATTCAATCGCTTAGTTATTTTTACCTTACATACAAACCACAAAAATGAAGCAGTTGATGATATAATACATGTTTTAATGATTTTTGCACTCGGTGATTTTTACCTTCAAGTGCACGATATATATATATATATATATTTATAGTTATATAATATTAATATTTTACATTAAAATAACTTTTAAAAATATTTTCAGAAAGGAGGACTCAATTTTAATTCAGAGTCTAAAACTGAGACAACAGTTTTAATGTCTCTTAAAATTGCAATTTTATCAAAAATTTATTAAAATTTATCTCATGCTTTGCATGAATTGACTATTCATCAATAGATTTTCAGACTGACAAAATTTCTGAAACTAGTTTTAGCAAATCACACCAAATTCTTTCTTAGCTAGCCTCAATTATTTCAAGCAGCATTTTCGTAGTTTTCTAAAGATATTAATTTAACATGCAACTATATATCATGTACTATGTATAAATTTAAGTAGAATGTAAATAATTCAACAAAAAAGTAAAACATTAAATTACAGGAACAAGGCACTGACAGTCAAAAAAATTAACAGAAATCTGTCATTAGCGCTCCACGCAGCATAAATGCAAGATTCTGTAGCAATAGAATCAAAATATAAAATACAGAAAACCAAAAACAATCCAAAAAATATCGAGGTAATCGACCAGTCTCTTCATCAGGAGGCCTAACCGAGTCAGTTATCCCAAAGGGGAACTTTCTTAATAGGATGTAGGTCTAGCCAAAAAAACATCCGAATGCCCTGAGATCCCCACATTGAAAAACAGAAAGTCAAAAGTATTAGATATTACACCATAACATTATGCAAAAGAATAGAACAGAAAGTCATGGTCAAACTCACCCTACCCCGATAATTTGATAAGTAACGGTTGAAACAAAGAACCAGCTATTTATCCTTAAAAATTGCAGCACCACAGTAGTACTACAGCACCACTTACCTAATTGATATGCTAAGAAATAAGAATTTATAGAAAAAGGAAAAAACCCGACTTTTAACAGGCCTTAAAACATACCTGAGTCTAAATACCATTTTTTAAAATAATTTTAGATTACCAAAGTTTTTAAGAAAATTATTCTTGCATAAGTTTTCCTTGAAAATACTACATGCTTCTAAGAAATCATTACTGTTTTTGCAAATGTTTTTATTCTATACAGTTGTGAGTGAAAGATATAATAAATTTTATAGTTTAAATTGCTGTGGAAATTAGCAAACGTAATAACCTCAATGTTGAAGTCTAACCTTTTATCAGATATCCCAATTTTTATTCCGTTTTAAGGATAAATAACTGGTTCTTCA
Source organism: Dolomedes plantarius (assembly GCA_907164885.2). NCBI lineage: Eukaryota > Metazoa > Arthropoda > Arachnida > Araneae > Dolomedidae > Dolomedes > Dolomedes plantarius. Next base: position 127,980,574 of record OU015499.1, on the reverse strand, counting down.
CTTCAACCGTCACTTCTCAAATTATTGGGGTAGGGTGAGTGTGCCCATGATTTCCTGTTCTATTCTTTTGCGTAATGTTCTGGTGTAATTTCTAATACTTTTGACTTTGTTTTTCAATGTGGGGATCTCGAGACTTTCAGGTGTTTTTTGGCTAGACCTACATACTATTCAGAAAGTTCTCCTTTGGGGTAACCGACTCAGTTAGGTCTCCTGATGAAAAGACCGGTTGATTACCTCGATATATTTTTTGGATTGTTTTTGGTTTTTGTATTTTATATTTTGATTCTATTAGTACTATGTATAAAATCTCACTAAGCAAAATAGAGTTTTCAGCAAAGTCAAGCTGTAATTTTCCAAACTGCAAGCAAGCATATTCTATTGTTAAATCCCCAAATTCAAATAATGAATTTGACAGATCACAGTAACCAAACGCTAAAATAACAAGCTGCACAAGTCAAAGCACATTTTTAAAGTTACTACATAGCATTATGTTATCATATGATACAACTAAAGATTTATGAGTATATATTTATAATGTTTGAACTCACAGAATCGGAGATACTAGGACCTTAGTCATAAATAATCTGAATTAAATTGTATATCAAGAGAACAACCAAAAAAGATGTTTCTACTATGGAGAAATGAATTTTAGTTGAAAAGAATCCTACATGATGGTCCATATACCATATAAAAGTTACATCAAAAATATATAAAAACAGAACAAGCACTTCAAATGAGTTTTTATAAAAAAACTAAACTAAATTCTTTAAATATATGAAAGAAATTAAAAATGCACAACAGTCAGTAACTGGTACTACAAAAAATAAATTAAATTGCAAGAAAAATCAATAACACTTATAAACATAATTCACTACTGATCTGAACAAGAAAATACAAAACGAAAAATTGATAGAAAATTCTAAATAACTGAAATGTTCATAGCAATCCTATAGCAACATATTACAAGGCCTTTTATTTCCTAAAGTATTAATATCAACTACAAAATACATTAACTGAACAAATAAGCAATAAAATTGAAATTATTCATGCGGAATCAAAAAATTATACTATACCAAAGAGAAAACTAAAATAAGAAAGGGTTGGTTATACCAAGAAAATATATTAAAGGAAAATTAATCCTACAGCAACATTAGACTTATTAGATGCAAATATAAAGATATTATTTCAGAACATGGCTTTTGAGTTTACTAAATAACCTAAAAGTCATAAGAATAGTTCATAAATTTAAACACTTGACAACTGAAACAAAAATGATATTTCCAAACTTAAAATATTTGACATTTAAGATGCCTAATAAAAGCTAAGAAATGAAAATATTTTTTAAAGTTGAAAAAGTTATAAACTAATGTAAGCCAGACATTAAATAACTAAAATGTCAGGGCGTAAATAGCTTAGTTTTCAGAACTTAACGATCCAGGTGATGGCCGAACGGCTAGGGCACCTGCATCCAGTTCAAATCCTGTAGTTTCGAGTCCCACTGTTGGTATGGATGTTTGTAGCTGTTTGGAATCAGCTTTAAACTGTAGGTCTTGGTCTAATTAGTCCTCATGTAGCAAAAAGTTGACCGTAGCACTCCAAACCAAACCAATCAGAACTTAAACAAGTTTTGAAATATGATACACATTAAACAACTAAAATGTAAAAACGTAAATAGCTAAAATTTTAGAACTATGAAAATTGTACTTTATTCACACAATAATTACTTTATAGCTTGATTTCAGGTATTTATTGAAGCATCAAAGACATGTGCCTATGCAACACAGTAATTTGAATCAGTTTCAGCTAATCAATTTATTATGGCAACCAAAACTATATCTTTGGTTGGTTTGGTTTGGAGTGCTACGGTCAAGTTTTTGATATACAAGGGCTAATTAGACTGGGAACTACTGCTTAAAGCCTTAACAAACCTACATGAAATATTTTAAAAACATAGTAAAAGTTTATTTTTAAGAAACCAGTAATCAAAAAGTAACAAAAACTTTCTCACAAAAGTCATCGTACACTGAAATATTTTCGGATAAATTCATAATTAAAATTATCGTCTGGTGCTTTATTTTTATTTTTGAATTGTGGTGGCATTTAAAATATCGTTTGGCTTTAATTTTTGCTTGCCTACTCCGTAATATTCTATTTATTATTTAATTATTTAAAAATGGCTCGAAGTCGTAAAGAAACAACAAACAGCATCCGAAAATTGATTATTTTTCATCATAGTAGTGGTAAATCAGTTCGGAATATTGCTAAATTACTTAATTTATCCCATTTTACTGTGCAGTATGGGATAAAACACTTTAAAGAAGAAAATCGAATCGAAAACAAGGTAAGAAAAGGTCGTCCAGCAAAGTTAACAAAATGTGATCAGAGATTTGTAATTAGAAAATTTGTGAAAAATCCACGTTTGAGTGCTGTAAAAGTTTCTGCAGAATTTAATGAAACATTTTCTATTTCAATTTCACCTGAAACTGTTTGACGAGTTCTCAGAGAAGCTGGATTACATGGGTGTTCTGCCCGTAGAAAATTTTTTGTGAGGGAGAAAAACAGAAAGCTTAGGCTTTCCTTCGCACTATCAATGATAAATAAGCCCCAAACATATTGGAACGTAATGTCTTATTTGCTGATGAAAGCAAGTTTAACATTTTTGGTTCCGATGGGCGTATAATTGTATAGAGAAGAAAAAATTAACTTAATCCCAAGAATTTAGTAGGAACAGTTAAGCATAGCGGTGTCCTTCTGGGGGGGGGGGGGGGGGGGGGGGGGTGCATGTCAGTATCAGGACTAGGTAATTTGGTATTTATTGGTGGAATAATGAATCATGCTGTTTATATAAATATTTTAAGAGACAATTTAAAATTATCAGCCCAAAATTTGGGTATTGGAAACAACTTTGTTTTTTATCAAGATAACAATCCTAAGCACATGGCTCTCAACATTTGCATCTGGTGTCTCTATATACTCTCTAATTGTCTACAAGTTTTGAAAACATCACCTCAATCGCCAGATTTAAACCCAATAGAACATATTTGGAGAGAACTGAAGGTTTGAGTATGAAAACACGACATTCACATGAAAAGCGAACTAAAAACAATTATGATGGAAGAATGGATGAACATTGATGCAAAAATTACAAAAGAACTAGTGCAATCTATTCCCAGACATTTAAAAGCTGTTGTGTATGCTAAAAGATATCCTACTAAATATTAATTTAACCAAAAATTAGAATATTTACTAATATGTCGAGATTTTTTACAAGTGTACGATGACTTTTGTGAGATAAGTTTTTGTTACTTTTTGATTATTGGTTTCTTAAAAATAAAGTTTTACTATGTTTTCAAAATATTTCATGTAGTTTTGTTAAGAATAGATTATAGATCTTAATATTAAATACCCATTCTAAAATATTCATTTTAATTAATGGATAGACCCCTATTTTATTGAAAATCATAAGTGTACAAACACTTTTGGGAGTCACTGTATATCTTTAGACATTTATTTTCTTTTGTTACTCTTGACAAGTGTCATCAGTGGTTTGATCTATTCAGCATAATGTTATAAAGAGTTAAATGGAAAAAAAATTATGTTATTAAAATGATAAATATTCATTAATAAATAGAGTTTTTATATAAAAACTTTATTAATCCTTACAAAATAAAAATTTATAAAAGTACTCATATATGCAAACATCAAACTCTACCCTAGTTATACAAAATTAAAATGCACAAGACACAAAACACCTCCTCCCCCAACTTCCAGTTTTAAAAAATTATATTCTTTAGATATAAAATCCTTTCAAATCACATGTCATACACCCTTTTAATAAATTCAGAGGTTTTAACTTACCAATGCAGACACTGTAAAGTCCCGACTGTGCATCTTCTCCATAAGCCAATCAACCTTCCGTCTGGTGTTACAAAATATGACAGCTTGTGTAATGGTTAGTGTTTCATACAAGTCACAAAGGGTGTCTAATTTCCAGTCCTAAATGAATGAAAGCAATATTAAGAAAGTTAGTGTAATTCAGTTAAATTTAGGCCTTTACAGAGGTAACAACCAAGTAAGATATGAGAAAACAAAAGTTAAATTTTACCTCTCGTTCTACTGATATATAAAACTGCTTAATACCCTCTAGTGTCAGTTCTTCTTTCTTTACCAATATGCGAATAGGTTCCCGCATAAACTTTTTAGTCACTTCCAATACATCCAATGGCATTGTTGCAGACAGTAGAATAACCTGAGTATGTCCATATTATTATTATAAAATTTTGATATAGTGATTCAAACACATTTAAATAAGTCAGAAATGAGAAACATTTTAATTTTTCTCTAAAATGCATTAATAGAATTTTCATGATGTATAGATCATATTACTCATTCATGAATAAAAGAAAAGTGTTTATTGCTTTTATACAAACATCTAAAAAACTATTTAATATGAACCAATAGGCTGAATTCTAATTCAATATTAGAATAAAATATTGAATCAAACTTACGAATGTTACACAATGATCACATTTAAATTTTATATAAGGTGACAATTATTGAGCTATATGAAATAAATAATCAAATTTTAAAAAACTACTGAGTTCAAAAATTTTATTCTAATTTGAAAACTAACTACAGATAATCGGATTCAGTTTATGACATGTTCGATATGCTTGCCATCAATGGGTATGATATGGTGCAGACAAAGAGCAAAATTTTGCAAAACTCGCTGAAGTGTCGACAGATTAATACTTTCAATGACCTCCTGAATGGCTCAGTTATGGTTTCAGGGTTATTTGCGTAAACTTTGTCTTTAATATTGCCCCACAAAAAGGAGTCACTAGGATTAAGATCAGGAGACTATGGCGGCCAAGCGATTCCCCTTCCAATGGCCTCTGGGTACCCCAAAGACAGAATGTGTTTTCCAAAGGACTCTTCCAATACTTCAAACACTCTATTGATCCAATGGGGTCATGCTCCGTCCATCATGAACCTCATCTTTGTATAATAGGGTCACTTTGTATAATAGGGATAAGATCATTTTATAAAATTTTGACATATCATTCAGCAGTCACCGTGCCTTCAATGAATATTTCACCGATAATTTCCTTTGAGCCACAATCAGGTGGTTATTGCTCGAATAATAGGCCTTGATGATGGATATACGCTCAGAAATGCTGTGTTTCAACATTTGCAACAAAAAATTAACAATAACAATACGAGTACGCATGCTAAAAAAAATCCCAACATGCCCTGCATTCAATCGCGAAGTTTCCACTGAATCTCACCAATGGTTCAAAAGTTATGAAGTATTTTTTTTCATATAGCTCAATAACTGTCACACTGCATATAAAATTTATCATAGTAATTTATTCTTCCTAGTCTACTGGTTATAATGCTGCAAGCATACTAATCAATATAATTACTCAGTAAAGCAAAAACAACTCAAAAGTTAGTATTCAATATTTAGCATTACTCCATGGAGAAAGTATCAGTGGTGCAACACAAGGTTTGTTTGTTTTGGGAGGAGATGAATGAAATTATAGAAACTCATAAGTTGTAGCTCTTTCCCGGTGATTATGAATTCAATTAGTTTATTTAAAACTATTTTCTCAAATCACAAGACTTCATCAGAATTTTTTTTTTAATTTAATGGTTCAATAAGATAAATTTGGATTACAAGATAGCAAGCATCTTATCAACATTCAAGCTTATCATCAAACTACTAATACCAAATTGTTTGGTAACAACCCAAAGAGGTTGACAGGAAATTTTACACTCGCGAGGCAGCCATAAATCTTGTAAATGTTAAATAGACTATAATTCATCTCAAAATTTTACCTACAATGCTAATCCTCCCTCACTAAGCTTAGAATTTTATGATATAAGCACATTATCTTTTACTTATATAAGTGATTTTACTAAAATTTGAAACCTTTTGCTACATCTAAAATTTAGTTGTATGTGCAAGTAACTCTAACTATTCATACTAAATTGACAATGTCAAAGATGATATGCTTTTTTTTTTTAAAAAAGGGGGGGGGGGGGCTAATAATCAGTGTAATAATGTTATGACAATTTTAAAATATTGAAGATATTCCCAACAGTGTTAAAAGAAATGGCTTTTTCTTAATGTAAAAGAATATACAGAATTATATATCCTCAGAAAACTCATTTGTATAAAATTTTGAATAATTATACAATTATAATTAATTTTAACCAAAAATAATACATATATGAAAGACATAAGCTGACATTCATATATAAAATATATATATTAATATATTTATATTTGGCCATGCTCATTTTAGTCTCTCAATTTAATAAATAAAAAATATTCAATATGACATGATGAATGAATACACTTGAAGATAGCTAAATGTTTTTTATAGACATATCATGTAGTTATGGAAGCCCATATGAGCACAGACTGATAAACCCAGATACAGTTTTCTTAAAATCTTTATAAGACAGTAGCTGATAGTAAAATGCACACAAAATATGACAGAAAGGAACCCATCAAGAAACTTCCTGAATGTTCATAGATTTACAATCCCTCAAATAAATTAACAAACAAAGGAACCTTATCAAAACTAAATCATTTTTGCTTAATCCTACAGTTTTAAAAAGATAACATTATAAAAAAAATTAAGCTTCCTTGAAAGTATTCAACAAAAGAAACAAAATTATAATAGAAATTATGATGGATGCTATAAAAGTCTGATATCCCCGTATGAAAAAAAAAAGGCTTCATAAACGGATATCATATCGAAATTGACAATATTTTCTTCATAAATGGATACCATATCAGAATTGACAATATTTTTTTCATAAAGGAATATCAGACCTTTATAGCCACCTTTAAAATTTCTAGTACAATATTATGTTTCTTTTATATTCTAGGACAGTGGTACACAAACTTTTTTTTTTTACCATAACCCATTTCTTTAAATAATTAAAAAAAAAAAACAGCCTCAATGGAAATTTACTGGTAACCGCCAAACTATTTTTGCCAAATCTCATGTAATTAAAACTTCATATTAAAATATTAACATGCAATTTTATTTCATTTCGGTAAAAATTAACAAAAATAACAATAAAAGAGCATTTTAAAATTATAAGCATTGTATTAAAACATTAAAAATTACAAACTTCATTTATCTTTAGAAAACTAAACTAGTAAAAAATTAACGAGAAGGGTGGACCAGGGCCTCAGATAGTATTTGTTCAATGTTTGGTGAAATATTTTAGAACAAGGTAGCCCGTGCGACCCTTTCACATGCAATTAAAATATAAATTATATACCAAAGTTGGTGGTTTGTAGTAGAATGAAAGAAGAACTGGTTCGTTTTTAGCGATAGTTTATTTGTGAAATAACAATGATGCATAAGGATAGTACAAAACCAATTACAAAACACTTTTGCCACAATATTAGAGTAGAAGCGTAAGACAAAACAGGGGCACATGAGATATGTATACGTCAAAACACCTTTGTAGACAATATTAAAAGTTAAATATGACACACTCACAGAAAATGTGATATTTACATTACAAAACCTCTTTGTGCACACTATTTGACCATGCCGTTTCGACGCATCCAGGTAAAGAAGTCCAAGGCCAAAAGTCTATTTTTCACTTCAATTTTTAAACAAACAATACAATGTGTCATTCTTAATTAACAATTTGTCAGAAGCGAAGAACATAATCTTTAAAATGGTACCTCATTTAATGATTTTGGTTAAGTATGAGAGGAGAGAAAGGGATCATCACAAAAAATCACTTTCTAGAAATAATATACAATATGGTTTTTCCATGCAAAAAGAATAATGTACACCTATGCGGATGTTGCCAATAAAAAAACTCATTAATAAAATTACAAAATGATGATAAAAGCAAACGATTTTTTAATTTAAAAGTTCAGTGTGATTGATAATGGTAAAATTAAAAAAAGCTAGCACATGCACCATCTAAGGGAAGAAAAATTGTTTATTATGTTTATACTTCAATTTTTAAATAAACAATAAGATGTGTTATTCTAAATTAACAATTCTCACGAAGCAGAGATCTTAATCTTTAAAACGATACCTCATTTATCGATTTTGGTTAAGTATGAAGGGAGAAAACAAAAAAAAACACCTTTAAGAAATAATATATATAGATGCTACTCATATCATCGTTTGGTTTTTATAGCTACTCTTTTTGAAAACCCAGTCTTGCACATACAGGTAGAAGCGAATGGAAGCAATGTAGCCTTATAACTGTTTGACACCTTATTTAACAATCATATATTTTTATTAGCATGTTTTTTAATTAAATAATTCAGTATGATATAAATTTACTTCAGACTATCTGTGACCCCTTCAATTTCTTTCACGACCCACAGATGCTAAATTTTTTTATAATGCTGTATTTTTCAAACTTTAGGATTAAACAAAAATTATTTGGTTCTGATAAGGATTCTTGTTTGTTTATTTATTTGTGGAATTGTACAATAAACACTTTTAAAGAGTACAGGTAGGGGGTTTTGCATGGGAATTAGAAAAAAACATAAAAAGGGATAAAATATAAAATAATTGAAAGAAGTTATTTTGAGGAAAGGAACAATATAATAGTAATAAAAGGACACTCAAATTTTTAAGCAAACATGCTCACACACTTGTACAGGCAAATAACTATATTCTTATAACCTAAGAGGACCACCAATTGTTTCATGAAGACACAATGAAAAATAATAGTTACAGACAATATTTTGATACAATCAGATGCCCCGATAGCTTAAAAAATTAAATTTAAACTTGAGACAAACATAAATTTATAAAACAAAAATAAGTAGACTTTTAAATTTAGCAGATAAAATTTTAGTTTCCTGAATAGAACATCAATTTTTAATGTCATAATGAGAGATTTTTCAAAAAAATTCACTTAAAACTTTTTAAGACAAAATTTTTTTAACATTGCTAATTTTCTTTGCGTTTTCAACAGATGAAGAATCTAATTATTAGAAATTAAAGGATATTTCTTCATTGAAAATTAATACATATCAAATTTGTAAAAATATATGCAAATTTGATCTGATGAAAATTAAAACTAAAAAAATAGTGATTTCAGTATAAAGAAAACTTGGGAAAGCAAGGAAAAGTCCTACCAAAGGATTCACATCTACTGTTGCTATGCATATTTTGATGAGAGAAGTATTGTTTTATAAAAATCATATTTAAAAAAACTGTTCTAATACTTTAATACTATGAACACCAGCAACCTCACAGCCTTATTACCATAAGTCATTTGTAACCATAAATCATATCATTTTACAATTTTTTTAGTCCTATGGTCATTTTTTGAAAACACAAGGGCTAAACTGATGTTATTTTTTAAAAAACTAAAAAAAATGTGACATGACACAACATATTAAAGCCCAAATCTAGTTAATCTGCATCAATGCAATCTTTAAAAAACACATTCTATCAAGTTAAAACCTAAGCTACAAAACTTTAAATTTAATGCACTAAAAATTCTAGCCACAAAAATATTACAAACCTGAATGTTTGCATTTAAGGTTCTAAATACATCATAAATTTGATCCTTGAATCCTCTAGAAAGCATCTCATCAGCTTCATCCAAAACAAAAATTTTAATATGATCCGTTCCTAGAGTAAAAATTTCAATTTTAATGAGGAAAAGTAATTAAAAACTTAATATTTACCCCAGCAGCATTCATTGACACAAAAAAAATGAACTTACTAAGAGCTTTTCGACTTATCATGTCATAAACTCTTCCAGGTGTACCAACAACAACATGAACACCCATTTCTAATTTACGAACATCTTCTCGTACATTAGTTCCTCCAATGCAGGCATGACACTGGGCATTCATATAATCACCAAGAGCTATGACAACCTTCTGAATCTACAACGGAAACGAACATAAATAACACACATGTAAAATTAAACATATTCCACATATTTTTTTTCCCAATGTGGCGGGCATATTGTCTTTTGATTTTCACCCAACAGTATACAACAGATAACTACACTGCAAGATTTATTGGTATCTTGTAATAGGGGCCAAATCAATTAAGGCCAAGCATCCTAATGCTAAGTATCCACTTGAGAGAAAATCTCGAGAGAAAGTCTCAAGATTAGTCTCAGGGTGTTGTCCATTTGAGATCACTTACGCTCTCAAGACAGTTTTGTGAGACTCAACAGTCACTTCCGTGTCGTGACCAGGAACATTTTGTGTCGACTTGAGAGTCAACTTGCAGTCAGTTGTGTGATTTGATCGCAATTTGTTTATTTTTATCTTTTCTTTCTAAATTGATTTGTGTCAGGCCCTAGCTTTTATAATGGCATATAAAATTGTGAAAAAGTGGAAAGTGGAAAAAAAGGAGTGTTGGGTAAGAAAATGGGTGGATCGACAAAATTATTTCGGAGCTTGTTCAACACTCGTAAATGAGTTGCAGTTGTAAGATACACAATATTTCAGAAATTTTATTCGGATGTCTGCAGTTCAATTTGAACTGCTTCTAAATTTAGTAAAACACCAGATTGTTAAGCAAGATGCAAAATTACGTGATTCAATTCCTGTTCATGACAGATTAATGGTCACACTTCATTTTTGGCTTCAGGTAAGCATATTCAAGTAAATATTCAAAAACAGTAGAGTCCCGCTACATATTTTAGCTATTTTTTCTTTTTTATGAATACATCTTTTCCTTCAGCTTAATTTTATTATCAATACTACAAACTGCATATGTAGATCCATGTTTTTGACCTAATAAAATAGGGTTAACAAAACAAAATATACATATCTGGTTACGTAAGTTATGAATCTTCTACTGTACTTCATTACCATCACAGTTTTTAAATTTTGTCGCAAATTCTTCGAACATGCTCATTTTTTTTATCATGATTCCTGTATAATTTGTGTTTTACGTTCCATAAAAACTCCTGCTCTGCATAAAGATGGATTAGCTCCAACACTTCATCATCAGTCCACTCTCTTTTTATCTGGTACAACCTTCTTTTTACTCATTTTAAAAAATTATTTACCGATTTATATTTATTGCGAAATAAAAATAAAATTAAAAGAATGAAATCAAGTCTCAGCTCTGACAAAAATCTTCCAAGAATGACAGAAGACGGGAGACTAAGTCATGAGAGCAGGAATGAGCATGTCCACATGTGATGGGTGCAGTTTCTGATACTTGCACGTGCTTGTCTCTGAGACTGCTCTAAGGCCCTCATCCATTTGTGAGTCTAATCTCGAGACGACTCTCAAGACTGTTTTATCACAAGTGGACACCAAGCATTAGGGGCAGTATCTGGTGGGTCCTTACCCTCCTCGCACCAACATACGACATGGAAGGACTTTCAGGCCTACAGATTTAACGTGCCCATAATATAGAATTTGTTCTGTGAATATGGTTTACAACATACAACATTCTCTACTAGAGTGATATAATGTTGTGATCAAAGACTAAACTGTGATTAAATAACTTATTTGTTAATGTTTCAAATAATTTTAATTTTGGAAACTTAAATGTTATGGCCAAAAACACTAGATTGAAACCATTTGAAATATTCTTAATTGGATATATCTAATAAAGACATAAGATCGTAAGACATTTTGCTAAATAAAATTGAGCATATCTATGAATGCAGCCAATACATTAAATCAATTAGCTCAAAGTGAGTATCTATTTTTCTGTGAACATAATTCTGCAAACAAATATAACTATTAATTAATATGAAATCTGATAACTAGAACTTTTCCTTAATATTTATCGGGATGAAAGTTTTGTTTAGTTTCGTAAAAGATTTTTTTCCTTACATGTTATGAGGTCATTGGTCAAAATATAAACCAAAGTAAAAATTACAGAAGAGTTGGCACTATGCTCAAGTTGAAAAGAAATTATGGCATATGGTTTTATTACAGAAAAATACATTACCAAAAAAAAAAATTATACATATATTTTGAAATGATTAATTAAAAAACTGTTACAACACACACATAAAAAAAACTATATCACACTTTATAAACAACAGATAACACCACTAAATCATACCTGTTGTGCCAGTTCTCTAGTAGGGGCAAGAATTAAGGCTTGACATTCTCTTAGACCAGTATCTATTTTTTGTAAAATAGCTATTGAAAAAGTTGCAGTTTTTCCAGTCCCTGACTGGGCCTGAGCAATGACATCAAGACCTATAATTACAACAAAAAAAAGTATAAAAATAAAAATAGAATATGCTAAAAAAAATTGCAAAACTGTATGTGTGTCAATATTAGATATGATACTTTGGCAAGGATGGGATGTTAGATTGTAGCAATAAAAATTTAACTTTTTTTTCCAATACCTTCACATTTTAATGAACATTATTAATAGTTCAATAAAAATTGAATGCTCAAATTGCAGTTGTTGCTTTCAGGATTGCAATTGAACACAACTGCCTGGCTGTGTATTTAAACAGAATGAGAATTTTTTCTAGCCCTCTTTGCAATTCTGACAACATGGATGGTAGGCACATCATATCCTGCTCTGCCTTAACTGGGTGTTCTCTGTACAGATGTTATTGGGAGGCCCGTATTCGCACCAGAATTTTATCTTAGTTGCTCCTTTGCAGTTTTGTAATTTCCCCTTTTTTTTTCCTGTATACCCAAGAACTTTGTCCACGGGTTTCTGCATTAGAAATAAAAATAAAAATAAAAATTGAATGTAAGACAAAGTCATTCAAGTATTCATGTAAAGGTAGAGAAGCCATACATAAAAAATTCTCCATTATATTCTCTAATACACCTATACCTCGCTACACGGCCGCTCTTCATACGGCATTTCGCTAAAACAGCCTTTTTAAATTATGGCACTTTTTCGATTTATGGCCCACAATGTTTCATTATACGGCCACAACAGCGGAAAGTGATGATGGAAGCCTTTTATAGCTTAGTGATTCTTCCTGTTAATGTTCATCATCACATTAAAACAGTTTTTAAACATTTTATTTTGTGTTTTTTATTATATGTATACATATCTGTACGTAAGAGGTAAACTATCATATATGCAAAATTCCAATTTTTCAGGAGAGCTTTTCAGGACAGCTTTGTGGTGGTTTACCTCTCATCAGGACTTACATATGCAATAGTTTATAAGTCAATATTTAACCCACCATCTTATTTTGTATATATATGACAGTTTTCCCAAAGAAGCTCCATTCAAAAGGAGTCACTTAAATAAAAATATCGAAAATGAAGAAAATTCACTTATGATAGTTTACCTCTGATGTACAGATATGTCCATATGATTTCTTTTGTTTTTTTTGTTTGTTACTTTTTTAATTTCTGTTTATTACATTATTTTGTACTTTTATTTTTATGCAAGCATTTTTATAGGAAATAAAAATAATAAAATGCTTTATGAACTAAAAACTATACTATTTATAAAAAAACTGGAACAGATCCAATTGCATTTGTAAGGGTTTTTATCAAAATAATCGATTTGTTATACAGCTATTCGCTTTACGACCAAATTTTCCAGAACATATCTAAGCCATAAAGCGAGGTATGGGTGTATATGAAAACTAAAGGCATAACAAAGAATCAGAGTACAGAAATTTGATAGGAAGCTTCAGATAAAAATAATGAAACTGATAATGAAATACATGATTCTCTAATGAGAATCATGTATTTCATTATCAGTTTTCACTCAGGATTTACTTAAAAGCAGGATATTTAACAAGTGCATCTTGCTGTTTTTAGCCTCAGGAAGAGCAAGGTTATATTGTAAACAATTTTTGGTCAAAAAATATGAATACTGCAGTTAAGGTGGTACAAAGTTATACTCATAAATACATCCATTTCTATTCATGATATTGTTTAGCTGTTTTTCAAAATTTTAAATATAAAGAACATTTAGATATAAAAACTTACATAAATTAAAATAATCTTTCTAGAATTTTACAATGAAAACCATTTTTTTTTGTTATTGTTGTTATGCACAAGCAGTTTTTAACAACCAGTTTAGAAGGTTTAACACCATCCAGTTTCTTCACCAAATTACATAAGAATATTTGAGAGTGCACCAAGAGATGTTTGATTTGAGAACAAAATACTTTCCAAGTTTTAAGAAGTCACCAGGCCCTGATTTTCCATTAGGCCCGGGCCTAGGGGGCCTCCCAAAATTTTTATTTTAAAAGAAAAGAAAGCAACAAAAAATTCCTGATTCAATTTTTTTTTATTTACTTTTTTTAATAGCAATTTTTTTAATATATTCTTTCAAATTTGATTGATTAGATCATATGTATAGTTATATGGTTCATCATATGTATGTCATAGTGTACATAAGGGATTAATAAGTTTTTCTGGTTGCATTGTATTAGTGTTTTAATGAAGTTAATATGTTGTATTGCTTTTTATTATTTGGTAATGTTCTAGGCTTCTACGCTTCAAATAGCCAATGCTTCAAATTGGTAAAATGTATTTTCACAATGATTCATTATTTTTTATTAATTTTCTTTTTTGTCAATTTTGGAAATTTTACACCCACATCAGTATTAGGGGACCCCCATCCTGAGTTGTGCCTATAGTCCAGAATTTTCTAAATCGGGCCCTGTAAGTCACTGCAATTTATGTAAGGAAAAACACACATTTTAGGAAAAGCACTTAAACAACTGCAGGAAATAACAACCATCATACAAATTTAAGGACAATTTATTAAGAAGCTTAAAAGTAGGGGAATATATTGCAGCAACCAGCTGCAATGTTTGGAAGGAACACTACATGCTACACAACAAAAAGGTATTTTTAGCAATACCAAAGTATATACATACTGATAGTGAAAAGTATCAATACCTTTTATACAAGGTATAATAGCTCTTTGCTGAATGGCAGAGGGTTTTTCAAAACCATAAGCATAAATTCCCCGCAATAATTCTTCCCGCAAATTCATGTCATCAAAATTGTCCACAACATAGTCCCAGTTACTCTGTAAAATTAAAATATCATTTTTATATAAGATGAATGGTCAATAATCATCAATTTAAATAAATATAAATGTTTTAATCCCATGACAAAAATATTTTTAAAAAGATTATTTAGATTAATATTAAGAGAAATTCTTAAAACAATCAGTCATATTGTACTAACATATGGGAGTTTCTTTTTAAAATTATCTTATTTAGTATTTCAATAGGGGAGGGAGGCTCATGAGAACATAAATAAAATAATACTAGTATTATATATATATATTGAAGAGCAAAAAAAAACTAGTACAGGCATGCAAATGCAAATAACACAGATATTCAACCAATGAGCGTAAAGTTATGCAGTCGGCAGTGCCTATGTAAAATAACAGGTGTCTCGCGAAGCTGTTAGATTGGTTCCAGCTGCTACAATGGCAGGTTATCACAATTTATGTGACTTTGAATGTGGTGTTATAGTCAGCGCACAAGAGATAAATCATAGCATCTTCAAGGTAGCAATGCAGTTAGGATTTTTGTGCCAAGACCATTTCACAAATGTACCGTGAATATAAGGTATACAGTAAAACATCAAATCGCCAACAGCAGTGCAGCTGGAAAAAGACCTTGAAAGAACTGGACCATCAACTGACAAGAATCCTTAAACGAGATACACATGTAACACTTCCTCAAATTGCTGCAGATTTCAATGCTGGGGCATCAACAAGTGTCAGCATGTGAACTGTTCAACAAATGTCAACAATTGATATGGACTTTCGAAGCTTCAGGCCATTTGTGTACCATTGTTGACTGCATGGCACAAAGCTTCACATCTTGCCAACACCTCTATTAGACTGTTGATGACTGGAAACACGTTGCCTGGTTTTATGAGTCTCGCTTCCAATTACATTGAATGGATGGACGTGTACAGGTATGGAGACAACCTCATGAATCCATGGACCCTGCATATAAACCAGGGATTGTTCAAGCTGGTAGAGCCTCTGTGATAGTATGGGGCATCTGCAATTAGCATAATATAGGACCCCTGATATGCCTAGAGATGACTCGACAGGTGATGGGTACATAAGCATCCTGTCTGATCATCTACACACATTCATATCCATTATGCATTCCGACAGACTTGGACAATTCCAGCAGAACAATGCAACAAACCCCCATGTCTAGAGTTGCTACTGAGTAGCTCCAGGATCACTCTTCTGACTTTAGACACTTCAAATATCCACCTAAATCCCCAGACATGAATATTATAAAGCATATCTGGGATGTCTTGCAACATGTTGTTCAGAAGAAATCTCCACCCCCTCATACTCCTATGGATTTGTGAATTGCCCTGCAGAATTCATGGTGTGAATTGCTTCCAGGATACCTTCAGACATTAGTCGAGTCCATGCCACATCGTGTTCGGCACTTCTGCCTGCTCCTGAGTGCCCTACATGATATTAGGCAGGTGTACCAGTTTTTCTTGGCTCTTCAGTGTGTGTGTGTGTATATATATATATATATATATATATATATATATATATATATATATATATATATATATATATATATATATATATATATATATATAATGTAATATACTGGACAACCCAAGGAAAAAATGGGCGTCCAGCACATCACAGGCAATGATGGTGTAGTCGTGGCTATAATAATACTCGACGCAGCAAGTTACAGCATTATATTAGTTTTTATTCCGTCGGCGAATACGTCTTCTCAAGACAGTTACAAAATCCGAAAAGCTTACATGTACGTGATCCCAAACCTTATATAAATTTATCTCGTCATGTGATCGTAGTAAGGTTTAATTGGTTAAAAGTTAGGAAAAGGCATGACAAATGCGCTAAAGCGTTTAATTTTCTGCCCACGCTACGCCAGTTTAGTTTTCGATTAACAGGCAGCCATTTCATTTTTTCTCTCGAGGTTATCGGAACTTAGAATCAAAAGCGAAATTTAGCTCGTACACCCAAGGGAATTTAGAATAATGTTAGATTTTAAAATGGTATGGGGTTTTTAATGTTATAGAATATATATAATATAAAATACTTTACTTTTAAAATAACTGTTCTAAAGTTTTTTAAAAGTAACATTTTCCAACAAATTTCACAAAATTGCACATAAAATGTATTTTAAATTACCTCAATAACACCTTCAGGTTCCATTCCCGGAGGACCATCATATTCTCGTTCTGGAGTTCGTCCAGTATTTTGTTCATCACCTGGACCATTTCTTGAAGACATTAATATTAGAATTAATTCATTTCAAAGCTATTTATACTAACATAAAATATACAGGACACAAAAGTTATTAGATTAAAATAATTGATTCATAACTGCAAATTTTTCCTACAGTATTTAGTAATGCACACCTTATATGAACATTTTTAATTATAAGTACATCTGTTTAAGCAAGATTCAAATACTACTTGCTGCCTAATTTTGTGATCCAATGTTAAAATATAATTAATGCTGAAAAAGAATTTCATGGAAATGTGATATCAAAGGACACTTCAACAAAATAAATCACATCAAAAGATTACAGATTAAAAGAAGCTCAGAATTCAGATGCCTGTTTTCTGCAAAGCTTAAACTGATTTTACTGAAACAATGTGTTGAATCAATCCAGTTAAGGATCAACGCAGATAAACTATGTTCAAACTGATAACTCAAAATCACACTAAAAAAGAAAAATTTAATTTACGGCACAGTTGAATTTGCTATTGATACCAGGACTTAAAAGAAGATAGGACATGAATAAGAAGATTCCTCGAGCTCCAATGAATTACCATTCAACAATGTAAGTGTACAGGTAAGAATCTCTCCTTCAGCCCCCAGTGTCACCTCTCGATGACTCCATGTTTAAGCAGTAAACTAGGAGGTCTGTTTTTGTGAGAAACAAAATTTTTACTCTTTCAAGTCATCAAATGCTTGTTGATCTAATTCCACAAAGGACACAAATCATTTTAGAAAATTTGATAGAGAACCTGCTGGAAATTATCATAACATGTATCAGAAAAAACTTGAAAAACAGAATGAATATTATTCTACAAGAAATATTTACTATACAGGGTCATCGATTCCAGTCCATGATTTCAGTTGTGCACACAGGGAACAATAATTGACCAATCAGATTTTGCATAGCAGCAGATGGTATGTTAACTCCATAAGTTTATTTCTTCATGTGATGGTGACCGTACCATTACACTTCCTCCTACATATGTTTTGGCATTCGATAGGACAGTCAATTTTTTGTCCACCAAGAAGCCCCGTTTTGACCCCTCTAGACTTTTTTTCTATAGGGTTATCTGAAAAACATTGTGTATACTGAGAATATCAGGGACTATGCCATTTATCAGACAGAATCACTGCTGCAATAGCAACTGCTCCTACAATGATCAAGCGTACCTGGATCGATATTGACTATCATCTAGGTGTGTGCAAGCTACAAGGGCTGCTCATATCAAAACCTACTAGGTAATGTCCAAAAGTTGATTCATTTCTGTATCTTTTGGATAAAAAATGAGTTCTATTATATGGTTCTTTATTTCACGTTGCAATCACAGGCACCTTTTTTGATGCAGTATTAAATTGAAATTGAATTTTTAAATGCAGTATTAAATTGAAAAGTCTGAGGACAATGTTTCATAAGTCATTAAAAAACAAATTAAGCTATTATATCAATTTTGACCAGTAATTATGAATTCCCATTCCCTTAAACATTTTAACTCTATTTTAAACAGTAATATTCAAAACTATTAAAAAAGTAAATCAATATCCATCAGTCATAGCATTTCACCAAACCATTACATACTAATTACTACGGCCATGGAATGTCAATTAATGAGGGATTTTAGCTCTAACTTAAAGCCACAATCACTCAACTAAAAAATTACTCTAACCTTGCATTCTTCACTATGGACTCTTAAAATGATATATTAAATTTATAATGTTAATATAGACAAATTGGTAATAAAACTATGTACTCAATGTATCTGTGTTTCTTTGTATTTATAGAGCAAAGAGATAATTTTTATAATATTAAACTGTTGAAGATGACAAAAAAGATTTTCAGTATGTTTTCAAAACATTGCGAAACTGTACCATACATTAAAATTCATTCCCCTTGCACTGTTAAATTTCTTTAACTGAAGCAATTTCTACACTATTCCTTCATGAGAATAGTAAAACAATATTTTTAATTGTAAAAGTAATCTGATACATAATTTTACAGTTTTCCACTTCTTAAATGACATAAACAGTGCTACCAATATCTTAATGTCCTTCAGGTAGATAATTATTTTTGTATAGTATACCATATATAACAGTTAAATGAACATCCAAACTTGAAAATTTTTTTTCATGATGAACATGCATGTAAATTCCATTTAGATACACAGTGGTGCACCCAAGGGGGGCAAGGTTTTTCTTTGGGGGGGGAAAAACCTTGCCCCCCAAAGAAATAGAAATCCCCCCCCCCCAAAGAAATAGAAATTGCATTATGAATATTGATTTTGCATTATAAATATTTTTATCCGTTCAGAAAAAATCCTGGGTGTGCCACTGTAGATACATATTGAAGACTTATTTTTCCTCATCAAACTAAATACAGTACAAGAAAATTACTTTACAGTGATAAAATTATGTTTGCACAAATACCATGTTAAAGATATGTATAAACCCAAAGAAGCTTAATTCTATCTTGCTCGACTCAAAAATGAAGCAATCAACAGAAGTCGAGAAGGTAATCATCAAAGAATAAAAATTATCTGCATAGAGTTACATGTAACTATGATTTTTGAAAATTTAACAACTTAAAAATTTGTATAAAAACAAATTTTTTTCTGAATATTTTGGATGAACAGGAGAAAAGGTTCAGCAAAATAACATGAATGTAAGGCAACTAAATATGGGTAGTAATCAATTCACAATACATTATATGCAAAATAGTGAGTGAAGTCAGTCATTTCTAATGCTGTACATCCAGATGATAAAAGATGCAGAGCAAATCCAACACATTTCAATAATGCCGGCAATATTTGTGTAACAATAATTATGGCTTGTATTTAAAATTAAAAACGGTGCAAAAAAAAATCACAAAGTTCTTTGAATCTGGGTAAACGGCATTGAATTTCATGATAATCCAAGCTTCTTGTATACATTAAAGAACGTTCCTCAAGCATCACAAAAATTACGACCACTTCGTAACGATAATACATATCACAAAACGAAATGAATTTAACACGTTCGCATTATCCAAAAATACCAATATAAGTATTAAACACACGCAAATGTTAAACATATGTCCACGTGCAGCACGTTTTCAAATTGATACGCAACTTAAATTAAACACCAGTCATAAAAGTGTAGGTACTGTTAGAATAGTCGGGTATTAACCCGCAAAAAATTGGACAATGCACGCTAAACGCATTAAAAGCATATGGGCAAACGCAATACGTGTGATGAGCATAGCATAAAATTTAAAAATACCTCGAATCGTCGTATGAGGACATATTCTTTTAGTATGTGAATGATGACAACGATAAAAACAAACTTCTATATTATGAAGTTGATATAATAAATTTAGATGACTAGCAAAGGTTGTCGTAACTTGAGAGCTGTTTTAAGTCCTTTGCGATAACACTAGGTAATTCGATAGAACCAGTATTAATAACTTCAGATGCAGATTATGAATTCGAAGAAATCTTGGAGCGTATATTTGTTTGGATAACATAGAATACAAACATACGATTGAGACTTTAGCGACCTCTAGCGTCAAAGGATAAAACCTGAAACAGTTTTGTTCTAGTTTGGTTTTCCCATTCTTTCCCACGGGAAAAAAATAGAATCAGCGTCTCCATTTTAAGGAAAAATATAAATGTATTCAACTGAAAAATACTTCATTTTTTATAAATTTTTCCAATAAGACAAAATAATAACTAAATAAATAAATATAATGATAATGCATGAACAGGGTTAAATTGAATCGTTTCACCTCAGTTCTCTCAAAAATCTTTTTAAACATGGTTTTGAGTTTTCATACCATAACAGCAGTAAATCAATAAATATTTTTTTCCTTAACCTCAAAATAACATCGGACAAGGGCTAAAGGGCTATGGCGTTAGTCTGTGGTACCAGGATTAGCATGTTCAAATCCTACGATGAACAAGGGTATTTGTAGTTGGTTGGAATCGGCTTCTATGCTGTAGCACTCCTCATAAAATCAACAAGAATAACCTGCGTCCAGAATAATACCGCTGTAAGTTTTCAATATATGTAATGTGTCCAAACGATAGCAAATTACTACAATAGAAAGGACATCACCACAGTCTTCAGCTAGACTCCCCAACCTTCCAGGACATTCTTTGGTTTTGAAAACTCAGCTTAATTTTTTATTAAGGGCAGTTTCTAAGCCTTACGGAGGGAATGAAAACAAAAAAGAATGAAGTTACTCATATTCGATTACTAAGCAAATGAACGGTGACATGACGTTATTAAAGTTCTAAGAATTCAAATAGGAATGAATTAAATTGATAATCTAAGAGGTCTAGTTGTCTGAAGTTTTGGGCCAAAATCTGCTTCCTTTTCTTAGACTGTATTAATTTATTACATGCGCTGATTGGACTAATCCTGTACTGTACCTCAGGAGGGCAGGGTTAAGCCCATTATAATGAGTCTTGTCTAGAGCATAAGGCCTAATGATTTTTCATCGACTCTTACACTGTTGCAATCATTAGGAAATTAGTTCTAAGATGTACTTTCGTATAAACATTTTAGATACTTTTATACTGTGGATACTTCAATGCAAGTGGTTATCATTTTATGAAGTTACTTGCCCGTTAGTATTTCGAACTTTATAGTCATTGTTTACTGAAATGAATTCTGTTCATGAAAATCTGAATTTTCCGTCTTTATGCAGTTTTTATACAAGCAACTACACTTTTCCTAAGCACCATCTTTGAGGGTTTTGTGGTACTTCCATTTCGAGTCATAAAAAGCGTTTCTATAGCATCATATTCGTTTCCTACAGCTTTTAGCTCTGAATATCTGAAGTTATTATTAGCGTTGTTGCACTATAAAATCCTTGATGGTCCCCCCCCCCCCTCCCTTTTTTTTCACGATTGAACTAGCCTTGACTGATTATACTCTACCTTACGACGTTTCAATTCTTCAAGGGTCAACACATTAGATCGCATCATTTCCAAAATTCACAGCATTTGTAGGAAATAAAGAGAGACTTTAGGTACAGTAAAACCTCGTTTATCCGGATCAGATTTGTAGACTTTTTTTTATTCAATGTTCCCATTAGATAATTTTTAACTATGATAGCAAGAACGTAACTATAAGTGCACCAAATATTCGCTTTTTAGTTTGATTCAATGTAAGTTCCTGCATAGATTGTACGATAAAATGGTACTAAAATGCTTTTTATTAAGTTTAAGAAAGCTTTACTAGGGTGTCACAGGACGCTGACGTGGATTTACTCTCCAGCTATAAATAGCACCGGGACATCATGGCGTACTTGGAGCATCAGCCTGACACCGCTCCAGCTGAACTATTAATGATAAAGCGTTTGCGTGACCGTGCTTCATTTAAACGCCACGCATGTTTGAAACAGAAGACACTAGATCAATTCTTTGATAAGAAATGATGCGAAAAGTTATTTTTATATTTTTTAATGTCTTGTAAACAATACTACGTAATTTTGTTACAAAACAGTTTTTTATCGTTATAAACGGTGTCTGCTTAATATATAATTTTGGGCTATGGAAAAAAAATGCCGGGCTTTTTTTTTTGGGGGGGGGGGAAATAGCCCCTAATGCCCCCCCCCCCCCGGAGCCGCCGTTGGGGGATCCCCCCCCCCCTAGAGAGGCATAAGGGATATTCAAGGGAGGCGCAGATGGTTAGTAAGAAATATGTGTAGAATGTATTTTACTAGCGTTACTTATGTTTTTTATGCCTAGATGGGGGGGGGGCAGTGGTGGGATTCAAACAAATTAACAAGTTCTATGTTCTAATCAATGGTGGTCTTCAGCCGATTTGCGCCAGCTCTGTAGAACCACTACCTACATTAAGTATCGGTTCTACAGACCAGGTGCAAACCGGCTGAATTCCATCACTGGGGGGGGGGGGGGGGGGTCTGAAAGTCATCCAGAGGGGAGGTGTAGACTTAAAAAGGTTGAGAATCACTGCTCTGCAGGCAGAATTTTTGTTCTGATAACCTGAGGATCTCCTAAATGGAAAACTTTATATTTCAAAATATTTTTGCAATAACACAGTGAGACATTTTTACTGTCCTTTGCTGGTAGTGCTTCCACTTTCATCCCAAACCACATTTGTCATAACTCTGTCTCTCATGTTGATGCATAATCTAGAACAGGGGTGGGCAGACTTTTCCAGGGTACGGACTACTTCTAATTTTTTCAAGGTGTTGCGGTCCATCCAGTGGCGTAGGTGTGGTGAGCTAAAAAAAATTTCTACAATATTTATTATAACTTAATAATAAATACGGAATATGTAGTTACCTACATAACTACAATAAAAAAAAACTCTGTCTATGGCATCGGTGTTCTATACATGTTTCTTTTAGAATGTGCATCTTAGGTCGTAGTAAAGGTGGTCACTACAAAATGTCTTGGTGGTCCACCAGTCGATCGCAATTGACTTAATGCCCACCCCTGATCTAGAACAATAGGAGAAAGTTTAAGATAGACTGAGGGCCTATCACATGATAAAGGTAAATTACAATGGGCCAGACATAAAATTTCCCATAACTGCTTCCATGGATTCAATAAAAAATAATGTTATTAATAGACTATATTTCTATTCAGATGGCCTTCCGATCAGAAATGTCAGAAATATTTAGTCATTTTTCAGGCACAATTATTATTTCTCAATGATTTTACTCATCACTTTAAAGTGAATTGTATGCTTTGAGAAATTCTGTAGATAAATAAGATTAAACTGAATTACAACATTTAAGATTATTAAGATAAATTCTAACAAATATGCGGGGTAACTATACTAAAGAGTAAGTTGCATAAAATTTTAGGAAAGTAACCATAAAATTCTACATAGATTCTTGATTTACAACTGAGCAATTTCCAGTTTAGTGAAGGTTGCATCCTAATTCTTTTTTTAAACTTTTTGCAAGAACAGAAAGTGTTTTAAAAAAAGAGGAGAATACTGAGCACACCTATAAAAGTTTTTAAGATATCAGTGAATTCTGATAATCATAGAGAAGATGGTTTCGTTTGGAGTATTGAGGTCAATTTTTTGCTACACGAGGGTTCATTAGACTGATACCTACTACTTAAAGCCGATTCCGAATGGCTACAAACATCTATGCCAAGAGGGGTACTAAAACCTACAGACTCTGGTACCAAAAGCCAGCAACCTAGCCATTCAGCCATCATGCGGCCCATAGAGAATAATTACAAGATAAAAAGAACTTTTTATATACCATGTTTTTAAATTTTCTGTTGAATCATATAAACTTGACAATTCTATGTATTAATAAATACTTTAAAAATTTTTTTTGATGAATTATCCCATTAACTTGAATGAAAATGAAGTAAATAGGCAGTTAACTTGCATGTAACTTTTCGTTCCCGTTCCGGCCAATAGATGGCTGCACCAGTCTACAAAACAAAATTAACTGAAAATAAATGAAAAGTAATTTAATTCTGCTTAAAGATGGCTAAAAGTATTTAAAAAAATGCATTGTCATCGTGTTCTGAGCTATTCTAAAAGTTTCAAATGTCTAGCTAGTCGGGAAGTTAGTTAAAAATTGATTGCAAGATTTGTACTGGACAAACACACACACAAACAAACAAGAAAGCAAGTTAATAAAAACATGGTAAAAATATCCTACCTGTTAATATGAATATTATGGTTTCAATACATAGGGGAAGACTACATATATTTCATCATTATACAAACAAAAATAAATTTATGCATACATTCTTCAGAGTAAGATGACTCAATAAAGCACATGGAAAGTAAATAAATCTAAATCAGACAGAAGTATTATAGTTGATTTGCTGATCCCATTCATTTCACATGATCTTGCTGAAGCAATACTTTCAAATTGCTATGCATACTTTATGAAATATTTAAGATTTTATTATTTCAGAAGGCTACCCACCTTTAAAAGTTTTCAGAAATTGTCAAAAGATACTGAATATACTTACAGAAGGTATGAAAAAAAATTTACAACCCAATATCTTTTCCTCAGCACATTAAGCTTCTAGATCCCTTAATATGAATCTTCTTTTTTTTTTAAATTAAAATATTAGAATACAGTTAAGATAACATCCATTTAAACCAGGGATTCTCAATGGTGTCCAGGTGGACCCCTTGGGGGTCGATGAAAGCTTAAAAAAGGTTTATAGTATTCCAGGGGTCTATGATAAATTTTTCTGTTTCAAAATTTAATTTTTTAGGAATGTAATTATTAGATAATTTCTGTTCAAATATGTATAAATACAGATTTGCATAAGGCGGAGTGATCCCCGCATCTAAAGTCGAATGTCATGATGCTTTTGTATATGCCTCGAATGCCACTGTCGAATTTTATTTGTGTACCAACACTAAGCAGATCTGGGGAAATACACTGGACCTTAAACAGCACAGGGTACTCTCGATTCAACCATGAGAAGCAGTTTCATTTCTTCTCTTGGCGATGTTTGTACATTTACAATCTGTGTTTATGAAATCTTGTAAATACGTCTGAAATTAAAAATGAAAATAGTTCAAAAGTAATAAAACACAAACCTAATGAACCACTTTTTCTAATTTTTTGTTCATATTCTTAGTCAATTATTATCTTTAAGTGTTTTATGTGCAATTATTAGTATTATAATTATGCTGTATGCTGTATATTATAGAGAAAAATGTGAGGGGGTCAATGAAGAAAATCATTCTTTTAAAGGGGGTTGGTGCAGGAAAAAGATTGGGAACTCCTGATTTAAACTCATTATTTAAAAGTAAGCTATTTGTAATACTGATAGAATAAGAATTAGGCATTTTAAAATCTGTGAATGCTTAATATGAATCATATACCTCATACATTATGACACAGAAGGATTTCTGTGTCGTTACATACATTATGACACAGAAGGATTTCTGTGTCGTTACCTAACTTTTTATTTTATATGATATTATTGCTTTCCTAGTCTTAGACATTTTAATCAAAATTAAGTTGTTATAATTAAAAGTCTTTAATATTAAATTTCTCTACTAGAAATATAAAATTATTGGTTTTAGAGGTCTTCATCTGAAACCCACCTCTACCACTGCATAAACATGAGTACGATCACCAATTTCTGCCCAAAATGTCTGTACACACCTACCACCACAAGCTGTCACCTTAATTCATACCTTAAGTTCAGTTACATAGAATCTCCAGATACATATGCAATTATATTAAAAGCTATAAAACAACACTTCTAAAACATTGTTTATTGATTTTTAAATTTATTTATTTATTATTATCATTTTAAATAAATCAGGAGAAATAGGCATTTATGCACATAAATATTTATTATTGCTGTTATATGCTTTTACAGTTTATTTTTTTTTAAGTTGTTATATTTTACATTCAGTATTAATATTTCTGCTCTGTCATATTAACAACTGATAATTTATGTTATTGCAGACTACACTTTCAAAACATATTAATGATAGATTGGAATTGAATGAATGATGTTGTATAATTCAGACATAATTTCACACTGGTTTCATGCATAAACACTAAAAAAAATCGAATGCAAATATTTTAAGGTTTCTAAATGGTCTTACAAAAAGTTCTAGAAAAATAATTATATGTATACAAATATAGCGGAGTTTTAAAAATTAAATATCTTAAAACATTTATCAGAAAAAAAAATTATGCTCAAAATTTCTCAGTAATTTCAAGAGGGATGTAAAATTTATGAATTAATTAATGTTAAACAAGAATTTATTTTCCTTTATTTGATTTATTGAGCAATTAGGCTAAATCTCTTGCCCAGATTCTTTGTATCACAATGTCCACACAAGGAAATCTCTTAATTGATAGATTACTAATAGAAATATTCTTCCTCAAAATTTTTAGATATAAGGATTTAAAAAAGTGTTATCAGTAGGGATACGTAATTTTCGTATTCACAAAATAGATGCGAATAATTGCAAAATTTGCCGATATGAACGAATAAATCAAAAAAAAATGTTTACTACTTTTTGGCGAAAACTCGGTGATAAACGGCTTTTTAAGCAAAATTAGGTAATAATAATAATAATTTATTAACATAATTGCTTATATAAGACCATCCACGGTCTTTAACTGAGAGATCTCACTCTCGAAATTTGCTTATTTCTTATTGCTAAAGACTTAAGGAAGAGAATGTGAAGACTACTACAATGTTAGCTTTGAACTAAGAATTTTGATACTTACCTAACCAAGGAAGTAAAATTGTGATTTTTTTAATAAATGCGAAATTTTTAAATTCATATATATATATATATATATATATATATATATATATATATATATATATTGCATTGCGAATAAATGCGAAATTTTATATATTGTAATTTTTTTTTTGCGAAAATTTGATATTTTTTATGCGAAATTTACGTACCCCTAGTTATCAGGTACTTATGCATTCATAATATTCCACCAGCTCTTGGCACCCTAGTGGTTAGCATGTCAGAATTTGGCACTAAGGACACTCAATTCAAATCCTGATAAGCACCACTGAATGTGTTTGTGTCTATGCCAGGTGTGGGCAAATTTCATGCATAAGCCAGAAAAATCCCTCAATGTAATATGTGGTTGGGAGAAGAGTACAAGCCCATTAGTTAATGGCCCTGTTGAAGCTCAGACTAAATTGAGGTAGCACCAGGGGGTACTACTGGTTCACCAATATGGTGTCCCTATTATAAAAAATCTACAAATTTTACAGTGAAATGGGTAAATATTGAAAGACAATGTTGCAATGGAAAAAAATAATAATACTCCTGTACCATAAACAACCTGTTAGAAACTGACTGGAAGTAAAAAACTTACATAATTAAAATATGTACCGTAAAATCTCGACTATAATATGTAACCGAGTATAATACGCATGCTTGATATTGCACAAAATTTTCAGAAAAATTAAAATTCCACTATAATACGCACCCATAACTTTTTAATATTTTATTTAAAAATTGCACAGATATTTATTAACATAAATAAAATTTGTAACAAAAAGAAACGAAAACGTCAAATTCCGTAGAAAAAAACTTAAATTGTTAATTTAATACAAACAATACTGTCAAATTATCAATTATCTTAATCACTTTCACTAGAATACAGCTCATCTATTGTTGTTGCGTCCATGTCATAATTATTGTTGCCATCGTAATATATATTGCCATCATCATCCTCACTTGACGATACGAACTGTGAGTTCCGATTGTTTAAAAGGAATACGTGCTTAGTAAACCAGTGGATGAATCACAGAGTGCAGATGCGCACGCACCCATGTTGGGACAATGTCTTACTGCTACTGTACATTTGTTTATCCAATGTTTAAAACTACATTTTTTTTTTTTACACGAGTATAATACTCACCCTCATTTTTGCGGACTAAAATGTGAAAAAAAAAGTGTGTATTATACTCGAGATTTTACGCTATGTTAATTTAGGCATATACATTCAACACAAAGAGACTCAGTTTAAAAAATCCTTGATAAAACTATAAAAAATTGCACCTTCGGTGCAAATTAACACTGGATTCAAAGAGTATGCAAAATTTAACAATCAAGTAGTATTTTACAAATATGATTTCAATAACAAATTCAAGTACAATAATAACATTAGTATAAATAAATGCACATGTTCCTATAACTTCGACTTCTGTGTTTGAAGAACAAGATCATGCATTTCAGTCAAACTTTCTCCCAATGCAGCCATGAAGTTTGATGAATATGTCTCAGGACTACTATTGCAAGCAGACACGCCAAAATTGATGGCAGATGGAAGGGGGTTGTAGCAGCAACCATAGCCATCAGGAACCAAGGGACCGTAACACATGAAGGCATCAACTTTTGATGGAACCTTAATAATAAACACACTCTTTAATAAATACAGTCTACACAGCATATGTAAAAAAAGAAATTTGAAAGAACCTGCTTAGAACAACTTACATAAACATAAATTAATTAAAATTTTATGGTACTCAAATTAATTAAATTAAAAAGAGAATTTTATCACTTAATTGTCTAATTGCAATAATATAATGTACAGTCGAACCCTGTTATAACGAACTTCAAGGGACCAAAGGTTTTGTTTGCTTTATCCGGTGGTTCGCTATATCCAAACCGTTAAGAAAAATGGTAGAGTTCACAAAATGTATAACTCATTAGTTGCAATGAGTATTCAATAATAATGTATTAAAAATGATAAAATCTATTTAAAATGATCATTAATGAATTAAATTGAATAAAACTGATTACATTAAACTGACACACTACTAATTAAATTACGTACAATACGTAAACGGTGGGGCCAAAATTTTCGCTCGTTATATACCAGGTTTGCTATAGCGAGGTTCGACTGTATATGAAATTTTCATTCTTTTTGGTAATATGTAACTTACAAATGAACAAATAAATCAATCCCCAAAACAAATGGAAAGGTTCAAAATTTTCAGTGTTTTTTTTTCATTTTTTTTTTAATTAGCATAATTTAGTAGATATTCCTTTGTATACATAGCTTCTTCACTAAATAACTGAATATATTTTAAGCAAAAGAATAAATTGCTACTTTGAATTTAATAATTTTTAATACAGTTATATATACATAGAATTCACACATAGAGATAGCAGCATCATAAGTAAGACCAGGTATAAATATAATTAAAAGTAAATAATTCAACATATTATTCAACAACATTCTACCTGTTTCATGGGGATTTTGGGGCATTGGGATGTCTTTTGGTTAGACCTGCATCCTATTCAGAGTTCCCCCTTGAGGTAACAGATTTGGTTAGGCCTCCTGATGAAGAGGCCAGTCTGTTGCCTCATTATATGGTTTAGTTCCTTTACTGCTACAGAATCTTGCATTATGGAACGTTGAGCCCTAAGTGCGTGATTTCGGTTTATTTTTGTCTGCATTCTTCCTGCTAATATTTATCTTGCTTTGTTGAATTATTTACTTTTAGTTATATTTGTCTGTTTTCATTATGAGGATTTGTTGCAGCTATGCAATCTTTTATTGAAAAGTTTTAAAAATTTCAATGTTGGTCTGTTAACTTGTTCGACTATATATGGCCTCTTTATACGTATTATTTCATGTTGAATTATTTATATTATTTGTGTTAAGACCAGGTATAGTCATAAAAACGCAGTCAAAACAATGAAATCTGATTCCTCAGATAACATAATCTGATTTCTTAGATAATAATACATAACAAAATTTTAGAGCGACAAAAAATCAAAGCTAGGTTTATATAAAATAATGATACTACACAGCAGGGTTTCCCAAAGTGTATTCCGTGGAACACTAGGGTTCTGCCAAAAAATTTAGGGGTCCCGCGAGACAGTCTGATGACCAAAGTATTTTTGTTTTATAATTTTGTGTAATATTTTTGTTTAATATTGTACATTCTTTTATTAACTCGCTTTCTTGTTTGTTTGTGTGTTTGTCCAGTTCAAATCTTGCAATCGATTTTTAACTAACTTCCCGACTAGCAAGACATTTGAAACTTTTAAAATAGCTCAGAACACGATGACAATGCATTCTTTTGATACTTTTAGCCATTTTTAAGCAGAATTGAATTCATTTTCAGTTAATTTTGTTTTGAAGACTGGTGCAGCCATCTATTGGCCGTGACAGGAACAAAAAGTTAAACACAAGTTAACTTCCAATTAACTTCATTTTCTTTCAAGTTGATGGGATAATTCATCAAAAAAATTTTAAAAAAGTATTTATTAATACATAGAATTGTCAAGTTTATATGATTGAACAGAAAATTTAAAAACATGGTATACAAAAAGTTCTTTTTATCTTGTAATTATTTTGTTTTTATAATCACTATTATTTGTTTTTATGAAGAATATTTTAATGATTTTTTGTTTAATTCAATAAAATCTAAGTGTCAAACAATATTTGTTTCATTCAATATTACATTAAATTTAGGGGGGGAAAAAGCGCCTATTGATAAAAAAAATGTAGAGGGTTCAAAGAACTTTGAAAAATGTTCTAAGGGTTCTATGATCAAAAAAAGTTTGGGAAACACTGTTATACAGTGTTTACAAAAAATAACTTTATACGGATTCAAGATACTTAATAAGAAAACAAAACAAAACAATGAACTACCAATAATACTACCTTACCAAATGAAAATGATAATCCACAATCAACTAATAAAAAGTATAATTCAACCACTTAAAAACAATAGATGACTTACTTGACTTGTTGACAACTTGTAATGTGTGCTTGATGTATAACCAGAGTCAAGATATAACTCTGGAACATTCATGCCTTGCTCTAAAGCAATTTTCTTCAGACCTAAAAGAAGACGATCTATTCCCATACCATTGACAGCCTAGAAAAGGAAATACACATATATATTCATTATTAAACAACAGAGCCCTTAGCTATATATTTCATTTCATACTCTAAAAATACTATTCAATGAACTTAACACAGAGAAGATATGATACAGTTATTTAAAGTAATGTATACTGGGTTCATAACAGAAATTGAAAAGCCAGAGCTTGCTCTTGACCAGAAAATGTAGGAGTCAAAAAGACTCCTTACCTTTAAAATAAAGAGTCAAATTTTGAAAACTGAGTCAATTTTAAAAATTTATGAATTAATAATAAATTTTCAGCAAGTTCTCTAAATTTCAGGTATTTTTCATTTTATTTATAACTTACCAATCATTGAATATCATTGTTCTGTTTTATTTAATTCATTTGAGACAAAATATCTGCTTTCTGTCCTTTTGAAAAATGCAAAACATATAATATACTGATTATAGTACAGTAGAATCTCGAAATATCGTTTTTCAAGCGACCGACTGAACTGAACGATAAATGCGGGAACATAACAAAGCAATATGATCATCGGGACTGGGTGAAATAAATGACACATATGGGAAAACGATGATTCGTTCAATGATCGATCGAGATTACACTGTAATTTGATTTACTTCCAAGTTGTGAGGAATTATGAAATGTTTTGCATTAAGTTAGTGGATGTAACATCAATTACTAAATATTGTTGCTAATGCAGAGGCACTAGTCCTGATACATTCCCACTGTAAAAAGCTGAAATAGTTGACTACTTTTTATCTGGGAGCACCATAAAGGTAAGTCGACCCTGCTCCATTAGTGACACCTCAATTTTGAATGACCATCCCCTGAGGTGACATATGATGGGCTCGTTCCCTCCCCCATCCACTGACCTCGTGGAAGGACTCATCCGGTCTACAGGTTTAATATGCCCCTATCTGGACTAGACACAAAGGCATTGTAATGGAATTCTTTGAGATTCAAAATAAGCAACTTCTGCCTGAAGCCCAATGACCTTGACTACCTTGAATTAACCACCTTGACTACCTTGTGAATTACTAAATACTTTATAGAATAAAAATTGATATGATTAACTTCAATAAAATACCTTACAATTTTAGATAAAGTAAAAAATGAAATAAATACAAAAGATATGAAATCAAGCATAATTGATTAGTCATTATTATTATTAGTCATTATTTTATTTCTAATGGTAAGTTTAAAGACATAGAGCCAGAAAACATAAAAAAAGAGAACAAAAACATGACAGCAATAAAAGTCGGCGACAGTAATAGTCTATAACTCAGTAAGTCCCTTTATTTCCAATAACAATCAGAAAGAGAAATCTTTTGAAGATAGCAGAGCCTGCAGAAAGGATCAGCGACAATTTTAAGGTAATACAGATATTTTGATAAACAGTCACGGCCAGTTGCCAGGCAAAATTCGGCAACAGCTGTATGCCTTGCTACTTAGGGATGTCTTTGATTCTAATCCACCAGGGCTTTTGATCATTGTTTTCAAAGAGCTGTTGCCTGGTGGCTTCATTGACTGACTTTTGGATAAGGCATTTGACCGTACTAAAAGGGTTGGTTGGTTTGGTTTGGAGCGCTACGGTCAACTTTTTTGCTACACGAGGGCTAATTAGACCGGGACCTACAGTTTAAAGCCGATTCCGAACGGCTACAAACATCCATGCCAACAGTGGGACTCGAACCCACAGGATCTGAACCGAAGGCCAGCGCCCTAGCCATTCGGCCATAACCTGGCCGGTACTAAAAGGGACATCAGTGTTGGAAACCTGCAAAATGGATGCACATCTATAGGCCAGGAGATCAGCAGACTCATTGCCAGAGACTCCGCAGTGGCCTGGGATCCATTGTAAAATGACATCATTATTTATGATATTAAAAATCAAATAACTGAGTTTTTAAGTAAATCAATATTTAAATAAAATATAAAATACTTTTTAGGCTATGGTGTCTATACCAGTATGTATTTACATGAAAAGATTTCTAATTCCTATGCACTCAACTATTGGCTATGGCTCAAGAATTGCTGTAAGTATCATTAGGAAGGAATACTCTACTTTAATATAGTCTAGAGCAACGATTCTCAACCTTTTCATACCTAAGGACCACCAGATGCTTTACCAAATCAATGGTGGACCACATACACTAAAATAAATGAAAACCTGTATAGGCCTAGGTCAACTACATTCATTTTTATTATTATTATGCCGAAAGGCCAATATGTCGTGAACCACATGAAAACGCCCCATGGACCACAAGTGGTCTGCAGACCACAGGTTGAGAATCACTGTTCTACAGGATTTATATTTAGCTAGCACTCTATGAAGATCTACAAAGTGTAACACATGTTCTGGTTAAAATAATTATGCCATGTAAAGATAAAACAGAAATAAATATTACAACTTAAATATATTTGCCTTGTTTGAAAAATTTTGAATTTTTCACACAAACAATTTTTTAAAACTTCATGCTACTTATGATGACAATTACAATATTGTCATACAATACATGTAAACTCTACACTAAATTCAAAAAGAAAAAAAATTAAGAACCTGAGTAACGTATTTTTTATGGGCATCAATAGCATTTCTCATTGCTGCTGCTTTTACACTTGATGATGATGCCTTGTCCATCATTATTTTACAAAAATCTAATGCTTCCATGGATGCAGAACGTATTGTTTCAGTACGTCCATGCAAGAATTTACGAGAAGTAGCTGATTCATAGGTAGCAGCAATTTCATTATGAATCCTAGAAATTACAAATGTTTTAAAATAAATTTAATACATTAAAAAATGAACAAAATCTTTTGATATATTTTGTTCATAACAACATTTAAAAAATCATTTATAAATAACAATTATGACCTTTTAATAAGAGCTTTGTACCCAATGAATAACTAATAAAATCATTTCAATGTTTATGTGTAAAAAGCACATTTCAGAACATATCTAAATCTTATATATAAAGCAGAAATGGGAAATGAGTCATGTGTGTATTTGTGTGTGAGTCACAAAACTCAAGAACAGTGAGCCCTACCTTGGTGAAATTTAAATGGTTTAATGTGCTTGGAAAATCAGGATGAATGTGACTATTTTCATCCTGCTATGATGTTCCATTCCCGAATGATGTTAGAACAAGTTTGTGTGGTATCAACAGATATTTTTGTTCAAAGCCATTGTAACATTTCATTGTTGCCAATTAAATTATAACATTTGCATAAAATAAATAGACATGAATTAAAAATGTGATTTATTCATATATTGGCAGATTTATTTGTATAGAAAAAATATACACACATATTTCATGCTTGGAATTCTTTCTCAAAACTAAATCGTCTGCTACATTTCAATGCCACTTTCAGACTTTCTTAATTAGAATATACACAATTTCATGATTGTAATTATTTCTCAAAACTAAATCGTCTGCTATGGAATGAGAACACATACATTGAAAATGAATGACTCTCCATCTTTATATTTTCATTTTTAAAAAGAAATATTCCGGCATTGCCACGTATATGAACTACATGTTTATGTAGTATATACGTTTATATTCCACGTATATGTTTTTCACATGATCAGCTATATGTGGGAATGTCTAGAGCGAGGAATCAATCAGAATTATGCATTGTCGCAGATGATAAAAAAGAAACAAAAAACGTTGTGTACTGGCAAGTATTAAAATAACAACAAATTAGTTAATAAATGAATTTTTTATTACTGAAAAAATGAAATGAATTTGTTTAAGAGTTGTTATAACTTTAGAACATCATAACATGAGGCTAATCATTGAAAAATATAATAACAGAAACTGAATTCCAAGCGAAGCCGGGTAATAAATCTAGTAATTACATATTTCTTGCTACATGAAAATTGTATATGATAAAATTTAGTCCCATTTTCTTTCCATACACATTCTTTTAAACAGACAATAAACACGTTTTTATATATAAGTATCAAATTTTTAAGCATCTAAACACAATCATTCACTATACAATAATTACATACAAGATTCAGTTGAAGTAAATATACAAAGAATTAACCCACATTAGATATCATGAAGATTATAACATACAGTTAAGATAAAACAGAATAAACTAGCCAACAATGTAGAATTATTTCAGGCCTTTCACCATGGATGTTAAAATTATCATGAATATTGTTGCTTTTATATTATATATTGTATTTCACAAACATATATAAAGAAAAATAAAAGAATGATAGAAATGAGTGGTTCAAAAGCATCTAAACTACTAGGAATATTAAAAACCAGTACAGAGAAATGTTAAGAATATCAAATTTCTAAATTAATATTCCTTCAAAATAAACTGCTTTTAACTCACTTTACTAGATAGAAACAGATTCACAGATTTATCCATCATCTATACATTAATTAAAAATATTTCAGCCATGAAACAAAAATAATCCATAGCAAATTTTCTCCATCTTTAAAATAAATTTTAAAGAGGCAGTTCACATGCAAAAATTTAAAGAAAACTGAACCTTTTTCGGTAAAATACCTAATGCACCAGAGGGGAAAAGTGATATAAGATGTTGCAAATTGAATGAACCGAATGGATTGTGTGGGTGGAGTTCAACTGGCACTCATAGATACCACGTGATCACCGGAGAACAATGTAAAAATTTGTTGTTTATGTTTTGACTGGTCTTGCTATGTTTGATATGAATGGAGCACATCTTCGCAGTGCTTCCCAGAATTCCTTAATTATACTCGGTATTAATTTCAGTCTAGCTTTAATTGTTATATGTTTGTTGTGTGTGGTGTTAAAATAAAAGTATAAAACAATTATCCAGGACTCTTACTGGTTATTTGACACCTTACACATTTCGTATTTAAGGATAAAATTTTCATTTTCTTCATAAGAATCCACTACAAATACATCGTTTCTGTTACTTAACAGTTGATAATAACATAGAAGAATATAGCAAGAAAAAAATGCATAATTTGTTGCTCAAATACGGAATAATTGCTATTTTCTCTTTAGGATATATGTAACTTTATATTACTTAAAATTACAAAGACCTTTAAAAAAAAGGCAACAGCTATAAACCAGATTCTAACAGCCCAATTATTCTCCTGATTATTCTTTCTCATTTTTATACCTATGTGAATATTGCTTCTAGTTCCAATATTCATTACTTTTTTTCAACTAGGTTGATTCAGGCCTTAAATGTCTTAGAATAACAATTTACACTGATAGGATTCAAAAATACATGACTATATAAGTACTATGTAGAACTTGTTGCTTCAAATTTTAATATAACATTTAGATTTATCTATATGCAGGGTCATCGAAAAAGGTTAGACACATTTCATATAATCATATTTAATGAAATAATTGTAATACAAACAATTCTTTCATTGTAATGTACAGAATTTAATAGAATTTTATCTTAATAAGTTTTAATATGAGCACCGTTGGTTGCTCTGCACATATCAAGTCGATAATCAATCTCTAACCAGGTGTACGGAGCATGTCCAGCGTCACTGTGGCAATTGCATCAACAATTCTCTTTCGTAAATGTGTCAAGTCCCATAACTTTATGCTGTAAACAATGTTCTTTACGTAACCCCAGATTTGTACTCCGGTAAACACAACACACATGTAGCTTTCTCCTGAACAGTCGAAATTGCACTGACAGAAAACCGAACAAGACCTCTTCCACCTTGCATCGCTTCTGTGCAATGTTCCACGTCGCAGTTGCGTACCAGTTACATTTTGAAATCTTCGACACTTGCCAAGTTGTTTGAAAAGAATATTATTGTGTTTGCTCAATTTCATTTAGAATTATGAGCTTTCGAAATGTGTCCAACCTTTTTCGATGGCCCTGTATATAAAACAGTTCAGTGACTGACTGACTGACAGATAACACACAGAGTAAACCGCTGGACCTAAAGGGTTGAAATTTTGCATGCTGATTCTTCTTATAGTGTAGGAGTGCACTACAAAATATTTTTGTAAAATTAAATTTTTAAGCGCTTTTTGTAACTTTTTTTAAGATTGCATTTAAAATAATAATCAGAGGGTTACAAATTTACATCACGAGGAAGATCATAAAAATTTCTTTAAAATGAAATCTTTTTCGAATCTTTATCCCCATTTTCTGATTTTTTGTGAATTTTTAATGATTCATTTTTAAAATTTAATTATTAAATGCTGATCATGTGGTTTCTTTTCTTTTTGTGATACT
Source organism: Dolomedes plantarius (assembly GCA_907164885.2). Taxonomy (NCBI): domain Eukaryota; kingdom Metazoa; phylum Arthropoda; class Arachnida; order Araneae; family Dolomedidae; genus Dolomedes; species Dolomedes plantarius. Next base: position 127,942,816 of record OU015499.1, on the reverse strand, counting down.
TTAAATTAATTTTGCATCATGTGCATAGCAACACAATAAATTGAGAAAAAAAATATTGAAATATGGTAAAAGATAAAATTTAACCACTAGACTAAGTGAGATGCAAGCTTATTAAGAATTTAATTCAAAATAGTATGTTTTATGGATATTAAACATACAAATTAATTGCATACATTGACCATTGTATTTAATTTGAATATTTTCTTCTACATTATTTAGTCTATAAAAATATCCGTTATGATTTTTTTATAAATATATATATATATATTTTTTTTTTGGGCTTTATTTGCATACATTGATCGTTGTATTTATTTTGAATGTACTCCATAGAGAATCACGGATATTCAGCTAGTGTTCATATATATTTATTAATTCAGCATCACACAGTTATGTTTGAAAACACTTTTAGATAGGCAATGGAATGAGTAAGTTCAAAAAACAACCCGTCCACAGCTAAAAGCTTATATGGGTAGGTTAGCTACTGAAAACCCGATCACCACGGGAATCAGAGCAATGAAAGTAACAAAAAAAAAAAGGAACCACCCACAGCGCCAAAGTAATCCAATTTAACCAAAATAAAAAATTTAGGCCTGAATTTTTGGTGGCAATAACCTGGTTGCAAAAGCATTCCAATGGAATGAGTTAAACTAATTTGAACATGTTGGTAAATAACAGATTTTTTAAAAAAAAATAAAGAAAAGAAAACTTATACATACTTATAATATGCTAATTGAATAGCAATTTGTATAAAGCTGTCAGGGCTCATTTTCTGAGATTTGATAAAAGTCTTTCCAAATGGTTCAAATGAAAAGCAGGACATTTCCAAGTCATTTACAAGACTGAAAAAATACAGCACAATTTTGTAACAAAATTTTTTAATATATACTCAGAAAAACAACTAATCAAGTCAATACAGTAAAACCTCATTTATTCGGACTAACTGGGACCATAGGCAATACAGATAATCGAAAATCCAGGTAATATGGGTAATAATCAAAACAAAATCCTTGACTAAGCAGACTTACTGTTTATTAGGATAAAAAACTATGTTTTGTGACAAAATTACATAGTATTGTTTACAAGACATTAAAAAATATAAAACTTTTTACATCATTTCTTAACAAAGAATTGGTAAGTCTAGTAATGCTTTCTTAAACTCAACAAAAAGCATTTTATTACCATAATTTATTGTACAATCTATGCAGGAACAGTATATTGAATCAAACTAAAAAGCGAATATTTGGTGTACTTTTAGTTACGTTCTTGCTATCATAATTAAAAATTATTATCTAATGTGAACATTAAATAAAAAAAGTCTACAAATCTGATCTAGATAATCCAAAGATCTGGATAAATGAGGGCCGGGTTTTATTGTACTAGGTTTTACTGTACTAAGATAGTCATAATTTTGAAAATGTAAAAAATAAATAGAAAAGCAGCCATTTATCAACTCTACATTTTATTGTCTGCATGAAAAACAAAGAGAATTAAAGGTACCTTTTTAAAATAGTATTCACAAGCAGTATAATAAATTTAAAGGCAATATACAATACCACTGAAATTTTATTTTATTTTATTTTTTTTTTACCTCGGAAAATTCTTAAGCTGGATATTAAAACCAGGACTTAAGAATGCTGGGTAGCAGCCATATCAGATTTGCTCAGCTAAAAGTTAACCTAGAGCAGTGGTTCCCAACAGGTGGTCGAGAACCTTGAAAGCGGTCTGGCATCACATATAATAAAGTTACCACACAAATGGGGATTTCAAAAGCAATGTTCATTGAACTAGATGTGCCGAATATATCCGGTGACTATCAGGAGTAAAACTAAAATTTCTTAAAAGTTTAACATAATTATTTTATTATTAGAATATGATACAAAATAATTTGCATACCCTCGGAGGGTTCCCCCTTCAAGTCGGTGGGGGTGGAAGTCCGCACATGGTTCAATTTCTGGCTTAGTGGTCCGCAGACTTCTACAGGTTGGGAATCACTGACCTAGTCACTGAATTTTTGTCCACTAAATTAAATTATGTGCATTTAAACACAGTACACCAATTTTCCCCCCGAATAATTTAAACTAAAAAACATTACTTGCATTTCTGTTAAAGAATGAAAAAGATACCCCAATAAAATTTTTCTTTATTTATAGTTTTTTTTTCCCCTATGTCGAGAGACAGTCAAGAGACCATAGCTCTCCTCTAGCAGCCCAATACAAAGTAGCTCTGTTTTTCCAGCTGTCAGTAGTAAAACTATTTAGTTTTAAGATAAAACTATAGCTTTTTAACTATATAGTCCTTTAAGAAGGTGCATGTCATAAGATGATTAAAATTCATAATGTCTCCAGACGAACAAAGAGGACAGTCAGGAGAGTTTACCAAACCAATGTGGTAAAGGTGGCAAGATAAAAAGTCATGTGAAGTGGCGATTCAAAAATTGGCAGTGAAAATATGTCGAGGCAGATCCACTGGAACAGGATTCTTCAGTAGTTGGCTCCAAATCTTTCCGCTAGCTGCTATATTGTGGAAACATTTAATTTTGTTAGCAATGCATTTGGCAATAGATTTTTTTTCTGAGTGGTAAGACACTGGATGTATTTATAGAGTACAACTTTTAAAAAAAATCTTTAAATTCAAGTCAACAATCATTTGAAAAATTTTCTCCAAAGTTAAACACTGAACTGAGGGAACCCAGTACGGCCCATACCCAGCAGTCTTAAAGTAAGCAAGTAAATATTTTACTATTCTTTTTAGTTGCATTATCCTAGTTAAAATATTCCAATTACATCAGATACTTCCTATAATAATTTTCAGTTTTAAAATTTGAAACTGTAACTTTTTTTTGTACTTAATGTTTTAGATTCAGATATTTTATTACTTTTCTAAATCCTGTTCAGCCTCTGCAATATGACTCATAGTTTCATCAGACAGTCTAAACCGTAACCTGTTGGGCTTTGTGTAAGCAGTTGATGGAAGCCATTTGTTCCCTTTTGTTTTTTCCCTGTAAAAGAATCAAAGGTCAAAAATTTACTATAATAGATACCATAGTATATACATATACAGTCGAATCCCGTTATAATGAACTACAAGGGACCAAAGGTTTTGTTTGCTGTATCCGGTGCTTCGCTATATCCGAACCGTTAAGAAAAATGCTAGAGTTCACAAAATGTATAACTCATTAGTTGCAATGTGTATTCAATAATGATGTATTAAAAAAATTATAAAATCTATTTAAAATGATCATTAACAAATTAATTCAATTACAATACACTGACACAATACTAATTAAATTATATACAATAGGAAAACGACGGGACCAAAATTTTCATTCGTTATCTACCGGGTTCGCTATAATGAGGTTCAACTGTATATAATACTATTATCATTTATTTGAAGAGACAATCCTAGTCATAAAACCTTCCAATTATTATTTTAAAAATGCATTAGCTGAAAGATTTTAAAGAGCAAACACAAGCAAATCAAAGTTATGTTATGATATTCCATAAGTGTTCTAGAGCTAAATGTAGTTTTGCATTAAAGTGTAGCAGTATGAATTGAAACACACATTTTCCTGTACAAAAACAGATCTTGATGAGCCTAGAAGGAAAGGAAAATAAAAGCAGCCAGGCTATACCATTTGTTCTGACAACCACACATTTTACAAATATATTAAAAATATAAAGGGCGTATTGAAAAACAAAGTTTTCTCTTAAAACTCATAAGTTCAATAGCAGGGGAAGAAAACTTTATAATATCAAGACAATGTAGTCCAATAATTCCTGATAATGAGAAGTTTCCCACTTACATGCATTCTCTAACAGCCGAATTTTTACAGTTCCATATACATATCCAAGGGTGTCAAAAATCCAGGGGAAAAAATTCATTCCTAGATATTATACTGGGCACTAATATTAGAGGAAGCCCAGGTCAAAGGGATATCAAATCCTCTGCTACAAATATGGGCCTCACTGTCAATGAGGATAAAACTAAATTTATGGAATTCTCACCCATGGTAAACTATAACAACCCTCTGTGCATTAAGGGTTACACCTTTGAAAAGGTTGATGAATTTAAATACCTTGGCACTATAATTAATGACAAAAATAAGCTAAGAGCAGAAATTGATAACAGAATCAAAATGGCTAATAAATGCTTATTTGGGCTGAGAAGACAATTGAGATCTAATCTCATCAGTCACAAAACTAAATCAAGAATTTATAAGGCACTAATACTTCCTGTCTTACTTTACGCAAGCGAAACCTGGACCTTGAGTATAGACACGCAGCGCTCACTGAACATGTTTGAAAGAAAAATCCTCAGGGCTATCTTTGGCCCAGTGCAGGAGGAGGGAAATTGGAAAGCAGATACAATTTTGAACTGTATAGGCTTTATGGGCAATCACATATAACACAAGTCATCCATAGTAATAGATTGAGATGGCTTGGCCATGTTTGGAGAAACTCGGAAGATAACCCCACTAAGATCTTGACATTTAAAAAACCTGAGATATCCCGAGCTAGAGGTAGACCACCAAGTAGATGGTTAAATGACGTTGAAAAAAACTTACAAACTTTGAAAGTTAAAAATTGAAAAAGGAGTTGTTGCAGATAGAAGATACTGGAGGGAGCGTGTGGTTGAGGTAGCCAGGGCCTGTAGAGGGGTGTTGTGCTTGTGAAGAAGAAGGTCAAAGGAAATTTAATTTTTCTCCCCCATCTTCATTAGTCTGCTAATGCCCCATTTATGGATGTAACATACTAAAGTTTACCTTAAGTACTTTTGCAAAAGTGCAGAACCTATCCATTTTCCCAGCTGTGGTCTACTTTGCAATTTTGTAAAATACACAAAAATTTAAAGCTTCCAAACCAACTTACTCATAACTATAAATATCCCAGCTCATACTGTAATGCCTCAACATATAACAGCTGATCCAACAATAATAAAATAAAATTAAGTAATGTAAAAAATGCTATTGAATATGTTACATGAATTATTACAATTTAAAAAAATTATAAAAGAAGGAATGTACAGAATCTATGTACAAACTGTTTTGGTTTATATGTTAGTTAACAAGTTTAAAAAAAAGAGAGATGCCCAGAACAAATGCTCTACGTAGTATTTTTGCATTATGAACAGGGGGCAGCTACACTAATCAAATGTTATTTTAAAAGATAGGAAATGTTTCAGTAAGTTTATAACCATATTATTTATTGAACAAAATTAACAGAAAAACAAGCAATTTACCACACTCTCCCTCTTCTCAGAAAAACAAAAAATCTCCCTTACAGTTCAATACTTTCTTTACTAACAGCTAGTTAAGCTCATTTATAAAACATGCTGAGATATGTTGTCTGCCTATTCATGTTACAAAAGATGGCATGAAAAGTCTGGATATAATTTTAGCTTAAATCTACAAACTAGAATGAATTACATAGTAAAAGTGCATAAAATATAATCTCACAAATAATAATCTCATACAACATAAAAACTAGTTTCACAATAGTAATACTTACATATAGGATACAATATGGTCCATCATGCTAGTAATAGGTGGGCCTTCAGCTGGACTGTGCTCATAGGTTAAACCAGCAACACCATCCTCTCCAACAATAAACTGTGAAAACAAGATTTTATATATATATATATATATATATATATATATATGTGTGTGTGTGTGTGTGTGTGTGTGTGTGTGTGTGTAAGTAAGTAAGTAAAACAAATGGAAAACATCAGAAGAGAAAAAGACAAAAACTAATGGTCTCAGTTGTTGTCAGAAGTGTCAACAAGGAGATTTTCCTTCACTATTCAGTTCCTCAATTTACTTAAAATGGAGGTGGTTTGGAGTAGGTTCCACACCTACTTTTATTTTATTTAGCTAAGTGTATAGACTTAGGAATATTAACACTGGGCTTTTGTTTCATTTATTCATGTAGTGGCTGCTCTGAAGATGATAAATACATGTTTTTCTTGTACAGATATTCCTCGACTTACAACTGAGATAGGGAACGCGACATTGGTCACAAGTTGAGTTGGTTGTAAGTTCAGTTTCAAACAATTTTTTTCTGTACATGCGCATACATATATTTTACTTTCATACATACATACATAATTTAAAATAAATTGAATTTAGAAGACAAATTATTCTTCATTCTCACTATTTATTATGTTAGTACAACACATTGTTTCACAATTTGAAACAAAAGATATGTTCCAAGTTTTTTTAACAAAGTTATCCAAGGTTGTCTGAACAGTTTGTGTCTTCTTTTCCTTGTATATTGTCTGGTACCAAACCAGATTTTTCTGAGTACAATGATTCACACTTGTGAATCTTTCTTCATTTTGATCCATTGCTTTTAATTGTTCTAGTCCTTTATTAATGTAGTGAAATGCTGTAGCCCTTTCTGAAGCCAATGAAGGTTTATTTAATTTATCATGTGGATATCGAAACTATTGCATCATACAATTTTATTATTGCATCATAAATTTTTGCAGTATTGCAGAAATTTATGCAATAATTTTTGCAGTATTGCATCATATTTTTTTAATAATTATGTAATACATATAAGTATGTACTGTACATTCAAAGAACAGTATTTTTGAGAATTTTTTTTATTTATTTAAAAATTTCAGTCATAAGTCAAGGAATACCTGTATACTCATCAAAAGAGTCAAGCCTAATGGCTAATGATTTGATAACATGCCCAGACACACACACACACACACACATATATATATATATATATATATATATATATATATCAGTATTAAATAAGATGAATATTGGATACTCTTTCTAGTCAAATCAAAGAAACTTCCTACCCTTTTTTACCTTTCTACAATGGGCCGTTTTATTTTAATTTCAGCAATGTAACATAATACTGCTGTCTGATCATCTTAGCCATTGCAATTTTAATAATTCTCTCTGAAGAAGGCATTTACTATAAAGTATGTAACCCTTCCACTAATCATGATAACCTAATATGGACATAGCATATTAATTTTCTGAACGATAGATATAACATGCCTGTATTCTGCACATACAGTGGGATTTTCAGTGGCTCCCATAAACACAAGATTTGAATCCAGGCATTTGCAATTTCTAAAATGCACACAACCATTTGTGCTCCACTGGATTATCCTTCTTCACAAAAATGATTTCTGGAGAGGGGGGAGGGGGGTTATCAAACTTGACAACAATACATTTATGATCAATTTTAAGAGCTCTGTCAAAGATTAACATTAAATACAACTAAAAATACATTAAATAAAAAATATATACTATTTCAATATATATAATTTAAAAGAACTAATATTGTAGGAGCAAATTAAAACAAATTTTATTTTATACTAAATGAATCCAAAGAAATACTTGCAATACAAAATATAAAATAAATCCCAAATATGAATTTTATATACATATAAGACAAAAAAAAATTTAAAGTAAAGAAAGAAATATACAGGGTGTTTCAAAAAACCTTGACACATTTTAAAAATTTATATAAAAAAAGTACTCGTGGTAGGAACTTGAAATTCACATACCTGTTACTTTATATATTAGAGTTTTTTTTAACATAGTCAGTAAATTCCAATATGTGCTCTTTTTGTGGCACGAAGAATATCCAGTTGGTAATCCATTTCAGCCCATGTGCGTTCCAAAATGGATTGTGTAACACATGAAATTGCAGTAATTATGCATTTTTTTAGTACTGTAAGACTGTCCACTTTAGTTAAATAAACTTTATCTTTGAAAAATCCCCAAAGAAAAAAGTTAAGAGGTGGAGATTGAGGCAGCCATTAGATGGGATCATCTCGTCCAATCCACCTGTTTGGATATTCCCCATTTAAAAAGTCTCATACAATCATACCCCAATGAGGCGGTGCACCATCTAGTTGCCAAATGATTTTGGGATGTAAATAAGAAATTTGTCGGACACAATAAAAGTATACAAGGTCGGAAATTTGACAAAAAAACAGTAACAATTTTACAATTTTTACTACCATTTTATAACTTTCGCTTTTATGAAACAACTAGCACCCTTAGTTGAACTTGTTTTGCACAGAAAAAACTCTAATACAGTTGGCTCTCTGCTTAACGACAATCTTTATTTAAAGACGATATTTCTCAGTTCTGGCCCCTCCGAAATAAAAAAATTCTATTTAAAGACAACGTTGTTTCAGTTTAAAAATAGTCATAAAAATAACATTTTAAAACACACCAATACATCAAGAAATATGTTGACAGTCCTAAGCCTGTAAAGTGTGAAGGGAAATGTTATTTTTTCACAAATACTGTTTAAGGGCGATCTCTACTTAAAGACGATGTTTCACAGTCCCTTGAAAGTCATTAAACAGAGAGCCAACTGTATATATGGTAACACATCTGTGAATTTCTAGTTCCTACCATGTATACTTTTTTTTAAAGTAAATTTTTAAAATGTGTCTAGGTTTTTTGAGACACCATGTATTAGTGTACTTGCGTCTTAAATATTTTCAGACATCGAAACAATTATCAATAATAATTGTTATCAATGAATATTGATTCATGATAATTTATCATAAATCAATATATATTAACTTAGAGCATTTTAACAATTAGAGCAATTTACAAATATTGCATATTGGTAAGTAATAACTAATGAAAATGCCATATTTATTGAACAGTCTCAAATTTGTGCAGACATTTTGACACTTAATATGTCGATACAAAATAGAATATATTGACCTGTATAGTTTTGTCATACCACCGGTTTCCTGCATTATGTTTTGCACCACCACCATGTATTGTCTGTAAGGCTACATGGGTCTTTCTATTTAACATGCCTGTATCAGGAACAGCTTTATCAAGGCATACTAAAAATATAGACCTCTGGATAGTCTCAACAGATTCTTTATTCATAGGATGATCTGTAAATCAAAAGTAGAATCAGATACTAAACATTTGGAAAATTACAGAAAATGAAATCCTCATATATTTATTACATTTATTTTTGAGTAAGATAAGTTTTTCATAAATATTTAATCATGTTTCATGTCTTATTTCCAGTCCTTTGACTATGCATTATCAAGTTAGAGAGGGAAAAAAGGGGGGAAACTTTAATCAACAAAATTTGAAAGCACTGCTTCAAAAGTAATCAGTAATATCCTTTTAAGGAAATGATTCCTAAACTTTTTGATTTCCGGCACCCTTAGTGTACTAGGATTTTTTCACAGTGCCCCACAGTCAAAACATAGAATTACCTAAGAGCAGGGCCGCCCAGAAACTTTACGGGGCCTGGGGCAAACTTCTGTTGGAGGCCCCAAGAAAAATAAAAAATGAAAAGAGATGAAAACACACATTCAAGTTAAGTTACTTATACTTAAAATTTTATTACATGAATAATTAACATAATTATTATATTTCATTGCACTGCTCTCTTGTTATATTTTCTGAGGCAATCTAATAAATAATTTTTTTAAAATTTTTTGGGGGCCCTCTGGCAGTTGGAGGCCTGGGGCAAAGTGCTCCAGTTGCCACCCCCCCCCCCCCTCTGGGTGGCCCTGCCTAAGAGTTGCAAGGTACTGATGAGGTGGTTAGGTTTATTAAGTTAAAAGGAAAAAATTAATGAAACATTTATTTCAAATTTACAAATAAGCAAAAAGGCTTGTGGTGGCCCTGTGGTACAGCAAGCTGGTTTTTGGTGCTGAGGGTGCTCAGATCAAATCCCGACGTTGTGCCATAAAAATATGCCTCCATTTGTATCGTCCCTTCATAGGGGGTAATGCTGTCTGCCTATATGGTGTCCCCATAATAAAATGGAGAGTAAACCACGGCGTAGTATAGGCAAATGTTTAACAACAAGTGCCTCCACATTGAAAAAAAAATAAATAAATTATAAAAAATAAAGTAAAAATATTAAATAAGTACAAATATTGAAAAATCATATCATAATTATATACAGCATAGTCCAAAATTATTGAGCGCACTTCATGTTTGAAAAAAAAGAACAAAATGAAGTACATACAAGTTTATTGTTTTCTTGGAAAGACAATTTAAAATAGTTTTACACAACAAAATTTTAAACATTAAATAACTTCCACATAAGCTAGTAGATAGCAATTGACTTTTTATTTTGGGGGTATGTTAAGGACTGAGTGTACGTAATTCCAGTTCCGGATATCGATGACCTAAAATGATGAATCACAGAAGTCATTGGAGGAATAACTGCAGAAATGCTGCAAAACACTTGGCGCAATATTGAATATCGACTGGATATTTTGCGTGCCACAAATGGAGCTCACGTGGAAGTTATTTAATGTTTAAAATTTTGCTATGTAAAACTGTTTTAAATTGTCTTTACTAGAAGACAATAAACATGTACATACCTCATTTTGTTTTTGTTTTTTCAAACATGAAATGCGCTCAATAATTTTGGACCACCCTGTAAATCATAAATAATCTGATGGGTGAGCTTGTTAATTGTGCATTTTCTGAAATCTCAGAACCAAACTGAACACAACCACCCTCATTTCTTGTTCCCCATTAATTTTTGCACAATGCACAATGCATAGAAGCTAGGTTTTGGGTCAATGCTGTATTTATAATAGCAATAACTGAAAACCCACCTTTCCACAAATACAATGTTGCAAATGGAATTAAGATTCACTAAGCTTCTCCTCATAGCATGCAAATTTCAGCTTTAGTGATATCAAATATCAGCTAGCTCCATGCTGCCTTATTTGGTGTTTGGGAAATTGTTGCAAGACATTTTGAAATGATTCTTCAATAGAAGTAAATTCAGATGGAGCTTTGGCCATGAATAGGTCTTGAATCCATACAAATTTTTTTTCCCCTACGTTGACAGTCAAGAGACCATAGCTCTCCTCTAGCAGCCCAATACAAAGTAGCTCTGTTTTTCCAGCTCTCAGTCTATAGTCCTTTAACCCGTAAATACGGTCCTATAACATATATCGTACATCTATAGTCCTTTAACCTATAAAATAATAATAAATCTATAGTCCTTAGTAAAATCTATAGTCCTTTAACCCGGCAATACGTACGGGGGTCATTTTATGACCCCACATCTTCCAAGAATACCAATTTCAAGAAATCCAGCAACCCAAACATTCCTTTCTTATCAGTAGCTCAGTTTAACATGCCCTTCTTTCTTTTGTGACTGATTAGAATTAATTCCAGGCATTATTCATTCCTTAGTAAACATTTTGTCTGTTTCTGGGGTCATTCAAGGACCCTACAGGTCTTAACGTTTTTCCCACAGACTCAGTCTCTTCGTGTTACCGACACGTTTCGCTTGTCGCTTTTAGTTCAGTTTATTGCTTGTTGCTAAAAATGTCGACTCCTTATAAAAAAGAAATGGTATGTTTACAGAAACTTCTTGATGAAGCTGAAAGTGATGAAAATTCGGTTCTGGGCGATGATGACAATGTAATTGAAACTCTTGAAGATAACCTTTCTGATCACAAAAGTTTTTGCGAACATGATACAGAATCAGAAGAAGATGAGTATTCGAAGAAGCCAGAAATTATAACTTTTTACAACTGCACAAAAGGAGCCGTCGATGTTGTAGACGAAATGGCAGTCAGCTACTCTACTGCTCGTAAAACAAATAATGGCCACTTGTCATATTCTATTCACTTCTAAATGTTGCTGCAATAAATGCTAAAGTTGTTTTCTTATCCAACAAGAATCCACCAACTATGTACAAAAACAGACGAGTTTTCATAAAAGACTTGTCTTTTTTACTTATTAGTGATTACGCAAAGAAGCGATTGGATACTCCGAGTATATCCCATGGATTACGAATGGAAATGGAAAAAAACTACCCTCCAGGTAATGAACCACCACAAAAGAAAAGAAAAACAGTTTCAAAAGAAAGGTGTAAGTTTTGTCCAAGAAATCGGAATATAAAAACAACTGGCACCTGCCAAATGTGTAACACTTTTGTTTGCAAGGGACACCTATTTTGCGTATGCAAAGCATGTATTCAAACAGAAGAAGAATGATTGGATATTATTGGTATATTACTTTGTATTTCTCTTAAATTTAATTAAATATTATGTTAATAGTCTAGCATTATTGTTATCTCTTTGAATTATTCTTATAGAACTCTTTTTTAACAGATTTGTCTGCTAACTGTAAAAAGAAAATGAAATTATTTTACTATTTTGTAACTGAAAACAATTGAATAAAACTTTGATTAATTGGCAATATAATCTAAATGGATAAAAAAACGAAAAGCCATATATGGTTCTGATAAAAATAAAATTTTAAATCGCTTTTAAGTTTGGGGTCCTTGTATAACCCCCGCACGTCATTCTGTTCGTCTAGGAGGCACACGTCCTGCCGCGTTAAGAATGTGCACATCATAAGATGATTAAAATCCACAATGTCTCCAGACAAATAAAGAGGACAGTTAGGAGAGTTTACCAAACCAATGTGGTAAAGGTGGCAAAATAAAAAGTCATGTGAAGTGGTGATTCAAAAATTGGCAGTGAAAATATGTCGAGGCAGATTCATTGGAATAGAATTCTTCAGTAGTTAGCTCCAAATCTTTCCGCTAGCTGCTATATTGTGGAAATATTTAATTTTGTTAGCAATGCATTTGGCAATAGATTTTTTGCTGAGTGGAGAGACACTGGAAAAGTTGGTTGATAAAGATCACAACCCTTTTTTGCAAGATCATCAGCCCTCTCATTGCCCTCAATATCACAATGACTGGGAACGCACTGAAAAGTAAGAGCCCAGCCAAAGAGAATAAGATTGCTAAGTAATTTATGAGTTGACTGGACTCATATTGAGGAGGTAGGGCTGGAAGAGCAGACAGCAAGAATAGCAGCCTGGGAATCTACAACACAAACTTGTTGATATTATCTTCTTAAAAGTATATTTGAAACCAGCTGATAAGCTGTGATTGTTGCTCTTCAAAAATAGATTTCATGTAGCCAATAAATAAATAAATAAATTCAAAGGAGATCAAAAACATTTGCAACAAGGGGAAACAATCTTTGCCACAATCTTCATTCATTTTCATTTTCCATAGCTGTGATTGTTCTTTGAAAACTGAAATCACCTTGAATAATTTCAAAATTGCATGTTGTCTCCCTGCAAGGAGGGATTCAAAATATTTAACTTCTTCAAGATATCACAGAAGTATGCTAGTTTTACCAAAAAATCTGCTTCCATGAAGTGTTTGATTTACTCATAATTTTTCTCTTCAAGAAATTCAAATGTATAGGATAATTCATTGTCATGAGAAAGTTATCCAAAAGTGCAGCAGTATAAGAAAGATGTATTCTGTTCAAATGCCCTCACGCAATATTTTCAAACATCAAGGGTCCATTTCTAAAACCATGTGAGCTAAGTATCATGTCAGGTAAAATATTGAAATATTCTGTGGCACGCCTGTAAGCCAAACACAGAACCCTAAGGTGCTGCCGTACACAGTTTGGAAACCATTGCCTCAAGGAAATCTTAAATATTAGAGAGATATACTTTTGACTGTAAAAAATAAATGCAAACAATAGCATTTATTCCTCAATACTATGCATTAGATATAGGATTTTTAAAAAATTTTAACTTTTTATATTTAACTAGATGAATTTGGGTGTTTTACTTTTGAAAAAAAAATTAATCATATATTTAGAATGGTACTCTGTTTTTTTTCTGATTTTACTGCTTTTGGATGCCTTATGCTCCTAATTTCATTATTGCAAAAGTTGTGATTTTACTGCTATCTGCACAAAATTCTAAACTATATTTCAAATAGAGTACAATATTCTAAAAACCATATTTCCTTTATTCGCCATTTAGTCAAATAACATACACATATTAACCTTTGTGAAAATTTATCATTTTTTCTCTTTCAAGAAAGTTTTACAGTAATTTTCTTACTTTCTTGACCCTGACTCAGCTTAGGTTCTCTTAAAGAGAACCTAAGCTGAGTCAGGGGCAACTGACAAAGAAATCTACAATATCACTAAACAACAACAACAAACTAAAAACTAAAAATATAAGACCAATGTAAAAGGAAAACTTACATTTAACTAAGTGCTTATAAGAAGTTGCCCAGTTATCTCTATGTTGAGTTGTCAATACTCCAATTGGGTCTTTTGGGAATTGTGACTGCTTTAACACATCTTGCAGCTGAGCATATATCTGGCTTTCATTCAGAGGCTTATTATCATTACCATACACATCTACACTGAAATACTGATCAAAAAGAAAGAACATATAAAAGTTAAAAAAATTAATTTTCAAATACTAAATAAATATAAGATTGCAAATGACATTTAAACAATTCACTTGTATATACAAGATGTGGCCATTAATTTCCAGGACTGATCTAATAACTCCAGAAAATATTACATGCAATACAAACCCATTTAATATGTTTTGAAGTAACTCCCACCTGCCGTAATGCACTTGTGTGCTCAGCTGTATAAGTTTCGGTAACAACTTTTAAAGTCCTCTTTCAGAATGCTCTTTAATGTGGACGTCACTGTTTTCTTAATGACTTTGACATTCTCAAATCGTGTTCCCTTCAGCAAATTGGCCCAGCATGAGGTCTTGGAGATGCAGCATCCTCCATACTCTCTGAACTTAGCACTGGCAGACTTTTTCTTGCTTTCAAAATTGAAAGAGTTTCTGAAGGGAACAAGATTTGAGGATGTCGAAGCCATCAAGAAAACGGCAACATCCTCTTTAAAGAGCATTCCGAAAAAGGACTTTAAAAAATGTTTCCGAAACTTATACAGCCGAGCACAGAAGTGCATTACAGCAAGTGGGAGTTAATTTGAAACACATTAAATGGGTATGCATTTCATGTAATATTTTCTGGAGTTATTAGATCAGTACTGGAAATTAATGGGCATACCTTGTTTAATAAAGATTAGTTCAAGACTTTTATGCTTACATGATTATTATGACAAACTACGATGTGCTTTGGCTTATCAGCTTCCAGTCCATAAAAGTTCAAACGATCTCTTTGACTTTTGGGTATACGACAAGTTGAGAAAATTTTATAATATTGAGACATATCCAATGGATCATTTCCTGCAGTATCAAGGGGTAAGGAATGTCTGTGAAAATTAAACATATTGCATATAAATGGAAAAACCTGTAGCAAAAATATACATCAAATAAATTCTTGAATTTTATCAATATATTTAAACTGTCTGATAATGCAATGATCACTAAAAGCTACAAACAAGCTGTACTATGATACAAGAAATTTAATATTAGTTTATGTCATAAATAAGTCAGCATAAATTTCTCCTAATTAAATCAGAAGAAATATGCATTACATAATTAATTAGAATCAAATAAATTAAATATGCATTAAATAATTTAATTAATAGCTCCTTTAATTGATTAAAAATACTAACCACAAAAATTTCATGAACAACTTATTTGTTTAAAAAAACCCTATTCTACAAATTATACAATAACTGGATTTTTTTTTATATAAAGATTAAAATTACTTTAACACTACGGTTTAACTCACGTGTCAATAAGCTGCTTGTAATCCAATGCTCCAGCAATCAAACGTGCAGCATACCTAAAATAAATTATATTCACAGTTTAAAATGTATTCCATGCATAATTTTCATAAACATTCATAACTCCATTAAATTGTCAATACATCACGCACACATACACACACACACACACAACAAACAAACAAAAAAACACAAAAGAACTTTTGAAGGAGAGAGAAAATTATAAAGGATTATTTCATACAAAAAATTATAGTATAATTTATTGGCAATTAACAAGATTTTAAGACTACTTTAGTACAATCATATACTTTATATAAAAGTTGTTTAGAAATTTTCATTATCAATACTTTTAATAATTAATAATTTTTAATTCTCTATAACACAAGTATATTGGTATTACTGCAACATCAAGTTTTTAAGGTAGACTTTTAATATTCTGAGACCACATAAAGAAACCACATGATCAGCATTTAATAAATTAAATTCTAAAAATTAATCTTTAAAAATTCACCAAAAGTCAGAAAATGGAGGTAAAGATTCAAAAAAGATTTCATTTTAAAGGAATTTTCATGATCTTTCTCGTGATATAAATTTTATAACCCTTAAACTATTATTTTAAATGCAAACTTTAAAGAATGTTACAAAATCAGCTTGAAAATTTAATTTTAAAAAATCTAAGAAGAATTTTTCAAAAATCTCTCTTAGTGCACCCCTACACTATAAGAAGAATTGCCATGCAAAATTTCAGTCCTTTAGATCCACCAGTTTGGTCTGTGCATTATATGTCAGTCAGTCAATAAGTCAGTCATATACAGAACTGTTTTATATATATATAGATTAGTTTTTAAATTGACTTTGGTTAACAAACATTCTTAAAATCCTGGGCAACACCGGGTACTTCAGCGAGTTACAAATAGATTGTTAATTCAGAAAATTTAAACTCATTTTTGCCTCTAAAAGGGTTGGTTGGGAGATGATCCCTGACTAATTTTCTTTTCAGCAAGTGATCCCTGATTAAGAAAAGATCAAGAACCACTGATTTAGGGGATAAAAGGAATAAACATGAAAAATTTGTTTGAATTGAAGTTTTATTCTTATTTCTAATTTTTTTTCCAGCTATGATAAAATACCCTTGAAAGATTTTCATTGTTAGTCTAAAAGAAATTATCAATTCGATAACAAATGAAAATTCTAAAGACCATTACTGATTTGATAAATAGTGAAAGGCATATAGAATAAATGCAATTAAGAGATTACAAGTAAAACAAAAGATGTTAATTTTTAAACAAGAAAAAAAACTGTTTGGATAATCACAGGTTTTTCTCTCTCTCAATAATAATAATTTTAAAAAAAGAGAGAATATGGTAAAATGAAACATATAGTTTTTGCCAGACAGATTAATTTTCAAAACAAAACAGCCTAATGAATCACTTAGTAATCAACTAATATTTAAAAGGAAATTAAGAAAACACCTATTATGCCTTATTAAACACATAAAAAAAATTGAAGAAATAAAAATCCAACCTTATAAAGTGCTGACAGAACTGAAAAGTTATGACAAAAAGCTTGTTATTATTTGCAATAAATAACCAAAAAAAGTTTTATTTAAACAAAGAAGAATATTCTATGACTTTAAAAAAATCTATATTAGCCATCATGGAAAAAAATAAACCTACTGTGGAACTAAATATCTCCTAAACAATACAGGTTCTATACACCAGCAGCTTTTTGTCTGAGTCATTAAATTAAATTAAATCACAAGAGTAATTCGAACTGTATAAAAAAATTAATTCTTCCAAAATATTATATTACTATTTTTATTCTATAAACTATTCTACACGACATTTCTTCATATATGGACAGCCTGCAAAATATATCAGTTACCACAGGAGGACAGCGTACACTAACTATTATTGTCAAACTAATCTGTCAACTTACCAAACTGATTTTGCAATCAAGAAATAAGATTCATGTTAATTACAATGAAATAATTTGGGATGATAAAGGAATAAGTTTATACATTTACCTTAACTGCTTTTCCACACTAGCAAATTCCTTGATTGGAAAAACTAAACCAGGACTAGAATATAGAACAACAGGCATACGAAATTCAAGATACGCACTGTTTAGCCACCATTCATCTAACTGAAATATGACAACAGAAAATCAAAATTTCTACTGAAATAAAAGAGAAAAATGGTTGGCCCTTTAAGCTAATTATACTGCCAATAAATTTAAAAGAAGACAAAGAAAAAGATATAGATTTTTTAAACAAATATAATGTTTCAGTTCTCAAGTCTGTTTTGTTTAGTAACTATGAATTTCTAATAAAATCTGTAGAATGTTTAAGTTAAGGTATTATACTTTTTGTTCTTTTAAATATTAAAGTGTTATTTCAGATTCCAAATTCATTTTCTTGAAAAAGAAACTGCAAAATTTTTCCAAAATTTCATGTTAAAGGTCCTGTAAAACAACTTTAAAAATTTATATCTTTTTAAGGACCATGGGTTGTTGCCATGGCACTTAGTTGATGACAAGAATTAATTCTGTAATGAGAAAAAATTTAAATAGTTCAGTTGATGGAATTGTAGTGTTTGTAACATATTTTACAGCATGCTGATAAGTCTATAATCAGCACAATGGGCAAAACCTAAGTTCATTACTGCTTCTAGGCAGGGAGTAATTTTTTTTTGTTTCCAATTTGCTGCATCACCATGAGGATGTGAAGTATGAATTTTCTGTCAGACTTAAGGAAATCTCTTTCATATAACCAGTAATCTGGCAATCCAAAAATATAATTCCTCAAATTTTGTTTGCATCTAGCTGCATGTTTTTTACCATTATTAACGTGCTACAATTCAAGTGCAGATTAGCAACAAAGTATGAATAAAGATTATGTTACGAAGAGAAGACAATTTTTTGATAAAAGAGAGTACAAATACTTTTCATAGTTTTTTTCTTAAAATGCAGTATCTTAAGGATAAATGGTTTATAATAATTCAAATAAAATTACCCAATTTTCAGTGACTTTAGCCCTTTCTCTTAACATTGAGTGTAACTGCATTCCTAAAGCACCAGGTGCACCAAAGTCTTTTACAATCTACAGAAAATAATCATAAGAATACAATTTATAATTAAGAAATATAAAATTCCCCTTTTGGGATTTAAATCAACCAAATATATAATACAGTGAAACTTCTCTATGGTGGCCAGCCACCATTTTGA
The DNA here is from genome assembly GCA_907164885.2 of Dolomedes plantarius. Lineage (NCBI taxonomy): Eukaryota > Metazoa > Arthropoda > Arachnida > Araneae > Dolomedidae > Dolomedes > Dolomedes plantarius. The sequence goes on along the minus strand of OU015499.1, from coordinate 127,924,102 downwards.
AAAAAAGTGGTCGTCGAAAAGTAGATAAAACAACATAGGCTCTACGGAAAGTATATAATTGGTTCTGAACAAAATATGGCCATTTAGCAGGGTGGCGGGCTAGAGAAGTTCCACTGTATGTAATTAATTAGAAATACCCAATTCCAGTCTATGAAATAAGATATTTTAAGTTTAGGCAGTAACTGTTTATAGCTTAGTACGACAGAAAAAATAACAGGGAAGGAATGTGAAATAAAACTTAAATGATAACAAATAACTGATTAACAAAAATATCATGTATTACAGTAGCTCAGTTGCATACTCATTACAAAGGTGCTATTTTCTTCATGTTCTGGTTGATAAATTTTTTGTTCTGATTTGTCTTCCTTGTGTTCTTAGTTGACATAACATTTATTTTTTAAAACACTTCTATTTTATTTACTAATAAATGTATACTGTAAACAAATAAATCCCGATATTGGTTAACTGATAACATTTGCCTGAAAGACAAATCCAAATTGTTTCTCTTTTACTACTATTTTAAATTTATATATTTAAAAATACTACAAAATTAATTTTTTAATAAAAATTAATATAAACACAATACAAAATCTTGAAACACAATTTAAACATCTTTTCTTTATAAATCTCAGAAAAGTGTACATAAATAAATTGTTAATCAGTTTATAGATAAAAAAGATCTAAAGGGGAATCTTATTAGAATCAAAATTCTATAAAATTATTCTATTAAGATGAAATATAATCAACATGATTACATTTCTTCTTAATAGATGTTTAACAGAAATGTAGATAAAAAATTCAGCTAAGAAATGTAAATAAAATATATGAAGCTTAGGAATGTAAGTAAAAGATATTTTTGTTAATCCTAAACAGAAAATCATAAGAAATATATCTGAAACAGTTTGAGACAATAAAAAAATGCAGACTTTTTTATCATCTCAAAGTTAAAAAATGTTTACTAAATGATGTACCTTCCTTTAATGATATGTTCTTGGTCTATCCCTATATTTGATTTCCCTGTTTCATAATCACTAACCCTTCCTGATAATGGGAATACCCTAATAAGCTGAATTCTGTATGCATGAGCCTTTCTACATGAGCATGCTGACTTTGAATTTATATCCATCAACTCAGAGCTGAGATTTGGATGTTATAAACAATTTTTTGTACTAGTACACAATGATAACTGCAACATTTATAGATGACTAGCTGAGTGGCAACCCAATGTGTTGCATTTTCAATTTAAAATGAAATGGTTTTATTTCTTAAAGATTGAAAACTGTTTAATCACTTTTAAAAATACATTACAATTTTTAAAAAACAAAATAATTATTTAAAATTCTCTTTTTAAAATATTGGTTTTTGGCTTTTGAAATTTATTTCAAATTTCCATTTTCAAGCTTTGCTTTTTAAACAAAAAAGAAGCTCATTCAATAGGGAAGTGTCTCGCAGCATGTCACATCTCAACTCTTGCAGATTTTACTTCTTGTTTGGCGAGGAGTGGCAAAACATTGCATAATTTAACATGGCGTTCAATGAACATTCTTACAGCTTGTTAAATAAAATGCTCTCAGATTACGCAAAGTCTTTAGATACGGTATCTAAACAAAGGTATATTACTAAATTAAACATTCAGGTACAGCCCGGAAAGGTTTATTCAGTATGTGACCCGTATTTATTGACAGAGGAAGACTGGAGTTACGATACAAAATGCTGGCCTGAAGTAACTTATCCTGATATCTATACATACCTCAACATAATAATAATCATTCTCAATGAAAGAATGATTATATTCTCTTAAACCTTGCGAAATATTAAATAAAAAGTGTTAAAATACCTGTTACAAAGAACTAATATGAGGAATTTTATAAATAAACTTAAATTATTTAACTCAACATGAAGGTATCGTCCAAAAACACATGCAAACGCATAGGAACGGCTTCTGTTTTCTGCCACCCGATAATCACGTGATCTATAGTAGACGAAAACTGACGTAGCCAGTGACGTTGCGACGTTTCGCCTTATTAGAAAAAAATTCTAAAGGTTTTAACTTCTCCTTTCCTAAAACTAAAATTATTTCTGGATTTCAGTTATTAAAGACTCGTTCTCAACTAATTATTTTTCATTTTGGCAACATGGCAGAATGTAAATAGAAAATCTCATGGGCGAAAAAGTGCTTAAAAAAATAGAAAGACAGTTCTCAGGAATTCAAAATTGGTGGCGGAAGAATCCTCATCAGTTGCTCATTAATTAGAAACAAATTTCACGAACTTGCTGGAATTATTAGTGAGTAAAATAATAAGTCAAAAAATTACGAACTCCCCATTCAGTTACATTAAGATACTATTGTACTCTTTTGAAATTTCCCTTGCTGCGATCAGCAAGGGAAATTTCAAAAGAGAGTTTTGTAAGTACGCTTTTATAGAATGATAACATTTATTTTATTAATTGTATTTGGTATATTTTGGAAGCTGAACATCTAGCAAATGCCGATAAATCATAAAATCGACATTAATAGGTGCAGAAAACCGAAATATTTGTCCATCAAAATTGTCGATATCGTGAAATTCGGAAAACTGCTTTGGGGAAAAAGCTTCGTTTGCAATGAAAAACATTTTTAACTTTATAAAAATGTGTATATCCTTAAAGATGAAGAGTTGTAAAACACATGGAAATAAAAAATTTGTCGATTGGTGGGCGAAAAAGTTTAATTTTTCATGCATGAAAATAGTGGAAATTTGCAAAACAGAAAGGAGTTGGCCCACCCAGAATGTCATCTGTTTCTGCTGTCCGCTTCTTTTGAGTTTGGCGGTTTTATTTTAATAATTAAATAAGTTTAAAGTTTTGAAAGTTGACGGTGACACCAATGCACACGTCTCGTCCGTCCGCGTCCATCGGTACCAGTCACGATATCCTGCTATGCTCGGTTCGCGAGATTAGCCCGTCCCCGTGTCTGATGACTGACTACACTAACATTTGTTTACCTTCAGCTGTTATTATATAGAAGATGGCATATTAATAAATACTCATTATCTTTTATTCACACAGCACTATGAAACTTTACCCTTAATCCTGCTTATAATGAATTTAGCTACATCTTTATTCATTTAGAAATCTCTCAGCACACATGAATAAGCATTATTTTGACAATAAATTATAACATTCTAAAGAGGCTTAATCAAAAAAAAAAAATTCTACACAATGCCTTAGCTAATATTTTTAAATAATAATCGAGAAAAAATATTGAACGAAATTCACTGCAAAGGCAAGAAATTATATATGTAGCATCAGAATTTTTTCAGACTTCTTAGACTGAAATTAAACATCTTTAGGAACTTAAAGCTTAAGGATGTTCACCTTCAAAACTTTTACAGGCATATTAGCAATATGTTAGATATATATATAGACACATATACTCTTGAAAAAGGTGTTTAATATACCTAGCAAATCCAATAATCATGTTTCATCAAATTTTAGATTGCTCCAACCTTATATTTTATTCCTGTTGTTAATTCATAATAGTACACCAAACAATTATCAGACATTATTCTTTTACTAATGAGATAAAACAAAAGTTATCTCAAATAAATTACTAAGTGAATAGAAATTTTTAACATTAAACATGTCCTCAGTCTAACAGATTTAAGAAATCAAAGAAAAACTTTAAGGATTATTCCAACTATAAAGATATTATCTGCTTCACATGCATAAAATTTAAGTAATTAAGTACTAAAGCTTTATATTTTGGTAGCAAAGCAAAAATAAAATTAGTAAATATAGCTTTTGGAAAATATAAACAGAAAAAATATTTTTTGAGCTTTCTTAATTTTTTTTAATGCATATGAAGGTTTTTAGGATAAATAGGAACACCTGAATTTGGTCACAAACAAATATTAAATATTTATATAATAATCATATAGAATTGAATATTCGAAGTTATTTTTTAGTCTTTATAAACTTTAACAACAGAACAAAATATAAGAAAAATATTATTTATAATCATCATATTTACATTTTCTGTATGGCGGTATTCTTCTTCAGATAAAAGCGGGCGGACTGATAATAGATATTTTTCAAGTGATGCATGCAGGGGTGGTACTGGCAATTTCGGCAGAGACTGCTGATGAACTTGGAGCTTGTCAGACATCTTATCACATAAAATCACCTTACATGAAGTAGATAAATACCTATTTCGGTAAAGGCTCTCTGCCCTCTGACTCTAAAATAGAATTAAAATATCATTTATGACAAGAAAATTATGCAAACAAATTTACATGATACACATTCTACTTACTTCTTAAATGGAAGAAAAGGAGGTTAGTATGAGAAATTATACTGATCAGCCAAACATAGTCAGAATATGTGGGACAAATAATTAGTGTAATATTTAGGTGCAAAAAAAAAGTTAAATTTTTGTAACTAAAACACAAATAACAAATTAAATAAAGAGGTTATTTATGTATACACAGAGCACTCATGTGTGAAACCAAATTTTTAATATATCAGTGAAATATTTTAAACAAAATAATTTTCTTTTGATAAAGCTTTCACCAATTAAATGAAATAAAGTAACTAGCCAACAAAGTCATTTAAATAAAGATCATGATACAAAAGTAACTAAATATTCTCTCATTGGCCTTACTAAAAAAAAATTTAAAAACCTCACAATAAATTATAATTATAATACAAATTCTTACATAAAATTTTTTTTTAAAAATTCTTTAAAATGAAACCATTATTTTTCCTTAGTTATTGTTTATTAAATATTCTAACAATGGATTTAGTAACAAATAATACCTAGTTTTTAGGTTGGTTAGTTGAGAGCACACTACAATAATATTTTGTTACACAAAAGCTAAATAGAAAGGGGACCTAGAGTTTAAATCTGATTTTGAATATAGTTACAAACATCTATACCAGGAGCAGGACTTTGATACCAAACAGTACTGTAATACCAAATTAGAGTACCCTGGCCATTCACACATTTTACTGTGGGCTTTAGTTATTATCAAATTATGATATTTAATAAATAAATCTAAATAATTATAATTATGATTAAATATGACTTTTGTTATTTTAAAAATTATAATAGTTTCATTTAATTATAATTTATAATATTTTAATAGAAATATTTATTAATTTAATAATGGATTAGAAAGAGAGTAGACAGTGGAATTAACTTGAACAGCTTTAAAACATTTATATACACCACTATAAAAAATAATACTATAATGCTGTATGGCTTTAATATCAGTTAATTAATATTTCAATTTTGAATTACTCTGTCTTTATAAAATTACTAAAACGTATCCATCAAAATTTTACATCAAAATTTTTAATTTGTATTTAACTGAAATTACATCATACACTTCTATAAATGCTTATTATACAATTTTATTTCGCTTGTTTGTTTTGTTTTATGCATATAACAGAAAGTGTAACAAGTAGATGCTACAAGAAGCAGAACGTTTCCCAAATTCCCTGAAAAGTCTCTGGAATGCTACGAACATTTATCTGGTCTAGCTTTGTGAGTTAGTATTATGAACTACAAAGAAATTAATTCCAGTGTTTGAGAGATTTTACATTCCCTTATAAATTTTGTTGCAGCTACAGATTTTGTTGAATGTAAATGAAAAAGTTTTGCGAAAATAACTTGCACAAATCTATATAATCTTTGCTCATCATGCTCGAAAAATTCATTTATATTTAACCAACGACACCATTCCGCTAAAAGATAACTCTCGATAAAGCGCTGTATGTGATGCCCTTGAAGGATTCATCCATCAAATTCAATAAATTAAGAACAATTTATTACAAGTGTTATAATTTTCAAGAAGACTCTGCAGCAAAGACGAGTTATTGAGGAAACTTGCAAGTTTCGATGGATAGATGGTTATCTTGTAATATATCACGTAACAGGAAAACCTGACTTCTAAACACAGAGAGTAAAATATCTTATATGTTGATTTTCAGACAAGAAAAAAAAAATAGTTACTCACAAATAAACCGAAAAAATAATAAGTTACAAAGGAGGGGATAAATTAAACTAAGCTCAATACCAGAATTCTAGATAAGCGTAGAGCCATAGTTACTAAATCGACTTTTTCTTGTTACTGTCGTGAACGTTTATACATTCACAGCCGAGAATCAGCAATGTAAGTGTTTTTTTTTATTTTTATTGAATTTCAAACACTGAAATCACTAACATAAACATTAGTAAACCGACTTTGTTTACAGTGGATTTTAAAAAATCGCATAAAATAAACAGAAACTCACAGTTAACTAGGGGCATGAAATCGACAACTGCAACTGTTCATTACCTCCAGGGCAATAGGTAATGATCCTATTAGCCTGATTACAAAGTGTTGACATAATTGATATCCAAAGCTCAAATAAAACTCAACAAGATTCCAGGTAATTAAAATATTACATATAAACAATTTACACGTTTTTAAACATTTTTTTTAGATTATGTTAGTTTGATTTGTTGGGAAAAAATAGTAAAAACTGTAATGTTATACAAATTTAGTAATGAATCGTCGATTTTAGGGTCTTCAAGCAAAGAAAGCAGGCGTAATCATTTTAGATTTTTTCAAAAATTCAGATTTTTCATCGAAGAAAAGTGACATCTACACGAGACTAATAAGAATAGTTTTCAACCGTACCTGGTTTCTGTTTATGGTGTCTGCTTTACCGTGGTAACGTTTCTCACGTGTCGGTAAGTTTAACAAGTATTAAATAAAAACTATAGATATAATATACTATAATTGACTTTTACATAGATTTCTGTAGTTTAATTGAACATGTTTCTTGATTTTATATTTTATGCATTAAAAATGCTGTAAATTTAACATGATCTTTCGTTGAGGCATCTCGCGACGCTACTAGATCACTTTATTAATACAGTAATTTTGTGATGTATTATATTATTAAGCTAAAGTACATTTATTTTTTAATAACTGTTCTCTGGCTGATGACATTCATTTCTAAGAATTCATTCATTTGTTGCACATTCCGATCTTCGAACCATCTCTGTCAAAAAATGTCAAATAGCATTATGATTATCAATACGTTTATTCATAGCCTAAATGTTAAATTATTTGAAATTGATGAAAAATTTGCTTTTTTATTTTCCATGCATATTAAAATTGCTGGATCTTAAATGCCGTAGAGGAAGCCCGTAACGATGATTTTGTTCAGGTTACCTTTTTTTAAAATTTACTTCTGATAGTGATGGTAGAAGAGAGAAATTTTCGCAATGTTATATTGTCTATATATTCTAAATTTTGTTTGTAACATTTCAAAATTTAATGCCTGATCTTCAGTTTTGTTGAATTTCAACCTTCTGTGAGATATACTTTGATACTGCTCTTACAGAATATTGACATATCTAAACAAACAATTCAACTGACAGCATGCAATAATTGTTAGTTTTGATTTGTAATTACAAATCAATGAGATACTGGAAAATCAATTCTTAAGTGGCTCAGCAAATTACTTGTAGCTCTCATCAGTGAAAATATTGTTTATATTATAAATGTATATTGTTACATATTTTCTATCTATAAATATTTTGTTACAGAGAGGATTCAAACTAGTTGTTCAGTGTCAGCATTAAAATGTAGATTGAAAATTATTCTTAATGTTACATTTATTAACATAGATATATTAGTTATAAAAAAAGTAATTAAGTAAGCAAAGGTACTATACTCTTTTCAGTTTATTATACAATACCTTGAAATTTTGTCATCATATCGCTCTATTGTAATAAAATTTTATACTACAGATAAAATATTTTAGTTTATGTCCTTAGAATATATGGCATACTGACTGATAGTGTCATGTACAGTTTTTTCTAAAAGGTTATAGACAAATGAAAGATATTGAGAAAATGGGATTTCAAACAAATTAAACAGATACCAATATACTGTTGAAATTAGTAAAACAAAATCTAATACTTTATTGTTATATAGGTAACCATAAGTTTTAAAATATTAAAACTTTTTAATTGATTTAATTTTTTTGTTTGCTTTTTAAACAGCAATTTACATATTTAGATTTTATAAAAACAGAGTGATAATGTTTTTGTTAAAATTATTAATAAAATTATCACTTCAAACAGGATCTACTGTAGAACTCAACCTATACTAAGATATACTTTCATATTGCTTCAAAGTAAAATGCTGTTATACTGAGTTTACTCGCAAAGCCATACTTATGTTCTGCTATAATGCTTAGACAATAGTCAGAAGGGATTAAAATTGACTATAAATATGGCAGTGAAAAGTAGAGAAGAATAACTTTGTCCCATCAATGGAAATAGAATATAGAGAATAAAAATCAACAAAGATGTGAGGGAAAAAAATATCTAGTAGATATAGTCACAAATTAAAATTTAGAAGATTACAATAGCTTGGGCACATTTAAAGATAACAAATTTTTCACACCAACCTTGGTGCCATTGTTGTTTATCCCAGCCCTCCGAATGGCAAGTGAGTAGGACTGGTTCTTAAACCCCGCCGCTTTGTGCTGTTCGTTCGATAACATGCACACAGCTTATTTATTACTTTTACAGTACAATAAGAGTATAAAGAAATTTATTTATAAATAAAACTTACTTGTAAATATACGGTGATGATTTTTTATAATAATATTGAAGTTTATTATTTAGAAAACGTCTTTCTTCTTGAAAGAAAGAAAAAAAAAAAAGCATGCTTACCACTGATTTTGCAATCCGACTTGGACAATAACTAATGCAGCCTTAATATTTATATTGCCCATTAGCAGTTTAGAAACAATACTGCTAATGGGCAATATAAATATTAAGTTTAATTTAAGAAAGTTAAAAAAAAACTAAGAAGTTTTTACAAAGTAAAAATGTTCTAAAATAATATTCATTTGACAAACTTAATCACTACAAATAAAGTAAAAATAAATTCAAATTTAACAATCTAATTCAATCTAATATAAATATATTATATATTAATGTATTATGCTATATACAGTGATACCTCCAAAAAGCGGACAGTCACAGGACCAAAAGTTTTGTCCGCTATTGGGGAGGGCAACCTTTTTATAAAAAAAATTTTTGCCCTTCTGTCTGACATTTGATTGAAAATTATGGCTACAATTTTAATTAAAAAGGAAAAATTAATTAGGTAAGGAAATAATAATTATTTACTACTTTACCTTTTAACTGTGGCTAATCCTTTTATCTTGCATTAAATTATCCCAAAATACAATGTATTGGAGCTAAATTATTTTAATTACTACTGAAAAAATCTGTTAACAAAGTTTGATTTCTCTTTTTTACACAGCAAACCTGTGTTTCAAGGTGAGTCTTCATAAAATTTAGCTTTGCTCGTCCCTCCGAATCTTCATTGTTCAGAGAGAACTGTTTTAATTGTTCGCTGTGCTTCCGAATAAAGTTTGATTTTGCAGTCTTCCATTGGCGATTCCTCATCATCATCCTCAGAAAGGGCCAGTGCTTCAGTGGTATCCCGATGAATGAAATTTTAAATATGCAGGTTTTCTTCCTCAATGGATAAATTGTCGTCGATCTTGACATACTCTTCAACACTGACATTTGAATCCAAATTGACTTCTAGATCTGCAAGTTTTTTTTCACTTTTTTCTGTCAGTTGCCACTTTGCTTGTACTCAAAAATCTCACCTTCTTAAAACATTTTAGAATGCACCAAAGTTCCACCTTTTTAAGGATTGGTGAAGTCCAGGAAATTGCAAAACAGATACCGATTTTGCCAACTCTTCGCTAGATTTGCAGGAGATAATCCGTGAAAGCACATGTGTCAGAAGCAGCTTTCTGTATCATACTTTAAAGCTGCGGATAATTCCCAGATCAAGTGGCTGTAGCATCGAAGTGGTGTTAGGAGGCAAGAAAATTAAATTGACAATTTTGAACTTTAAATCATCAGGATGGGAAGTAGCATTGACCATGAACAGGATGATTTTTCTCTTGTTTTTTTATTTTGTTGTCTAACTCCACTAGCCATTCACTCATTCACTCAGCGGTCATACACGCTTTCTTATTTGACTTCCACGAAATACTAAGTTTTTGTACATCAATGGTCTTGAAACATCCAGGCTTCTAAGGACACATCTGGGCTTTGTAAAGAATCATAAGTATATATCATGCATGCCAAGTGTTCCATAAAAAACGTATTCGTTCCGTTTTTTAAGCTTTGTTATGAAAATACGTTTTCAAGCAAAAATGTCCCGTATTTTTACTTCCGCAGCACCATCGCTTTTTTTCCCCCCTACATCGCGTTTTCGAGATTCATATTTTACCCTCCTAGCAGCTTACACTATACAAAAACTTCCTGGACAGCAAGCAGCTCCTACAACATTAGAAAGAAAGAGAAGGTCAACATCATGTGCTTCACCTAAACTTATAAAAAACGTAAAATCAACCTCATTTGTTTCACCAATACTAGTAAAAAAAATCAAAATTAATGTCAAGTGCTTCACCTAACTCTGTAAAACAGTTAAAACCAACCTCATGTGCTTCTCAAAAATCAGCAAAAAAAGTAAAATCACTTTCAGAGTCACCATCATCTACCAACAATAAATGCATATTGCAGCGGGAAGAAAGAATTTTTCTTACATTAAGCTCAAATCTTGATCATGCTTTAGCATTTTTTGTGAAAAATGTGATTGTCATTTATGAAACATATAATGTGATGTTTCAAAGTGAAGAGCCGAAAATTCACAAGATGAGAAGAGAGTTATCGAATTTTTTTTAATTGTTGGCAAGATTTAGGAAAATATCTGTCATAACTAGCTCTAAATGTGTATTTAATGTGAAATTTGATGTATTTAAAAATCAGAAGGATGATAAAGATTTAGTTGTAGGATCCGAAACATCAGAATTTGTCAAAGAATTGTCTGAAAGCGAAATTTTTCAGTTCTATTCTTGTGTTAGAAAATGATATACAACATCTTGTTGCTCGTGGTTTTTTTTTGTTTGTTTTTTTTTTTTCGATTCCGTTGCGTGCTGTGTTCCTTATTTTTTTCTTGGGAGGTTGGCAGCTATGATATATTTTTAGCTTGCTTGTTAGAATAAATTTGAAATGTTTGCCAAAATAATTGAAAGTTTCTCAAAAATACCTGTCCGCTATCCAGAGGGAATAACATAATTGTCCTATATAAAAGGACTGGGACTTGTAAAAATATCCGTTAAGGGAGGTACCACTGTATATGCATAAATATGCTATGTATAAATATATTAAGCAAAAATAAAATATATAAACTAAAGAAAATCAGATAAAAAATCATACAAATTACTCACATGCAAAAAATTTCTGAAAAAAATCTGTGCAATCTATGTATAAATATATTTAGCTTAAATATATTAACTATAAAAAATGACATTAGAAAATCGTTTAGTTACCAAACATGTATTAGATATGGAATAAATAAAGATATCCAAGTGTGTCAAGTAGCAAATACAGCAGAAAAAAAAAATCTGTGTACTAACTTTTGACCATCTGAACTGGCTAGCTTACTATTACAGCAACCCCTGTGACTAGGTGTCACAGGTCTCGTCGAGGTGGGTTTTCCGAGCCGTACCACAAGGATTGGCAGGAAATCATCTTGGCGAGCAACCGGGATAATAAGGAATCTTAGCCAATGGGGTTTGATGATGTGAATGACTTTTAGGACAATTAAAATAAAGAACTGTAAAAAGTCCAAAAATGGGATAAATAGATGGCTATCCTAGAGCAGACTAATAGTAGTTATGTATAATCATTTTATTTGTTAATTTTTTATCATATATATATATATATATATATATATATATATATATATATATATATATATATATATATATCATTCTAAAGACTGTGAAAGAATTTCTCATATAAACTCACTATCCTACGGAGTTAAATTAGAATTTCTGAATTAACGACTCTATTATGTACATTATAGACCATTATATACTTTCTCAAGATGTCTGGCTAATTGGAGAACAGGTGAATAGAGAAAATTTATCAGACTGTATTAAATATACCACCATGTTTATAATACAGTAACCACCGCTTATAGTGGTCAGTGGTTATAAGAATCAACCATTTATAAAAATCAATCTTACAATAAAAAAAACAAATGTATTATTTCCATGTTAAAATTTTCGCTTTAAAGAATCAATCTACCGGTTTTAAGAATCAGCTTACAATCTTCGCTTTCCTTCCACTTTTCTGCCAGGGCGCTGGCATCGGTTGCAGAGTATGTCGGTTCGAGTCCCACTACTGGCATGGACGTCTGTAACCTTTAGGCGTCTGTAGCCTGAATCGGACTGCAGCCTTTAAGGATGTCTGTAGCCTGAATCGGCTTTAAGCAGTAATTCTGGTCTAATTAGCCCTCGTATGGCAGGAGTTGTGCCATAGCGCTCCAAACCAAACCAAACCTTTCATTTTTACAAAAAAAAACAAAAAAAAAAAAACACTTAAACACTCAAAAGGCACGGAGTTCTTTCTTTACTTTTTAAAAAGAATGACTGATGAGACGTTGGGATGGAATACAGTCATAAAATGCATCCCTTTCTTTGTTAGACATCACATCAGTTTCCCCGTTAACACTTTAGCTAAAAACTGTCCTATTATCTTCTCCCATGGGCATCTATTCCCCTTCAGATAATTTAATTCCCCTTCAGATATTTTAAATTATCTAATATATGTATATGTGCGTGCGTCCAAAAACCTAACTTTCGGCTATAAGAATCAAAAACAGTAATAACAAATGGGATTCTTATAAGCAGAAATCACTGTATTTCATTGAAAATTGCACTTTTCTAACAAGTGTCAGAATATTCAAATTGCTTAGTTGACTCATCTGATTTTGTTTTTTTTCTTTTTGTATTTAGGAGGAGAGTTAAAGTAACAAAGCAAATTGTGAATATCCTTAAGTTGATAAGGGGTAATATATTTAAAGAACATGTCCAATATACAATTTTTGAAAGACTTTTGTTCTGTATATGAATTCTTTTATTTCCATCATAGAATTAACATTAATATTTTCACAAATCATATTAACTAAAGACAATTTTGTATGAATACTAAATGCCAAATATTAGTGATTTTAATTTGCTGAGTTATGTATTTAGTAACTGTTCACTGCTGTTATGTATTAACTTAATGTATGATTATATTAAAGCATCATAACAGTTAAACTTCCTGATCTTCAATCCTTATGTTATGTTATGCAAAAATTTCTACTCAGTATTTTCTATTCAAAAATTAGAAAATATAAATTTTTAAATTATGTTTTTTGCATTTGAAAATTAATGTGTAAAAGTCATGCATGTTTTCAAAAATCTTTCTATAGTAACTTATTTAGTCAAGCTGTTTTGAAGTTCATATTAATCTCAATTGTTATTGAAAAAAATACTTAAAAGTAAATGAATGGGTATCATTAGTCGGCTGTGAAACTAAAGAGTAGAGTATATATTAATAATTAGTTCATGACTTCAAAATACATATCTTAAAATTAATACATTTCAACATTTAAAATTGTTTTCTAAATTTATGATCAGCCTTCTTCTCGTTACATAAACTTGTTTGTATCATATTAAGTACTTGTGTTTTCCTCTAGAATTTTTATAAATGCCTCCCAAGAAAAAGGACGAGCCTGAGCGTCCTCTTTTATTAGGCCGCTTGGGAACTAATTTGAAAGTTGGTCTGGTTGGGCTACCTAATGTAGGGTAAGTAATAATAAAATGAAATTGACTCATTAATTATTTGTGTGCATTGCCAAAGTTTTGTTTGAAAATTGCATGAGAATAAATTTTGAATTTTCATTTTCACAGGAAGTCTACTTTGTTTAACATTCTTACATCCAGTCAAGTACCTGCTGAAAACTTTCCATTCTGTACTATAGACCCAAATGAAAATAAGTATCATACTCAACTTTTTAAAATATTTCATTTGCTTGATTAAAGAATTGTATATGTTGGTATAATATCAATAACATAGTAAAACTTTCATTAGTGGTCAGAAGTTTGAATATTTTCAGTTTCAATGTAAGTTGTAGCTACATCAGAATTTAAGATTAATCCCTTCCCATCAATATTGAAATTATTTATGAAGTGTTGAGTTATGTATTATTATCTTAGATTTAATATATGATTCTATACCTTCTAAAACTCATATATTAAAAAAAATATAAGAATTTACTTAGATTTATAATATTAAAAAGCATGATAAAAATTTGCTTTGCATTATGGAATGTATGTTGAATTGTTCAAGTATATACTGTAGTCAAGATTTATAATATTAAAAAGCATGATAAGAATTTTCTTTGCATTATGGACTATATGTTGAATTGTTCAAATATATACTGTAGTCAAATTGAATTTCTATTTTGCTGAATATTTTGAAGAGTTAAAGATGAAATATGTTCTAGCATATTTTAAGTTTTTTATTTATTGTCTACATTTAATATCATCATGTTAAAATATGTACCTTCCAAAAGTTTTCCCATAATAGTTTTAAAGACAGTCTGTAAAGATTGTCTAAAAAAAATGTCCTATAAATTTTTCTTATATTTTTGTTACCATCCTGAAACTTAAGTTTTTAAGAACTTCATCTAGATCACACTAAATTTTACACAAAGGGAAGAGGAATAGTTTATCATATACAAAATGCATAATTGATTGCTTATATTTCTTTTATGCATTATGCCCTCCATAGAAATTCTGATTCTGTTTTTGAATTTTGTGTAGGTATGTCTTGAATTAAATTTTGCATTTGTTAAAAGAATATAAAAGTATAGTAATTCTATTCATGTCATAACTTTATTAATAAAAAAAATTGTTAAGAAGAGATAATAAGGCAGAATTTCCTAAACCATTTTGTTGTCTTAAACTTAAATAATAAATTTTTGAAATTTATTCTTACTGAGATTAACTGATTTGTCTAATATATTAATGATCTTATTCTTGTTTAGAACTAATTCAAAGATTGGATTATCACCAAAATCCAAAGATCTGAACTCTCACTTCATACAAATACCCCCCCCCCCCTCCCAGTCCAAGTACTCTAGTCTAGGTTTTCTAGAAGCCTTTAGCAAAACAAAATTTGAGCTCTCCCTACCTCTTCAAAACTTTCTTTTTTCTTTCTTTATATGTCAGAGGAAAGGTCAGACTGACTGTCACTTTACATGAAGCCCAGTATAAAATAGCTCTCAATAGATAATTGTCAGTCATAAAAAAAGGGATCCTCTTCAAAACTAGCTTTTCAAGTTTCCTTTGATTTCTTCAAAATAATAAATCATAAGAATTTTTCTTTTGCTTGTTTTCAATTTAATTTTTTTTATTATGCATCTCATAAATAAATATTCTTAATATTTATTTTTACCATATCAATAAACATTAGTAATTTAAAAAATTAATTACAAGTAAAAATTTTTAAATGTTTTTTGGATAAATCCATTAAGTAATTAATATGAAATATTATTTGAAATATTTTATAGTAAAATTAAATATATGTAATAAATGTTATTTGTAAATCAATCTCATTCATCATAAAGATTAAAATATATATTATAAGTGTAAGCTATAGTGGTAACTTTCTTGCTATAAGTTCAGAGAATTTATCTCTTAAGTATGTTCAGTAATCTAAAGCTTGTTGTTTTAAGTTTATAGAAATTGAAGTTATGGTGTAAATAAAAATTATTCAAGTTATGGACATGTGATAGTACTTCTTTGCAGAAAATAATAAGTAATCATTTTCCTAATATTTACAGACCTTTAGTTTATGCTTAAAGCAGTTGTGCTGTAATCTGTCTTTGTACTGAAGTTGCAATAAGTTCTAAGTGTATTTAAAAATTTTCATTCCTTGTTGGCAGAGGGAGTGGGGGGGGGGGGATCTTCTGCTTTTTACTCCATTCTGCAAAAAAAAAAAAAAAAACCTTTTTTTTTTTTTTTTTTTTTGAAAATTTTTGTAAAAATAAATCTAATCCTTTACTACTAATGAGTCCTTGACTTTCTGAGATTGAAAAAAACTGTTCTGTTAAATTAACAAACCTTTTCCTTTTTCTTCTTGTTAACTAGATTGTATAAAGGTATCGGTATTCTGCAGTTAAAAAAACTTTTTCAATCTTCATAATAAAACTTTACTACAAACAATAAGTTTATTTTTCTGTCTGAAGCTCATCAATTAGATAATATTGATCACATTCTAAAGAAAGTGTTGAAGTTCTTCATAGTGCTCCCAATTTAAGCTTTCTAAAATTAGATATGATACCTGTATTGTTTTGTTTGCTGTGGTTACATTTGTTTTTTGTTTTACCGTATTTTATATTTGATTTTATTTCGTAGACACGTCGTGTTCCTGTTCCTGACAAGCGCTATGATTACCTCTGTGAATATTTTCAACCCTTAAGGTATTCATTAGATTTGTTTATTAAAATCTAAATAAATATGTAATATGAAGCAAAATTATCATTTTCCTAAGGGCATATTAGTGTATAGATGAAAATTCTCTATCCTTGAAAACCATTTTTTTTTTCAATGAAAGTTAAAATTACAGTCTTAAAAGAATTTAAATCAATTTTTTTAAATCTTATAGGCTCTAAATTTTGTAAAATATGCATAAAATTACATGATATTTATAAAGATAAATTGCATTTGGCACTTTTTTTTTTCTTTTCTTTTCTTTCAAAATGCTGGAATAAAAATTAGCACTGTGAACTTTAAAATGAATTGAATATGCTAAAACCTTGTTTTTGGATGTGTTTCATATCATTATTCTTTAATTTTAATATGCAGTAAAATAGTTAAGTAAGTTATTTCATTGCTTTGTAATACTAATAGTTTGTGAACTATTAAAACTCACTTTATAATAAATATTATGCATGGTCTTAAAAAATTTCCAGTGAATGTTTCTTTTTTTTTAAGTTTCTTTCTGTATATTCTGTTTATTTTTTGTTTATGTAGTCTTGTTATGTGAGTGCGTTTGATGTTTCAAAAGTTTCTTATTGATTTAATTTCAGTAAAGTTCCTGCTTTCCTTAATGTTGTGGATATTGCTGGACTTGTCAAGGGAGCCAATGAAGGCCAAGGATTAGGAAATGCCTTCTTATCGCATATTAGAGCCTGTGATGCAATATTCCATTTATGTCGTAAGTTCAAAATATTACTTTTGTTTATACTTAAGTTGTTATGTTTATTAAACCTCTTATAAGGCAGCATCACAAATATATTCATATAGTGTTATTATCTTTTGAATTTAATATGAACTTGTGAAAGATTTTTGTCCCTGTTATTTAATGTACTACTTAGTGCATAGATCTGAATCATTTTTTGGCATCTACCTTTTTATTTTATTTTGAATCTTGCGTTTTATATTAAGTAAGAAAATGTTGGAAATAAATTCAGTTGTTGATAAAATTGAAATTATTAAGTTATTCGACATGTGTGGAATAGCTACTTCTCTGCTCCTCCTATATTCACTAGATTTATGTCAAAGAATCAGTTAATAAAAGTAAAACCAACCTTTTAGTGCTTTATAAATATGCAAAAGTTGATGTTCATTGCATTTGTTAATTTTGTTTCTGTGACAGCAGTATCATGTATTTTTGTTAAAAGCATAGATGATTTTAGCTGTAATTTATGAAAATTTCTACCCTGTAATGTTTAGAGTAGAATATTTATATGTTGCTAATATTTAATGAATTGGTGTAGGAAATGGTTTATTACTTGAAACATTTTACAATTTATGCAAAATGTAACAAATACTTGACTTAATTTGTGTGGAGAAGAAGACTTTTACTTTACTGCCTTACACAAATTTTCATGAGAAGATGAGACTTTATTGTAAAAACTAGTAGGAAATTTTAAAAAGTGAAAATAAGTATAGTGAATATTGACCTTCAAATTTTGCCTTTGCCTCTAAAGTGCTTTGTATTTCATGATGGAATCCTGTTTCTAATGTACAAGGGTGTTTCAAAAGGTAACAGCATATAAAAATATTTTGAGATATATAATTGAATAATACACCTGATATGAAATTTTTCTATGTAATCACCCTCCGTTTCAATATACTTCTCACACCTTTGCACCGACTTTTTTAGTCCATTGGGTTTTTTATGTGTGCTTGTTGTTTCCAAACCCCTTGGTGTAGGAAAAGCTTACACCAAGTCCAAAGGACCTAGGTCCTCAAATCTTAGGTCCTTGGCGAAGGGTAGTAAGCAGCTTCACTTTAAGGTGAGGTACCACTAGGGCTGAAGTCTGACTTGACCTTGAAGATTGGTCCCGTAATTTTGAACCGAGTCAAATGGCGAGACCGGAACACTTAACCCTGCACCTCCAGAGGTAAATTTGAGAACTTGGAGGGCATTGTAGCTACAACCTATTTTACGTGCCCTGACCACCATTAATGAACATGGTGGTGGATTTGCAGCAACGAGCATCGAACCAGGGACATTCAGATGACTGGCCCGCTGCTCTTACTAACTGGGCCACCTTGCCCTTGTGTGTGCTTTTAGCCAGTAATGCACCGCTTTTTCACACCTGCCAACCAGAAGGTAGGTCATCACAGGTTGATGTTCACTCATTATTAAACATATTTACTCACTCATACACCATTTTCTTGCCAATGCTTGCATATCCATACTGTTAGAGCAGGGGTTTCCAACCTTTTTCCTATATCGACCCCATTTAAAAGAATGGTTTTCTTCATTGACCCCCATCACATTTTTCTCAATAATATGCAGCATACAACATAATTATAATACTAATAATTGCACATAAAACACTTAAAGATAACAATTTGACTAAGAATATGAACAAAAAATTAGAGAAGGTGGTTCATGAAGGTTTATGTTTTATCATTTTTGTACTGTTTTACTTTCACAAATATAAACAAGATTTCAGAAACACAGATTGTAATTGCACAAATGTTTGATTTCAATTAATGTGGTGCTTGTGCTTGATGCATTGATACAATTTTTTTTTAATGTTTGGCCTGAAATTGCTTATCATCATATAGTCACAATAACTAACATAACAAATATAAATATATATTTTACTAAACAATTTTACTGATTTATATATAATTATAATATAATTTCATTTGACACATATACAAAGCATCATGACATTCGATTTTAGATGGGTAGATCACACCGCCCTGTGCAAATCTGTATTTATAACATATTAAAACAGATCTAATAATTAAATTTCTAAAAAATTAAATTAAAATTTAAAACAGAAAAATTTATCACTGACCCCCAATAGACCCCTGGAATATTAGCATTTAGACCCTTTTTAAACTTCCATTGACCCCCATGGGGTCCACATGGACCCCTGTTGGGAATTCCTATGTTAGAGCATTCTATGAATTTCCCGAAGTTTCACACCCTTCACAAATGCAAAAATGTGATGGCTGCTCGCATCTCCTCTACATTGCAAACTATTAGAGCCACGCCAATTTGTATATGTTGCCATTCCAATTATGAACTCTATGCTATTTCTTCAGCAGTGTTAACATCTTCAATAAAAATGGACCTTCCCTGTGTAAGAGTGTGAGAGGCCTGGGGGTTTTGTTTCAGAGACTAGTCAGTTTGCTGTTACTTTTTGATACACTCTCATATTATACTTTTAAAAAAAATTAAAGCTTGAAGTATTAATATCTACCTAATAATTTTACAGGTTGCTTTGAAGATGAAGATGTGTCCCACGTTGAGGGTGATATCAATCCTGTTAGAGACATAGATATTATTAATGAAGAATTACGTCTTAAAGATGAAGAATATCTTCTCAATATTATCGACAAAATGGAGAGGACTGTCATTAGAGGGAGTGACAAAAAATCAAAACCTGAATATGTAAGTGATAATTTTTCCTATTTATGTAAAAAGAAATGACTTACATAAATAAGAACTTTTTTTCTACTGAAATTCTTATTTATGTAATGGATATTAACTGTAATTTTTAGAACATTCAACAGTACAGTAATGTACAGTACTGTACATTATTTATTTGAAGGCAAAAATTTTAGGACTAGTTTGAAATGGACCTCTAGGTTCTATTCCCGAATACAGATCTCTAGATTTGGGAGAGTTTTTGGAAATTTTGTTGATGTTGCCACCAATGTGATTGTTTATCTGCTGTTATCATAAACTGTACTAAATCAAGCTGTAATTTAGTAGGGTTTCTTTCTTCTTTAAATTGTTACAGTGTATTTAGTTTCTGAAAGGAAAAAAAAAAAAATATATATATATATATATATATATATATATATATATATATATATATATATATATAGTTAAGTTTTTACTCATTTGATGAAAGGATTTAAATTTTTGTTTGGTCTTTTCTAAGTGTCATTTAATAAGTATTTTTAGCATTTTTCAAGTCATTAGTGTGTTTTATTGATTTTGTTTATATAGTTTTTTTTCTTTTTGCATTTAGTGCTAGATTGATATTCATAAATTTCATTTTTCTTTTTTGTGCTTGTTTTTAAATCATGTTAAATAAGCATTTTTGTGTATAATAACATTTATTGATAATATTTTACATGAAATAAAGCCCTTTTTGTAGAAAAAATGACCAAGAAATTGAAATTTTACTAAACAAAGAAAATCTCTTTGGCATTTAGATAGAATGTTGTATATATTAGGTCTAATATGTAATTTAGTCTGCCTAGTTTTAGAAGTTAGTGAATTGAACTCTCTGAGTACAAAAATATAAAAAATAATATATACTGACATGTTTGGCCTTCAGAATCGAAATAAAAAATTTAAAAATCTAAAATGAATAATTACAAGATAAAAAGAACTTTTTATATACCATGTTTTTAAATTTTCTGTTGAATCATATAAACTTGACAATTCTATATATTAATAAATACTTTTTAAATTTTTTTGATGAATTTTATTCCATCAACTTGAAAGAAAATGAAGTTAATTGGAAGTTAACTTGCGTTTAACTTTTCGTTCCCGTCCCGGCCGATAGATGGCTGCACCAGTCTACAAAACAAAATTAACTGAAAAAGAATTCAAATCTGCTTAAAGATGGCTAAAAGTATTAAAATAATGCATTGTCATCGTGTTCTGAGCTATTCTAAAAGTTTCAAATGTCTAGCTAGTTGGGAAGTTAGTTAAAAATCGATTGCAAGATTTGTACCAGACAAACACACACACGCATGCACAAACAAACAAGAAAGTGGGTTAATAAAAACATGGTAAAAAATGACTAGTGATCATGAATAATGTTTTTCAACAAAGACACTTGTATTTACTTATTCCTATATCTAGTAGGGTCGTCTAGCAGGTCTATCTGGTAGTGTTCTTTGTCAACTTGATCTCTTGCAATGAGAGGGGAGAGTACGGGAGGGAAAAGACATCTTTGGGTCGGATCCGACCCCCACTGTATCTTTGAGGGTTAAGACAAAGAAAATAAACTAATGTGCATTTTATATGATTTAATTCTAACTGAACATTTAATTTAACAAAAATGAAATTTGTAAGAAATGAAGAGCATTAAGAAACATTCATCTCTCGGTCAAAGGTGTGTAAAAGTAACAACAAAACAGCAGAACCTCATGAAAAATAATGTGCTACCCGTATGGATTTACAATTATATAACAACAAGAAAAGAAAAACTCTTACCTAAAAAAAATGGTTTTATTCCATTGAGGAAACTACAATAGTGAATCCAAAAGTGACAGAACAGACTGATAACAGGCAAACTGATGTTTAACCAGGATTTTTATTGACCATCCAATAAAGATGGTACGTTTCTAACAAAATGAGTTTGCACTCCGAGACTTTTTCCTCGTTAAAAATACATTGTCTGTTAGTTACATGGTAAATAAACCTTGGCAATTTTTTCAAGTGAAAATCGCGTAAAGTTATTTTCATTGAATAAAACCTGGTGTGACCCCCAGAAAACACTTTGCAACACTCTGGGGGTTGCAACCCACAGGTAAGGAATCACTTCTATAGATGGTTCTTTTTTTTTTTTTTTTTTTTTTTTTTTTTTTTTTTTTTTTTTTTTTTTTTATTATATACTAGCCGCTGCACGACCAGCATGGTCACTTTTAGTTTTATATTTTCTTTTGCAAAACAACTCAACTGAAAGTAACATATGTAAGGATTGTTGCTATTTTCAGTCATCATAAATATACTTTGTTAAGAGGTATTCTCTATAAGGCTTATTCTAAAACATCGTGATTAAAAAATGTGAAATTTCATTACTTCAGAACAGAGTTAAAGATAAGACTGAGAAACGCAACACCAATGATTTTAAAAATTACATCCCTCTCTGCATGTACTATTTTTCAAAATTAAGATATCCACACTTTATCATTACATAAAATAAGAAATTGTTGGGAAAAATATTTTCACATAAAGAAATGGAGTAAAAATTCAGCAATTACTTAAATGTAGTGTGGATTACGTCACTCTCTGTATGTAGTATTGATCAAAATTCAGATATCTACACTTAATCAAATCAAATAATAAATTGTTGGGAAAAATTTCTTCACTTATAAAATGGAGTAAAATTTCAGCAAGTACTAAAAAAAGTGTACAAAATTAACTATTACTGGCTCTCAGTTGCTGTGCGGGCAAAAGTTAAGCCTAACCTCGCGATCATTTATGCTCTTTCTTAATGAATTATTTCTTCTTCGCGTTCTTTCTTGAGACTGTTCCCAATTTTCCCTTGATTGTGCAGCTCGCTTTAGAGCTTTCCTGATTTCAGTGCATAAATCCTGTTGACACACGGTTGCAAATTGCCTACGTCCGCTAATGTTTACATCTGGTAGTTGCAGCCGTTGCCATTCGGAGTGTAGAAATATCATCAATTTTTGTGCCGCATACCTATGCATTTTATATATATAGATTGTACATCTTGGTCATGACTTGATCATGACCTTGGTCAAGTCTAGTGTACCCCAATGATCAAATTTCTCAAAATCAGGTTTTTAAAAAAAAATTAGCAGTTTTTAATGTTTTAAAAAGGCTGTTTATACTAAACACATTTTAAAATAACAGTGTTCTGCTTATATTGCATAAGTATCACTGTTTTAAGACCATTATGATAAGTTGAAATATATATTAATAAATATCTGTTCTGAAATTCTTTGAAAAATAAAGAACAATAAATATAACTAAATACATAAGTTTCTTATCAAAATTTTCAATCAATAATTGAGTCCCTTGTTAAGAAATTATGAAACCTCACAGATTTTTAATGAGCTGGGGGAATGTTTAACACTAATTTCAATTATCTGGTATCCACTTAAACTTTCTTTGGTAAGTATAAAAAATAGTAATGAAGGTAATAAAAAGAGCTTTAAGTTGTTTGTCCTAATCTGTTTAGCTTTTGTGTTGCAAAAATGACTGTAGTGCTTCAAACCAATCCACCAACTAATGTATAAAAGTTCTTATAAGAATACTGTTTTAACTATCTTGTTTTTGGAAAAGGATTTTCTTTACTTTATTAATTTATTATTATTATTATTCATACAATAAGAAAAACTGAAATTTATTTAAAATATACATATAGAATCAATTAAAAATAAATTGTCCTTATAAAACTCTTTAATGATTAATGACTTTTTATTTTCAATTTCAGGATGTTCTATGTAAAATTAAAAATCTTGTGGTTGATGAAAAGAGACATATCAGGTTTTCTGATTGGAATGCTGTAGAAGTAAGAATGAATATTTCTTTACTGATATTGGGATTTTGTGCCTAATGGATCTTTATTATTTAAATTATCTGTTTTTGGAGTATATGTTTATAAAATTCTTTACTTTCCAAATTGTATTTTAGCATTCACTAAAAAGCCCCCACTCCTACCCTAAACATGGCAGCTTTTCTTTTGTTTTAGCTTAAAGGTGTTCTTTACTGCTTTGTCTTTGCTAATGTTGTTAATTTACATTTTAGCATTCACAGAAACAAATTTATCTTTTTGAGCTGTAGTGGGTTGCCTTCCATTGGAAAATTAGAAGAAAAAAATCTTAATAATTATAAATTTTTCTTTTTTTTACCATTCTATTAAAGTTTTGTCTTTGCTAGTAATTTTGACTTAGTTTTTTTTTTAATAGAAAAATATTGATTTAGATTAGTTAAAGGAAGAAACTTGTCTATATTACCAATTATAGTGCTTTTCCACTTAAAGGGTAATCTAGGGACAATAAGCAGAGGTTTTTTTAATAGAAAAATATTGATTTAGATTAATTAAAGGAAGAAACTTGTCTATATTACCAATTATAGTGCTTTTCCTTTTAAAGGGTAATCTAGGGACAATGAGCAGGGGGTTTTTTAATAGAAAAATATTGATTTTGATTAGTTAAAAGAAGAAACTTGTCTATATTACCAATTATAGTGCTTTTCCATTTAAAGGGTAATCTAGGGACAATGAGAAGTTTTTTTGGAAAAATATTGATTTAGATTAGTTAAAGGAAGAAGCTTGTCTATATTACCAATTATAGTGCTTTTCCATTCAAAGGGTAATCTAGGGACAATGAGCAGGGTTTTTTTAATAGAAAAATATTGATTTAGATTAATTAAAGGAAGAAACTTGTCTATATTACCAATTATAGTTCTTTTCCTTTTAAAGGGTAATCTAGGGACAATGAGAAGGGTTTTTTTAATAGAAAAATATTGATTTAGATTAATTAAAGGAAGGAACTTGTCTATATTGCCAATTATAGTGCTTTTCCATTTAAAGGGTAAGCTAGGGACAATGAGCTTCCTAATTTTTATTATTTTTAATTTACTGATATTAGTGAATAAAAATTCTGATTATCATTGTGATCAAATATTGACTTCAAAGCTTATGCACTTATATAATCTTAGTTTTAGTGTAGGATGCCATAGCCGTAAAAAGGTCTACACTAGACTTAGTAAGCTATTAAAAATTTCTGGTTTTCACATAAGTAAAAATAGGTATATCTAGTATGTAAGTATAATGTTTAAGTGCTTGGTTATCAGACTGTTTAGAATTTCTTTAATGAACTATTTTTGCTAATGTATCTTCAACATTAGTAGATGGACACTAGATCAGCTACCATTATTTGTAGATATGCTTCTTTTAGTACACACATTTTAGTTTGGATAATTTTCCAAAAATGTATTAAATCCCCTGAAAAGCAAGTAAAAATCTAAAAACTTTATTTCAAAAGTGTAGTGGGAATTATGTTTTGGGAATTTTGAACAGTGTTGCAATAATTTTCTAAAATTGCATTCATGGTAATTTCATGTAATTTTATCTAGTTCAGTCTCTGTACAAGGAACATAGTCTTTTAAACTGACTGTTCAATTTATAAAATGTTCATATTCATATTCTGTATTTTAATTCTTATCTGACTTTATTTTGTTTATTTGTAGATTGAAGTTCTTAATAAGCATCTCTTTCTGACATCAAAGCCTATGATTTATTTGATAAATTTGTCAGAAAAGGATTACATTAAAAAGAAAAATAAATGGTAAATTTTCTACTCTTGAAGAATATTCATAATAAACATTCTACCAAAAAGTTTCATAGTTACTGATTAAATATCTGTTTTTTTAGGCTTCCAAAAATTAAAGAGTGGGTCGACAAAAATGATCCTAAAGCTGCTATAATTCCATTCAGTGGTGCATTTGAGCATAAACTGATTGATATGGAGCCTGATGAGAAAAAAAAGTATCTGGAAGAAGTTGGAGCCAACAGGTAAAACAAGGACTTTTTGTCTATGTGTTTGGCATTGCATCAACTGACATTGTAGATCTTCAGTCTCAATGTTAAGCTAAGGGGAATTTTTTCTCTTAGTACTTTTCTTATTACAAATTAATAAATGCCATATTTATGTTATGTGCTTGTTTTTCAAAATACAGGGTGTTTCAAAAAGAATCATTTGATTTGAAATGAGTATATTATGAAAAATATTGAACATAGAAACTTAAAATTAATTTTATATTCATGGCTAATCATAAAGTTTTTTTACAAACCAAATTAAAGGTGCTCAATATGCCCGCCTTTGGATGCACGACATATGTCTATATAGTAGGCAAATTTGTCCCAAACTTTTGCGAGCATGTCTTCATACACTGCATTCACGGTTGTCATGCATACACTTGGAATTTATACCATTGCCTAATGCACTGAGAGGTAGGAATTTCAATCTACCAGGATTTTGTCGAAAAAAATCACGCTGAACAGTTGTTACTGACTCACACTTCACAAAGCGTAGAACATAAAATGATTTCTGTTGTGCAGTTGCCATCTTTACAAACACTGAAGTATCGGGCGAAGGAAGAGCGCTAGCGCTACTTGTCGGCAATTGTGTGAAACTCGAGATTTTCCTCTTTCTGCCTATACATTATTCGATCAAAACGGATTAAAAGATGAATAGTTATGATTTTTTTAAATCGGATGATTCTTTTTGAAACACCCTGTATTTAGATTTCAATTTTATGTGTTTTCAAACTTTCATCATCATATTTGGCACGACAGTCCATAGTGGGCCAAGGCCTTCAGTTGAAGATTTCTCCAGGACAGCCTGTTTCTAGACCTGGTCTGCCAGTTCCTCACTCCAATCACTCTAAAATCTGATTCAACATAGTCGAGCCATCTTAGTTTTGGCCTTCCTCTTTTCTGACTAGTAAAGGGCCTTGCAACAAAAATCTTCTTTACTAGATTTTTTTTCATCCATTCTAACAATATGAGAGTCCCAGTTCATTCTTTTAATTTTAAAATTTTTAATAAGATCAGGCTCTTTAAAAAATCTATAGATTTCTGAATTAAAACGTCTCCGCCATTTTCTTTGACACCAACAAGGATGCTTCTGAGAACCCTTCTCTCGAAGACTGCAATTCTGTATTCTCCATTTTTTGTTAGAGACCAAATTTCCAAACCATACATTAGGACCGGTCTAATGATAGTTTTATAGATAAGAAGCTTTGTTTTTCTGGAGAGAAACTGAGACTTCAATAAAGAGCGAAGCCCAAAGAAGGTTTTAATGGCCAGTGAGATACGATTTTGAACTTTAGAAATGATGTTTTTTGCATTAAAAAAAGATCCAAGGTAATTAAAACCAGGAACAGTTTCAAATTCATGGGGAGCAATTTTCAAATGATTGGTTGTATCACCAGATGGTGTTTTCTGTACAGGCATATATTTGGTTTTAGAATCATTTACTATCATTTCAAACTGTAGTTGCTTTAAATTGTTTAAAAAGTCTGAATAATACCATAAGAACATATCAGTAGGTTCTTTAATTAAAGGATCAATATTTCTCCATAATTAAGTTTCTTGAGATTAGTCATTTAGTGATTTTATAAGTGGTATGACATTTATTAGAGACAAAGAGGGAGAGAGGTTAGTTTTATGCAAGTAGATCATTAAAATCTAGGGCTGTTTGATTGATAAATAAGATAATAAATACTATATTATGTCATCAATTCAATAAGTTACTGTTGCTTGTGACATGGTTATAAACTGCAAAATCAGTTCAGATACAGTGTACAAATAAACATTATAGAAAAAGAAAAAGTATAAGATAGTTTGGTTTAGTATACTTTGCTTTATAATACTCCATAGTTCTACCACTATAAAAAGGGTTGCAACCTGTACTGATAAAAACCAATTAAATAAACATTTCACAATATTCATTGCAAACCAAAACCAAATAAATCAAAAAGGGAAAACTTCAATTTCAAAATTTGTCCATAATAAAACCTGCTATACAGCTTTAAAAAAAAATTCAAGTTGGATTTTCTTCAATTTCTTTTAAATAAAAATTAGAATATATATGAGCATTGTTTCATTGTCAGCAGTATCTACTGTATCATTTGATAATTATTGTAGGCTATGCTAAAATAAAAGAATTCTATCATACTCGAAAAAAACTAAGTTGTGTTATCTGGGATTTCTTTATTGTTATATATATATATATATATATATATATATATATATATATATATATCCCAATAACCTTTCATAGCATAATGGGTTCCACTGTACTCTAACATCTCAATGCATCTTACCTTAAAATTTCAATTGTTTTAATAGAAAAAAAAGAGCATCAAAATCTAATATAGAACAAAAGTTTCTTAAATTAATTTCAATTTTTATGCATGATATGTATATTCAGATATGTATTTACAAATATATTTATTTCATTTATTAGCAACTTAGAGAAAATAATAGTTACAGGATATAAAACTCTTCAGCTAGCTTACTTCTTTACTTCGGGAAAAGATGAAGTCAAGGCATGGACAATTCAGGTATGTATAGCATTAATTATGAATTTTAAATTGAAAAAAATGCCAAATCAGTTCTAAATAAGTATTAAAATGGATTCCAGCAATTAATGGTAAATACTTTGTAGGAAAAATAAATAAAGTAGCTCTGAAAAACTCAGGGGGATTGCAAATTTTTGATTGTATGTTATAAGGTCTGCATTATACTTGTGTCAAAAAGATAACTTAAGAGTAGAGGAAATGTGTATCATATAGGTAACTCAAACAATTTAAGCTGCCTACATCATCTAATGCAGTGGTCTCCAAAGAGGGATACGCCACATTTCATAAACCATATACAGAAATAAATTAGAATTACAACCAGATCTCCGAATTGCATTAACAGGGGGAATCAAGCTAGATTTTTCCAAAATTAGTCAACAAATTCAATCACATTGTTCCCATTAAATTATGGTTTAAAATTTCTCTTGTAATTTATCAATTGCATGTATATATATTGTTTCATTTAAAGTAAATAAAAAAAAAACTTGATTTTCTGCATTTTTTCCATTATTTCCTGGAAAAAAATCCTTTTTGACACATGCACACAATTAGGGTCCGATTATGAATGCTGGGGGCCCGTGGGCAGATGCTATTTGGGGGACCCCCCTTGCAAAGATTTAAAAAAATAAGAACTATCCATGGTATCCTATACTATTTGAAGTAGTAGGTGCATACACCACGCGTGCGAGGAAAAGTTGTTAAAAATCAGGATTAAAGAAAATCATTTGATTTAAATTTTGATTTAAAAAATGATTTGAACCAAACAACCCTGCATACGAGTCCTATATTTGCTATTACAGTGTATGGCTGATGAGATGAAGCATTCATAAACATGTTTCAGATCAAATTGAACACACCTTTCACCATCTGCTGTACTTCTGATACAACCTGATAGTTTAACATTTTTCCTAAAGCAGAGAGCGAAATTAAAAACTTTCACTTATCTAGCACCCTATCTATTTTAGCATTGAGAAACATCGTTAAAGAGATTTTGCACGTTGAAGAGGACAGTTTCGGAGCCCCCAAGCATCAGGGGACCCTGGGCAAAATCCTGATATGCCCATGCGATAAAAAGGCCCTGCATACAGTGTGTGTATATATATATATATATATATATATATATATATATATATATATATATATATATATATCGTTTTTCAAGGGACCGATTGAAATCGATAGATGCGGATACATAACAAAGCAATATGATCTTTGGGACTGGATAAAATGAACGACAACACATACGGAAAAACAATGTATCCGAAAACGATCGATCGAGATTCCACTGTATATATATATAGGGCACTGGATCAACACCCGTTATAATAAAAATACTTGCAGCCATCGTGTCTGTAGCAAGGTTGGCGAGTGGAAGGCACTTTGCTCAAATAAACAGTCCGTCATCCAAGTCAATTAGTTTATTGCTTTCTTGAAAGAACCACGCTCAAAGTCTTTAAACTAACATCACCATTTTCAAAACTCTGCGGCACCGAGCAGCACGCCCACTAGCAACAAACTTTCAGCTCAATTTGCCACTACTTCTATATTCTACTCAGAACGTTTCTCTCTCTCTCTCTCTCCCTCCCACGTCAGAAAAATTATGTCCACTGGGGTCGCCACGGAGTGTTGCTCTATGTAGCGTAAAGCTACATCAAACCTCCTCCACCCAGCCACATCTCTCCAACTGTCGAGCACTATGACGTATTGTTAGAACAACTTACTCTATTCTACTGTACTAGGCAGCATTCCTCTCTCTTATCACCCATTTCGTCTCGAAATTTGGATGTGTTTAAACAGACCTTATAAAATAAACTGTGTAATCACACGTAATATGTAATATTTATGCAATCACACGTTGTTATGTAATTTAAGTTTATTTTAAGAATGATTTCGCTTAAACTGAAAAGGGTCAGGTCCCAATCATTTCAGATTATCGGGACTCCACTGTATATAATTACTCCTTCAACATGCTTTTGTAATTATTGACTATTGAACTATTACTATTTGAAGAAATAAAACCTCTATCATTGGATATCTTTAGCAACTGTACTTATAAACATAATAAAGTGAACTTCTGTTACCTAAAATTTCTATTCTCTCTTTTGAATAATTTAAGCCATAGTCACCATAAACAAATGTTTTCTAACATTCCAAGACAAAGGAAGGAGTGTGAAAAACTGATGATAATTTTGAGGTATTGAAATAATCTAAAAATTCAAGAATGCATTATATTAATCAATTTCTTTCTATTTTAGAAAGGAACTAAAGCTCCTCAAGCTGCCGGACGCATTCACACTGATTTTGAAAAAGGTTTTATCATGGCTGAGGTCATGAAATTTGACGATTTCAAAGAAGAAGGATCAGAAGCAGCTCTCAAGGTAAATATGCATTTATTTAAAAACAAGTGGAATTATCGTTTGTGTTAGACTATGTCAACTGTTCATAGATAATTTTTCATATAATCAGGGCTGCTAAGAAATTGAGAAATGCTTTGCAAACCAAAACCAATATGGAGAATTGGAATTCTCTATATAAGATATGGAGGATTTTCTTACTTTTTTATTTTTTAATGTAGGATTACGTTCCTCCATAATGGTCCTGCGGAAAGGAAAATTTCATATGCTAAAACCGTCCATCGGCCCTCGCGAGTTATAATTTTGGCAGCGTACCAAACCAAGTCTATATCTTGGACAAGTTAAACAGAAAAGTACCAAGATGCATCAAAATTTTAAGATACATATCTATATATATAAAACAGTTCCGTAACTGACTCACTGACTGACATACAATGCACAGACCAAACCGCTGGACCTAAGGGGCTGAAATTTTGCATGGCAATTCTTCTTATGGTGCAGGGGTGCACTAAGAGAGATTTTTGAAAAATTCTTCTTAGATTTTTTTTAATTAAATTTTTAAGCTGTTTTAGTAACTTTTTTTAAGTTTGCATTTAAAATAATAATTCGAGGGTTATAAAATTTATATCACGAGAAAGAGCATAAAAATTCCTTTAAAGTGAAATCTTTTTCGAATCTTTACCTCTATTTTCTGATTTTTGGGGAATTTTTAAAGATTAATTTTTAGAATTTAATTTATTAAATGCCGATCACGGGATTTCTTTTTATGGTACTTTAAATAAATTTATCGTCACGTGCATAACAACTAAATAGACAAAAAAAAGTTTTTTTTTTTTTCCCTCCCTTGCTAATGCGGCAGACGATTGGACATTATTTTGTCTATAAAAATATCCCTTACGATTTTTTTATAAATATATATATTTTTTTCTACATCAATTGTATATATTGTTCGCCGTATTTATTATAAATATATATATATATATATATATATATATATATATATATAGTGGCATTAATTGCATACATTGACCGTTGTATTTAATTTGTATGTACTCCGTAGCGAAGTGCGGATTTTCAGCTAGTATGTATATGTATATATATATATATATATACGTACATATATATATAGATCAGTAGTTCCCAACCTGTAGAAGTCTGCGAACTACTAAGCCAGAAATTGAACAATGTGCAGACAAGCTCCCACACACACACACACACACACACCGACTTCAGGGGGGGGGGTATGGGGGTATAGAATATTCCCTAGGCAAAAGGGATACAGAATTAACATTCTCACTTTTTGCTTAAACCTTGTTTTCAATCTTTAGAAATAGATAGCTTAAATCATTTAAACATATATAGGTTACGAAAATTATTTTGTATCATATTCTAATAATAAAATAATTATGTTAAACTTTTAAGAAATTTTAATTCAACAGCTGATAGTCATCGGATATATTCAGCTCATCTAGTTCAATGAAAGTTGCTTTCAAAATCCCCGTTTTTCGGCAACATTTTTATGTGGGGTGCCGGACCACTCCCGAGGTTCTTGCGGACCACCAGTTGGGAACCACTGATATAGATACATACAAAAAAGGTAAGCAACGATAAGTAATCCTATGTTAATAACCCGCGGTAGTTTCATTAGAAGAGACTACCTGAAATTTTTTAGCGTAGGATTATGTACCTCCATAATGGTCCTTCGGAAAGCAAACTTTCATACGCTAAAACCATCCGTCCTCGCAAGTTATAATTTTGACAGCGTGCCAAACCCAGTCTGTATCTCTTGGACAAGCAGTAAACAGTTAAAGAGAAAAGTACGAAAATGCTTTAAAATTTTGACATACACATATGTATATATATACATATGTACAAATTTATAGATACATATATACATAACACATACATACATATACACATACAAAAGAAGTAATCAACGATAAGTAATCCTACATTGATAACCCACGGTAGTTTCGTTAGAAGAGATACCTGAATATATATATATATGTATATATATATATATATATACCCATATGCCCAAATGCATATTATTGAATTCTGGTTGGGTTTTGTTTTTTTCCCTCTAAGTATATCTATAAAAGTAATGTTCAAGTTTTGCTTTAGCTTCAATCTCCATGTTAAGCTATGGGACATTTCTCTTTGGTACTTTTATAATAAGAAATTGACAAATAAAGTTATTTAAAATTTGTAGTAAGAGACATCAATAGCTTAATTCTTGTAAAATAATCACTGCCAAGAATTTTCGAATTTGAAAGAGCTGTATGCTCTTTATTACACATCTAATTTGTTATGCAGAAAATAGTATTCAAAAAGTATATGTCAGGGGTGACCAAACTGCAGCTCTTTATAATTTTTTAAAATAAATTGAATTTTAAAAAATTTTAATTTTTCAAATCAAAATACCCAAAATTAAAATTAGCAGCATGTCAAATAACCTTCATTTTTGGTACAACTCAAAGCTGTGAATCCTTGCATTCTACATCTAGGTTGACAAAAAATAAACATCGCACAACATTGACAAATCAACATTTAAATGAACTGCAACAACTGAATATTTGTCAGATTTTAATGATTTAGGGAAAAAATTAAAAGAAAAATAATTATTATTATAGGTATTAAAACTATTTAAGAATTTAGAAATATTAATTATTCTAATGATTCAGAAATGATATCTTCAATTTAAATGTTAGAGAAAATGCTTAAAATTTCTTTCATATTAAGCATAACCTTTTACTGTTTTAGGCTCTTTGTATGTAGACATTCTCAAATGGCTCTTAACATTCTTTATCTTAGCCACCCTTGGTAAATGTATTTTAAATTTAATAACAATATTTTTTTCTGTTATATAAAGTTAAATACTAAAAAGGATAATTTTAATGACAATAGTGTATTTTCAATATTAACTTAAAGCTATCTGTGTCTGAGATTTTTATCAAGAATTTTTTTAGGGTAAATTTTTTTTACAAAAAAATTGAGGGACTGGAAAATCATTTTTAAAACTGTGTCAGAGTCACACTGGCTCAGTAAGGGTCAGTTAAAATTGTCAAATGAGAAAATAAAACTGTAAATTGTCCTAATGTTTAACATTTGTATCCCAAGAACATGGGCCGAAGAATGATATATATATATATATATATATATATATATGTATGTATGTATGTATATATATATATATATATATATATATATATATATATATATATATATATATATATATATATATATATATAACCCCTTTAATGGCCATTCTTACAAAAGAGGTATGAAATTTCCCGTTCTAAAGAGGGAATCGGAAAAATGGGCCCCGTAAGCTACAGGTTAATGGATCTAAAACAGTGGTTCCCAACCCGTAGAAGTCTGCAGACCACCACCACCACGAGGGGACCTTACAGGAGTATTGGGGTATAGAATATCCCTCAGGCAAAAGGGATACAGGATTAACATACTCATATTCTAATAATAAAATAATTATGTTAAACTTTTAAGAAATTTTAATTCAACACCTGATAGTCATCGTATATATTCGGCCTATCTAGTTCAATGAACATTGCTTTCAAAATCCCCATTTATTTTACAACTTTTTTATATGTGGTGCCGGACCACTCCCAAGGCTCTTGTGGACCACCAGTTGGGAACCACTGATCTAGAAGAAAAGGAAGTAAAGCAATCAGTTTAGCTTAGATAAATTTTATTGATTAAATGCTCTGAGCTGTAAAATGAATAATATCCATATTTCATCAAGATGGAAAATATTATCCTTTGTTATTTTTTGTCTTCTACTAGTCTGCTGTTGATATTTTGATTCTTATTTATTGTATTTTCTTAGAAAAATAAACTATTTTGTTACTTAAAAATAGACTTTGAGAAAATGAATACAAAATTACTTCAAATGGACATACACACAGAGTTATAATAAAATGACAAGAATTATTTAGGTGATAATCATTTTAATCAGACCAGGAAACAAAAAGAAAATGCTTAGGGGAAACTCTTGTACCTAGGGCCATTATGCTTTATTTAAATAATTATTATTTTACAGTATTTTTACTCATTGGAGGGAGTGACAACACTCTTTCAAATCATAACAGCCATTTTTAATGAAAGCAAAAAGCTATGGTTAAATAGAAAAGGCGGTCTTGATTTGAGGATCAAAACTAAATTTTTTCACTTCAATTTGAAGTCTTATTTTGTGAAAGTAAGTGCAAACTTATGTTTTAATGTATAGCAGATAATTTTTGTAATCATTAAAGGAAAAAATGATATAAAAACAAAGTTTGGTTTCGGCAGGTCTTTGGCTATGGAAGCCATTTTGCCAAAAACAACAACATCTTGTACCTAGGGCCATGGCCTCTGGTAAAAAAGAGGTGGACGAAAACTTAGCAAGTGTAGAATTAATAAATAATCCAACAGATATAGATAGAAAAATTATACTAAAATAGACAAAAGACAAAAAAAAACAAGTGTAGAATTCTCACTGATACCTCCAAAAAAATGCAATTCAAGCACAAATATTGAAAAAAGTAATTGTTTAAAAAATAGGTTACGAAATCTGTGTTTGAAACAGAAAAATTATATGGGATCATTAAGAAGACAATGGAGAAAAAACATACATTAGAAAGTGATGAACATTTCTTCCTTTAAGACATTGCCTATAATTAACATTTCTTCCATACGAAGATTTTAGAAGTTGTGCATTAAAGAAATAATGCACACATTGTTTTTTTTTTTTTTTTTTTTTTTTTTGTAAACAACAATTTCAGTTTTTGGAAATAACTGACCCTAAGTACAATAGTGTTCTTGTACTCAGGGCCATTTATAATTTTTCTTTAATTTTCAATATCATTTACAAAATTTTTTTTCCTACACTTGATGTGATTTTTATTTAAAGAGAATAAAGCACGTAATGTATACAAACTATTTTTATTATTGTAAGTTAGTTATAAGTAAAGATACTGCCATTTGAAAATAGCCGGCCCTAGGTACAAGAGTTTCCCCTACATGCTGTTCACCTGGTTTTCTTGTTTTTGTCCCAACAGTACCTTCTATAATATCTGGTAACCAACTAAAAAAAGGTACCATGTAAAATTTGAAAATTTTATTAACCGCTTAATTTCACCGTTGAAGGGCTATATACCAGGCTATGCGGTGTAAAATGTTCATGTCATAAATCATTTAACAACTTCCGTGATATAATAGTGATGAATTTAAGGTTTGTTATAGGATTTACGATATTATCATAATATGTATAATATATAAAACTTACACATCTTATATATAAAGCAGAAATGGGAAATGGGTTGTGTGTGTGAACTCAAGAATCACGAGCACTACCTTGATGAAATTTACACAGTTTAATCTGCTTGGAAAATCAGGATGAATGTAACTATTTTCATTCCGCTAAGATGTTCCATTCCCGAATTATGTTAGAACAAGTTTGAGCAGTATCAACGGATATTTTTGTTCAAAGCTATTGTAACATTTCATTGTTGTCAATTAAATTATAACATTTGCATAAAAATAAGTATACATGAATTAAAAATGTGATTTATTCAATATTAAAACACAGTAAATCTGATAGAAAAAGTATATACACATTTCATGCTTGGAATTCTTTCTCAAAACAAAATCGTCTGCTACGTTTGAATGCCACTTTCAGACTTTCTTAATTAGAATATACACATATTTCATGATTGTAATTCTTTCTCAAAACTAAATCGTCTGCTATATTTCAATGTCAGTTCAGTTATATAAATCATCGCGTCAAGGCTAAACACATATGTTTCTAGCTAATTGAGCAGTATATATGAGTTTGAATAGGTAGCTTGGGATAGTGAATGATGATGAAGCTACAAGCTATGTAGAAGAATTTTTAAATTCTTTGAACCCTAATGGAAGTCCACCACATAAATTGAAATTAAAAGTAGGATCCCCAATTATGCTGCTTCGAAATTTGGACCCTCCAAGGTTGTGCAACGGTTCAATATTAACAGCAGGGCCGTTCCAACCCCAGGGGTGCGGGGCACACGGGCGACAAGTCAGCCGCCCGGATTAAAAAAATTTTAAACTAATTTAGTAGTAAAATAATCAATATAAAAATATTATCATTATGCTAGGTAACTACTTAGAGTTAAAAATGTATTTTACAAGTATAACTGGAAATAAACAGTAAGGTTTGGACTCGTAAGATGTAACGTCACTTCCGCTTCTATTTATCGCTTTTTTGAAGCCAGTGTGTCTACAGGACATAGCTGATCTAGTGGAATTTTTGTTTATTTGGTACATGCCGGATGTGATGAGGTTTGCACCCGAAAAATGTTAAAACAA
This sequence comes from Dolomedes plantarius, assembly GCA_907164885.2. Taxonomy (NCBI): domain Eukaryota; kingdom Metazoa; phylum Arthropoda; class Arachnida; order Araneae; family Dolomedidae; genus Dolomedes; species Dolomedes plantarius. The sequence continues at coordinate 127,887,148 of OU015499.1, read as the reverse complement.
GGTTATTCTGGGAGATTTTGTCTTAGGGTGAGGTCATGTCAGACCAATTGCGTTCCCGTTATGTTATTTTTATTGTGATTTTGTTTTGTAACTCTGTGTGTCTCTATATATAATCCAATGTGTTTGATTAAATTAAGACTTCATTTTTATTTGGCGAAGCAAGAATGCCTATATTTTAATGATAATTTAAATTCGGCCATGGAGAAATTTAAATAAATAAAAACCACATTGGTTTTAAAAGCGCTACTCCACGTCGCAACCAGTTGTGAAATACATTGTTCGTTTTAACACGTTTGAACCCATCATCCCATCAAATCGCGTTGGTGCGGGCGGTTTTTGTCAGGTTGCAGGAAAATACTTGTTTAAATAAAAAATCAAAGCAAATAGAAATTTTGCATTTTTTGGGATTTATTTCAATATCAGATTCGACAGGACAGGGTTTAACTAATTTTTTGTTAGATTTTTTAGAGACTCACAACATTTGTATGGGGGATTTAAGGGGGCAGGGTTATGATAATGGTGCGAATATAAAGGGTCACGATAATGGTTTACAAAAAAAAAAAGTTCTTGACTTAAACCCTAGAGCTTTTTATGTGCCTTGTGCGGCCCACAGTTTAAATTTAGTTGTTAATGATGCTGCAAAAGCGTCTTTAGAAATTACAAGCTTTTTTGTAATTGTACAGGAGCTATACGTTTTCTTCTCCGTATCCACTAAACGTTGGAAGGTCTTAAAAAATGAAATCCCAACTTTAACGCTTAAACCCTTATCAGATACTAGATGGGAAAGCAGAATAGATACGCTGAAAGTTCTTAGATACAATCTAACAAAAATATATGATGCTTTATATACCCTCTATTCTGAAAATACTAGAGACTCTGAATCTAGAAACATAGCAAATTCATTACTTTTGAAAATTAAGTTTGAATTTATTTGTTCCATTATTACATGGTATAATGTGATAACAAAAATTAATATCGTAAGTAAAGCTATGCAGTAATCGGATGCTATACTACACAATATTATTTTAATGTTAGAGCAAACCAAAACATATTTATATAATATTAGGTCAGTTAAAGGTTTTAGTGATATTTTAGAAGAGGCAAAAAATATTGCAGAAGATATCGATTGCAACCCTTCATTTCCTCTGGTTAATATTGTTAGACCCCAAACAAAAAAACGTTTATTTGACTACGAATGTAAAGATGAAGCTCCAAAAAATCCAGAAGACCAATTCAAAATTAATTTTTACTTTGTAATATTGGACACTGCATTATCAAAAATAGAAGAAAGGTTCGAACAAATAAAACAATATCACACAGTTTTCAATTTTCTCAACGACCTAAATAATTTCCTTAAAACAGATAAATCAAATAGATCTACAAAATATAAATCTGTGGAAAGTATGTTACATGATCCATTTAAAAATGAAAAAGATATTATAGCTGAAGATTTATGCAATGAAATTGACAACGTTGCATCCTTTATTTCCCCTGAAATGAACGCGTTAAATGTGATTCAATACCTATTTACAAGTAACCTCATCTATCTGTTTCCAAATTTAGTGATTGCCATACGAATTTTTTTAACATTACCCGTGACTGTGGCTAGCGGGGAAAGAAGCTTTTCAAAATTTAAAATAATAAAAAATTATTTGAGATCAACAATGGGACAAGAAAGGCTTTCAGACTTATCTATTATTAGCATCGAAAAGGACATTTCGGAAGATATAGATGTATCAGATATTATAACAGAATTTGCATCAAAAAAGGCAAGAAAAGCAAAGATTTTTTAAGCTTTTTGTCTGTCTTATTAAGTATATGTATTAATAGATATGTGTTGTGTGTATGATATGTGTAACGTATTCATTTGGTTATTACATCAATATATTAATAATTATTAAGTTAGGTTGTAAAATTTAAAAAATAAACTGAATTTATAATATTTTTTGTAATTTGTTGTTTCATTTAAGGTAAAAATATTTCAGAGAAATTTCAATTAATCCATACAGTATGAGGGGGGGGGGGCAAAATTATTCTCGCACACGGGCGGCAGCTACCCTAGGAACGGCCCTGATTAACAGTAAAAAAATTAAATGCTTACGTCACTGAGACAACAATCTTTATTGGACCGTATGAAGGGGAACAAGTTTTCATTCCTACAAACTTAGCATTTTCTTTCAAAAGATTACTGTTTCCTGTTCAGCTTGCATTTGCAATAACCATAAACAAATCGCAGGGACAGTCATTAAAAGTTACTGGACTGGATTTGACAGAAGAATGTTTTTTGCATGGTCAGCTATATGTGGGAATGTCTAGAGAAAGGAATCAATCAGAATTATACAGTGTCGCAGATGATAAAAAAAGAAACAAAATTTTGTGTATTGGCAAGTACAGTGGAATCTTGATCTATCTTTTTTCAAGGGACCGACTGATCTGAATGATAAGTGCGGAAAAACGATAGATGCGGGAACATAACACACCAATGTGATCGTTGGGACTGGGTGAAATAAACGACACATACAAGAAAATGATGATTCAGAGAATGATCGATCGAGATTAGTTAATAAATGAATTTTTTATTACTGAAAAATGAAATTAATTTGTTTAAGAGTTGTTATAACTTTAGAACATCATAACATGAGGCTAATCATTGAAAAAAAAATAACAGAAACTGAATCCCAAGTGAAGCCGGGTAATAAATGTAGTTATATACTTAAAACTCAGGAATTTATTTTAAAGATTTATGATATTCATCAAAATGACTTCTACTGCACTGTCCTGGAAAGTCTTCACAACCAGAACACATTAGCCGAATATCTTTCCTAACATGTTTAGTTGTACAAATACAGCATTGCTTTTGGGGGCGTTTCTTTTGATCTGTGCGTGGGAACTGAACAATCTTGTAGTAGAATCAATGTCATAACTACTCACTTCCAACCAGTACCACATTATTTCAGTTGCATATCACTGACCAATCCGGTTCAAATATGCTCTCATTACAGTGTAGTGAACGACTTAGAGGGTGTATATCCTGGTCGCTGATTACTGAAATGAGAGAACATACGCTGCATATGTCCTTGCAATCAAGGGGTTAATCTTTAAAAGAATGCACAATTTTTCAGAGCTATGCTAATGTCCCTATACAGAAGAATTAAAAATTTTGTAGTAAGCATTGCACTTTGCTGTTCAAATGGAAGTTGATTCTTTAAATGATTTACTTTCATTGAAGTTAGTTCTTGAAGTAATTTAACATCCCTTTATTTATATTTAATTTTTTATTCCCATAGATAAAGTAATATGTATTTGTTTTTATTTCATATATTCATTTTACCTTTATATTGTTTTGCAACAGGCTGCTGGTAAATACAGGCAACAAGGCCGGAATTATGTTGTGGAAGATGGAGACATTATATTTTTCAAATTCAATGCAGGAGCAGGTTTGCAAGCAAAGAAGAAATAAAGTGTATAGCTACTGTACGCATCCGATTTCAATAAAACTGTATTTATTATAAGCTTTTTAATTGTTGAGTAAATTATTCAACTTAAAATATTTAGTAAGACAAAATAATTGTCAACAGCCAATATATTTCTTCTTAGAAACTTCTGAAAGGGTATATAAACTCTTACCGTTGAGAAGTTTTATTTTGTAATGTTAAATATCTCTCTTCACACTTATAAAAAATTGACCCGAAGTTTAAGTTTACATATAATTTATGCATCTCCTCCTTAACATCTGAGAATGGTGAATAATTTTCTGTTCCATTTTAGGTTAACATTATTTAACACAGGAATTTTTTTCTAACTTAGAAAGACTGAACGCCATCATTTTGACAGTTAAAAATAAAATCAAGAATTTAAAATATTTAATTTAAAAAATGGTTAAATACTTTAAATTTTGAACTATTTCATACAAATAGATAATAAATTAGTATATATTTAGACATATTTTTATGCAGGTATGCCAAGCTGACAACCTGGTATGGTTTATCCATAAAAATATATGCATGGTTTGTGCAGTTCTTATTTTTCCAACAGCAATATTTCCAAAGAGCCAATATTTCTGTTATTTGCAAAAGAGGAAAGATGAAAAGTAACTAACACTTTTCCGGTATTATTTTTAAGATTTCTACCTGTTTTCTATACTGCTGTCAAATTGACAGCTTTCAGTCTTAGTAGGTTTACAACATATTTTCTCCCCTCTTTACTATCAAATATAATTTTGTAAATGTGTGTGCATATTTCGCATAAAATTTCAGAGGCCTGAGGACATAAATACAGACATAGCGCTCAATAGTGTCCAAAACTGTCAAAATGATGGCAGCCATCTATTTAGTGTTAATAACTAGTTTAAATTCAATGCTAGAGTGAAAAAAAAAATTGATTGGCAAGGCCTACTCCTGGCTTCCAATTTTATTGATCTTTACTGGAGCTTTATTTTGCTCATCCTCTGTAGTAATGCTGTATTAATGTCATAATTCTCAATACTGTTTGATTAAAATGTAATAAGAATAAAGTTCAAAGAGCCCACTGTTTTTAATGAAAAGTTTTGAAGAACCCTTCTGATATCAAAAACAATAAACTATTAAGAAATATGCTCAATATTAAAACTATTAATCTTTTTTATCCTCCCTTTTAGTTTTGTTTCTCAGAAAATTAGTATAGGTAAATAGTCTGGAAAGAGAAAGAAACAATGTTCATATAAGCATTAAGTCAAAAGTGTTTCCCTTTCCATAAAACTAAATCACAAAGGATCCAGAACAAGCCTGCACAACTCGAAATATGATGAGTGCCCTATTACTTTGTGAAAAGCTGCTGCAGACCACAAGAAAATAGGGTAGATGGGAGAGTGAAAAATATTTAAACAAAAAATAAATTAGTTTTTAAAAAAGGAAATAAAAAATTAATATTCATATTAATTCTTTTCATAATATTATAAACAGAAAAACAATATTCCACATTTTCAGATTTATAATATTCAAAAGCCTTCACGGGCCAAGGAAAGAGCATTGGCAGGCTGTTATGTTGTGCAGGCCTGATTTTGTCTAGTAAATAAAATCCCCAATTTTCACGACTGCCTGTGATCTTTTAAAAAAAAAATGAAAATAAAAATTCCAGAATATGTGGAAGGTCTTATTTTGTCACTGGGTGAATGAAAGTGATACATGGAAAGAAAAGAATATCGATTAATCATAGACAGAAAATAACAGCAGAGTAAACTTTTATTCAAAAGAATATCTCATGGTAAAAACATTTGTTCATGGGTAAAACAGTCCTTACAATAATTTTTATAATGAACTTTTCTTATCATATCTTTATATGACTATGTACAATATGAAGAAACACACTTACTGTACAATTTTAAAATCAAAACTTTTTTAAAACTACATAACAATGTATGTATAGTGTGTACATAGTTGACTTACAATCAGTAAGGACTAAAATTCCTTATCAGAAATTTTGTGACAATGAATTCTTGATTATTCTCTTGCAAGTTTTATTTATAGGGAAAACCAGACGTTTACAGGATTGTATGACATTTTTCTGTCCCAGTTCGTATAACAATATTAAAGACAAATATTTGAACATAATATATAACTGCCAAGTTATGATAAGAGAATACCTGACTTGTAGGCATCCCATAAAACATTTGATAACATATCATATATTCAAGCTTGGCATGATTCTTTATGAAATTATAGACAAGGCTTCGTGCAATATTTAATTAGTTAACTATTATATTTAAAAATATTTTTCAGCAGATTACTAAATTTTACAATTCTTAATGAAGGAGTGCATTTACAGTTTGGAAACTAACAGTCATGAAATAAACTAAAATGATAGAAATTTATTAAGCTTAATAATTTCTCATAAAAATATTTCCCCATGTTAGTCTCATTATGCTGTTGTACAAAGAGTTAATTATATAGGTACTTAAATTGTCAGAAAAGATAGTGAAGTTTTCATATAATGATGAATAGACCGTACATGTATACACAGGAAACATAAGCGTAATTGCCCTGCAATTGATTATGAAACCATATTCAGCTAAAGTTTGAAGAGGAAATGAAGTTTTAATATATTAGTCGCATGAAAAATCTGAATTCTGAACAAAAATTCTATCCGCGCTACAGCACCCAAGCTGAAAAATAAAAGTTCAATTAGCCTCACGATTCTCAACCAAGGCACCTTTAAGGGTTTCAAGGAATATTACCATTAACTTTCAAAATGGTGCAATTTCAGGGTACTATGTCAGGGGGAAAAAGTTGCAAGCTATATGTCAGATTTAGTAAGGCCAATAAGAGTGTACCTAGACAACTATCCTTTTATTCACATCTTGATGAAGCCATAGAAGCAACTGCTTGATATGATACGTATGAGAAAATATGAAACAATGAAGCATCTGCTGTTTAAAATTCTATGTGCTGGAGGGATACACTGAATAATGCAAACTTTAAATCGCACACTTTTGCCCTCCAAATATGGAATAAAACTTTATACATATAATACATTGTTCATGAAAATTAAATTTCCAGGATTCGTTCATGACCATAGTGTTGAAAACTGGGGATACATTTTTTATCTTTGTTAAAATTCAATATGAACTTTCATTGATATTTTAAAGGGTGCCTAAGATCTAGTTAACCCCATTTAAAGAGTACCTTATGCAAAAAGGTTGAGAATCAGTGTATAGTTATACCCTGGAAAGCATCATTGTAGGTCCATTGATATAACAACAGTCTACTAAACGAATTTGAATAAATTGAGTTTGTGAAAATTCATGATTACAAGAATATTCACATTAAGTTATTTCACAGAAGTTGTGAGGGAACATATTACATGCAATTATGACCTAATCGGGGAGTGCATTATATTATTCATTACCAAATCACTCAAGCAATTATCAGACTTGAAAAATCAATTACATAAATGACTGAATTCTGAGCGTAAATAAAAAAATTCTCGTTACCTTCAATTAGACTAAATATCTGCTTTATTCCATGAAGATAATTTTAATTCTAGCAGAGCAGTCCCTTGGAACTCAACTATGTGTCAGTCAAATGTGGAATTTTACATGGAATCAATATAAAAATTTCTACATAAGGTACAACACAAGGATTATTTATAAGTATTTAATATCTATCAAACTAAGAAATTCGAAAAAATTTCAGCTGAACAAAACAGGTCACACAAAATTAATCACTGAATTTCTACATCTTGGTAATCTTAGATAAACGATTATAATGGTTAAGATAGCCTTACACGAACTTAGAATTTCTTGCATCTGAAAGTTTCTTAGATATATAGAATGAGGTTTTTTTTTTCTTCTTTTTTTTGGTGTGTGTGTCTGTTTGGAAAATTTCATCAGCTTAAAGCACCAAGATTACATTCCTTTCCCATTCAACAGCTAAAATCTCATTTTACTGAGTACAACACAAAAACATCTACAGTGGGATCTTGATTTAATGAACTGTGGTGAAATGAATCCCTCAAGATTTTTTGTCCTTTCGGATGTATTGATTTTAAAAACTCAGCATTTCTGAAAACTTATTATGATATACAACACTCTTGTTTGAAGATTGGTAGAATAATTAGTTTAATTGGTAGAATTTTATTTTGTAAATGTAAAGAAATGTTTAAGATATGACCTATTCCAAAAATATTATTGGGTCTTTTTTTTTTTTCCCAATCTTTAATAGAGAGACTAATTTAATTAATATTTTTATCAATTTGAATTGGTAAAATCAAGGTTCCACTAAAATTATCAATATAAATAATGATGAATAATTGACAAATCAGGAGTATGCAATAAAAATAATCTTTCTTCACAATGTTTCATACTTTCTGATTACAAACTGAATTGCAACAGAAGAAAAAATGCTAGAGACTGCTGAATGCATTGGTTATATTATACAGGGCTAGTCAAATTGAATGAACCAATTTCATGATGCAATATTTTATTAAGGAAAAGTAATACCAAATTCCAGCCAAGTCAAATATTCTACTTATAATCAAGTTTTATTTCTTGTTACAAATATTCAATGTGGCACCACCCCCATTTAAACCACTGGCACAGGATGATTTCCACAGGACCTTGATCTTTGTGCTTGACCTGCAAGATCCCCAGATCTCACCATCTGTGATCTTTTCTTGGGATTACGCTTACATTCCACAGCCACCCATTAACTTAAATGACCTTAAAAATCAAATAACAATAGCAATCAACTGTGGATTGTTATATGCTGATATGCATCTTTGAGGAATTCTCTTATTGCCTTGATGTTGCCTGTGCTACAGGTGGTAGGCACATTGAATACTTGTAAGATAAGAAATAAAACTTGATTATGAGTAGAATATTTGTGACTTGGCTGCAATTTCATATTACTTTATCTTAATAAAATATTGCTTCATGATCTCAGTTCATACTTTTTGAATAACCCTGTATTATCTCAGACTAATGCAAACCTTTGAAAAGAGCTTTTTAACATCCTAGCACCCTATATTTAAGAATTTAGCTCCAAAAAGGTGTAACTACACCACATTAAAAATTCCACGATAGTACCTATATTTCGATTTTCTAAACTAAGTATTAACTTTTACAAAATGGAATCTCTCTCTTTGAATAAAAATAAATAAAAAACTCCCACATCTATTTAGAATATATTTCTAACAGCTTTCTTAAAATAGAAAGAAATTGTAGGCTTTCTTTCTCTTCAGTTAGGGGACTCGGAGAAAAACTGAAGCCAAAATGCATGTTGCTAATTTTTAAATGATAGAAACTTTTTCATGCAGATTAACATGACACTTATGTAATACAGCAGGAACACAACACATTTAAAGTAGTTACTTAATAACTGCATAGACAAAAGTTAAAAAGCAGAAGTATCAACTGAAAATTATTAAGTAAAAACCCTATATATGTATAAAATATGTTTTAAAATTATTATTTAGCCCTTACTGATAATATATTTTAAAATTTGTATGAAACTGTATATTTTATATTACACATGATAAAATGAATACACATCCTAAATTCACCTCTTTTCAACTGTTATACATATTTTCACTAAAAACTCATAACAGACCTTCTCATACTCAGTACGATGGTCAAGAATTTTTGAAGAATAGAAATAAGTTGAATTTAAATTTCATTCTGGAAAATTTGACCACTTTACATTAGCATAACAAAATAAAATATGTATTACATTATCGTAGTTGTTGATTTTAGTATGCTAACATCTGGAATGACTCCTACACATTCATTGCTACTCCCACAGCAATAAATAACAGATAATGAAGAAAATAAAAATTTACACTGATATAGATCAGAAAAAGAAAACACATACACACAACAGACAAAAAATGAGTTACTCTGATTGTACTTTATTAAGTTATTTTCACTTATATTTGCGTTTGTTGAGTTTTGCCAGCACTTTATTGGAAAGAGAAGAATCTGAACTTGCTACAGCAACCAACCCTAATTGTGCCTATTTTATTGTTAATTATAGCAAATTAATTAAAGTTTTTCAATTCAACATTATTAAACCAGACCAGACATGCTACCAACTGTTGCCAGCACTTTATTAGATAGAGAAGAATCTGAACTTGCTTCAGTAACCCAAATTGTGCCTATTTTATTGTTAATTATAGCAAATTAATTAAAGTTTTTCAATTCAACATTATTAAACCAGACCAGACATGCTACCAACTGCTAGCATCAAACCCCATTTTCCTGATATGGAGAGAACAATACACAGGAACTGCAAATATTTTCAACAGACAGATTTCCTCACTCATCCACATTTATAGCTAACCACCTGGATGCAATAAGCAAGAAACTAACACAGTACTGCCACCAGTCAAGATAAAATATTGCTTAATTGTCATCTATACTAAGCCTATGACCTCTATTTGGCTTTTCAATAAAGGTATTTTAATTATGTAAGAAAAACCCCACTTCAACAAATAATATATAAGCCTTCGTTTGGCCTCAAATTCACAAATGATAAATACATTACAGAAAAATATCGTAGAAGAACATTAAAAAACTTCACAAAACTCTTTATAACTTTGGGGTACTACGTAAAACAAGTACCATAAAATCTTGAGTATAATATGCACTTTTTTTCACATTTTAGTCTGAAAAAATGAGGGTGCGTATTATACTTGTGTAAAAAAAATGTAGTTTTAAACATTGAATAAACGACAAACAACAGATGAGCAGTATTCTAGTGAAAGTGATTAAGACTGATATGACAGTATTGTTTGTTTTGAATTAAAAATTTAAGTTTTTTTTTGGCTACCGAATTTGATATTTTTGTTTATTTTTATTACAAATTTTATTTGTGTTAATAAGTATTTGTGCAATTTTTAAAAAATTACACACCCATACCTAAAAGTTATGGGTGAATATTATAGAAAATTTCGAGCAAAATCAAGCATGCACATTATACACGTGTGCGTATTATAGTCAACATTTTACGGTAAATGGAATCGCTATAGTTGTTTGTTGCCATTAGCTTAAAATAAAGTTGCTCATGATGGTATGGTTCAAATTTTATTTACATATACTTAAACTGCATTCCTTCATATTTTCTCCAATTCTAATTTATTTCATCTCAATGTTAAAAATAATTTAAGCTTTCTCCAGTAGCAACTAATTGTTTGTCAAAGGTGTGTATACCAAATCAAAATGTTATTAACAGTTCACTTATTTAATAAAAAATCAAAAAAACATTTGACTTAATGAAGCACATATTTATATCCACAACAATTTGTTGAATGTACAACAAAAAATGAAATATAAGAATATTTAGGACATTCATAAACTAATACAATGCACAGTCAAAGAGAAATGAAAATGCAATCAATAAAAAATCAAATCAAAATATTTTTATATTGTAAATGTTTCCTTACAACATTTGCAATAAAAATAAAGGATGGAAAACCTTTTGCATCACATGACAATAAATATAAGACAATAAATTTAATGTGACTTAGTTTGCAGTAATAAAACACATGAAGTAGAAAAACATTGAAAATAATAGACAAAATAAAAGAGTGAGTTGGCAAGCACCTATTGAAAAATAACTGTTGTGGTAAATTATAAGAGAAATTCTAAAATGTTTTCAAATATGAAAACGAATTTTGAGACGAATGGGTACGAAAAAGTCTTTCCTAGGTTCAAAAAGTCATCCTAAGGTGAGGCAAACCAAATTAAACACCAGGGTCCATATCAACTGTCATTGACAAGTCACAATCATTATTTATATCTTCACTCATATCTTCTTCAGTCATTTCCGAAGTATTCAAGTTTTTTTTTGTCAGATGAGTCTTCAAATGCTTAGAAAGGTGATCGCTGCGCATAAATCTTTTCAAACACTCTGCACATTGGAATCGCTTTTCACCTTAAACAAAATTATAAAAATAAGTTAGAAGTATAAAAAAAATACAGTGTACAGTTTCAAAATAATTTTTATATGTCTGATTATTATTGCTTTTATCATCTTTTCTTTTACAATGTGTAACAATGTTTTTACGAGTAAAGCATTTAAATATAGTTAACCAAAATTTGTGAAATGTTCAAACAATAACCTTTATCAAGTTATGTAATTACAGTACAACCTCCCAAATCCAAACATCTCCTATCCAGAATGTTTTAATAAATGACCACTTTTACTTTTCCATTTTACCGATAGATATTGATACCAAAATGATCGGTTAAAAAAACCTTTTCTTTCAAGGAAGTGATTTTGAAGACTTTCAAGTGTTTGGAAAAGAAGCTGAAATAGCAGAATCAGTGGAATGTGCAAATAAAGGCAACATTAAATTGGATAAATTGGACATACAGGAAGTTTTAGACATCGACGAAAATGTATCGATCGTCAGTTCTCTGAGCGATTCTGAAATTATTGATAGTGTGGTAAATAACAAAAGTTATGATGACAGCAATCGTGAAAGTAATTCAGAATGCCCTGAAAACAAAAGAATGTCAACAGAAGACCTTATAAAATCATTCGATAAAACATTAGGCTTAGAACAGTGAAATTTTATCTCAGACCATAAAATTATGGCAGTATATAGGATTCGAGAAAAAAATAATTTCTAATAAGCCGAAACTAAAGCAACAGACATTATTGACTGAAATCTTTAAATTATAATTTAATTATATGTTCTGTATTCAGGTTTATTTAATAATTAAACCATTTTACATGTTTGTTTTTTTAAGAGTGTTTATATTTTTCCTAAAATTTTGTAGTGTTATTTAAAAACTTCTCAAAACTGGAAAATTCCCAAATCCGGGATTGCCATGTCCTGAACGATTCCGGATTTGGGAGGTTATACTGTACTAAGCTTTTCAGTCATACACAATCATTAACATACCATTTAATAAAGCAGAAACTTCAAAAACTTTTCATTTTAACTTTCATAAGAATTGACTGCATTAACAATGTTCCCACTCTCCACTCATGAGTTTTATAAGTATGAAGAGAAGGGAAGAATTTTCAGGTACAGAATTTATGAGTCCTTTTGACTGGGTAATTGAAATTATTAAACAAGATCTAAATAGAGTTCTCAGACCCTAAACTGAAAATTATGGTCTTAAAGACTAGGTCCAACTTTTTTAAGTCTATACAATTAAAAATGCTATGTTTGGAACACTATAAAAATGCCTCATATTTTGCTACAAAAGCATTAAACAGACATAATTTATAGTACATACTGAATGACTAATACCCATGCCTAGAGTGGGGCTTGAACCTGCAGGCTCAGGTACAGAAAGGCCAACATCCTAGTCAATCAGCCATCATCCAGCACTATTCTCATGATTCCAAACAATTTATCAACCGTCTATTAAATATATTTCTACATGAATTTTTCCAGTAAACTGATTATAATAAAAATTCTGAAATCACACTTGATAAGTAATAAAATACCAATAATATTTATAGTACTGAAGTCGAGATATTAACTTCAGGATGATCCCTGAAATGCATTATAATAGATAATATACCAGTAGGTAATTCTGTTGGAACAATATTCTTTTGTACATTTTTAGAAAACATATCATTGAATTAAGGATAAGTTTAGGAAATAATTATTAATTTTACTTATAGTTTAACACTTATGGGCTTTAGATTTAAATTTAGTTAGATAACTTTAAGGATTAAATTAGATTGAGGAGCATTGTGAAAACCTCAAATAATTAAGAATTTAATTTTATCCGCAATAACCAGGTTCTAGGGGCATTGAGAGTGTTGTGGAAAAAACTGTAATTAACCCTAAAAGAAAAGCTGAAAAATAAAACCTCTAAAACTTACACTTCTTAAAAAGAATTAAAGACATAACTCAAGGCTAGAGGTAATAATTTCGAAATTTATTTAAACATTAACTTCCAATAACCTTCTATATAATCACAAAACAAAATCTAGACAAACTTAAATTGCCAAAGGGCACAATAGGTAATTCTATTAAGCTAATCTGACTGAACATTTTATATTCCCCATTTTCTATTTGAAGTAGTTAATAATTAATACCTATAAAAAAAAAAAAAGAGAGAGAGAATATTTAATATTACAGCAGACAGATTATAAATATATCTTCTATGGCAAACAAAATTTATATTATGACATGAGCAAAAGCAAAATCTACCTGTTTTATAATGAGTATAAAATACGTACCTAAAGGGTTAAAAAATTCAAGAAAGAAAGAAAAGAAAATGGGAATTTATTACCAAGTTAAAAAAAGGGGGGGGGGGGGCATTTTAAAGCCACAGTGCATAAAAATAGAGCTCTTTTTAAGGATTCTGTAACCAAATTCTGTAAAAAGGAAATGACTGTAACAGCTCGTTAGAACCTGGTAATAAGTACAATTTAAAATTAAATTGAGATTGGCATCAGCTAACCTATGACAACTATATTAAAAATTACTATATATACAGCAGATTTTATGCAATACTAGCTGAATACACGTGCTTTGCTATGGAGTACATTCAAATTAAATACAACAGCAATGTATGCATTTAATACCAAAAAAAAAAGAAATATATTTATAAAAATACCGTAACGGATATTTTTATAGACAAAATAATGTAAAAGGAAATATTCGAATCTAATAGAACATACTAAAGAATATAGTACAGTAAATATAGTACAGTTTGAGGAACATTTCTTTTACTGTATTTTAATATTATTTTGAATAATGTCCAATCGTCTGTCACATTAGAAAGAAAAAAAAATATTTTGTCAATTTATTCCGTTATGCACATGACGATAAATTAATTTAAAGTAACACAAAAAGAAAAGAAACCACTTGATCAGCATTTAATAAATTAAATTCTAAAAATTAATCTTTAAAAATTCACCAAAAATCAGAAAATGGAGGTAAACATTTGAAAAAGATTTCATTTAAAAGGAATTTTTATGATCTTTCTCATGAAACAAATTTTTAACCCTCAGATTATTATTTGAAATGCAAACTTTAAAGAATGTTACAAAAACAGCTTAATTTAATTTTAAAAAATCCAAGAAGAATTTTTCAAAAATCTTTCTTAGTGCACCCCTACACTGTAAGAAGAATCGCCATGCAAAATTTCAACCCTTTAGGCCCAGCGGTTTGGTCTATGCGCTATCTGTCAGTCAGTCAGTCAGTCAGTCAAGGAACTGTTTTATATATATAGATAATATTTTCACATAAACATATATCATAGAAGAAGAATTTCAAAAGTTTTCAAAATTACAATATACCAGAATAAATTAAAAACTTTTCAATTACAGAAAAAAAAATTAAAACATTTTCTTGCATAATGATCCTATAACATTATTCAGCAACTCCTAATTCTCACTGTATTTATTTCTACAACTTTCAAAAAACACATTAACCAATACCAACCGTGAAACTCAAATTTACAGACTACAGAACTTAAAGCTATTGCCCTCAGCAATCCGCCATCACCCAGCTCCCATAGGAAATTAATTACTTTTCTTAATTCCATATATTAGACTTATTTCATTAATACTAAGTGGCTATAAATTCAATTTAGTAACATCAGATTATCCACTTTACGTATAAAAATTTGTTGTTTTCCAAAGTTCTCCACCAATCAAAATAACTGAAAAAGCCAATCCCCAACAAAGAGAAAATTAGAGTGACCAGGAGACAACATTCAGTAGACCTTGCTTAATTAATTTTAACAAGTGGAATGCAGCACAAATAATTTAATTTGTACTAAGCAAAACACATACCAGTGTGAGTCCTCCTATGTCTCTGCAATTCATCAGAACGAGTAAACCGCTTCCCACAAAACATCCAGCTACAAACAAAAGGCCTCTCTCCCGTATGCCATCGAAGATGGGCTCGCAAATGAGACGTTTTACCATAGACTTTGTTGCAACCAGGGACATGGCAGATATGTTGTTTCTTTTTAGATTCACTATTCCTATTTACGAAAATTAATAATGAAGTGCATAAGCAACCTGCATACTAAAACAGTTAAATCTAATTATGAACCTAGGAGCAAAAATGAAATCCACTTTTTTAACAATCAAATTCTAAAAACAAAAAATATTCACGAATCATTTATTCTTCATGAGTTTAATTTATATATATATATATATATATATATATTTTTATGTATATATATATATATATATATATATATATATATATATATATATATATATATTTAACAGACAGAAAAGAAAAAATAAAACAATTTTTTTATTTACATAGGTAAGAACTCTGAATGATCAAAAAACATCCGCAAATTACATTAGTAATGTTACTTTTTTAATATCAAATTTTAAAAAGTGTGCAAGTCGGGAGGACACTAGGGGTGATATATAAAATAATATAAACAGGTAACTTATTTCTTACTAAGAATTTTTGTCCCTTTTTTAAAACAATATAGCATATGCAGCCAGAAACTAAGCAAAGCTAAATTTTAAAAAGAAACAGGAAATTTTAATAACAAACAAAACACTAGACAAATTAATGCCATTCAAATTAATTTTTTCTCACTTTACACTGTACATTTTACAACAATCAATTGTAATTTTTGTTAAAACCCTAAAAACAAATTAGAACACACAAGCAGTACTTTAATAGAGATAAATTTTAAAATAGTTCACAAATTAAATGAAATATTTTTATAAATAAACTACCAGTATTATTTACTTATAAACATTTTTTTAAGAAGTCCTGTTGTGCACAATTTTGGCTTATTAAAAAATCATGAATAAAAGAGTTTCATGAATAAAAGTTTTCTTTGTGTTTTAATAAAAGTTTTATGTATGATATAAATGAACAATGCACATTTAGGAAAGGATTGTCAGTTATTGTTCAAAACATATACCTTTTTATAACATTTGACTCTTAACTTTAATCTAGTGCTTTGTGTTTGAATATTGCAAAAAGAAAATCCTCTTTCTCTGCCATGTGCAATGCTTACATAATACCAAAAGCATGGACATAAATAAGAGCAAGCTTAAGTCTAATTTTTGAAAATTCCATAATACAAAAGATACTAGAGTAAACATCTTATAATTTTAATTATACTCCTACCTTGCCCTTTTTTTATGGCTTAAAAACTTACCAACAATAAAAAAAGATTTTTAAAATATGAAAAATTTTAAAATAAATTTTATATAAAAAATGCCAGAAAATTAAAAGGATCATGGAATTGCCAAAGAAAGTCTCCTTTAAGTAGGTATATTTTTTGAGAATTATTTATGTTTAAAGAAGTGATGTAAATAATAACAAGCCACAAAGATTGCATCCCCCTTAAATTAAAAAAGAAAAAATTAGCTGCCAGTTCAGGCAAAATAAAACTGTACCAAAAATTAAGTTTCACAATTCTTTACATACTGAATTTAACACATGCTACAGAAGATAAGATTTATCATTTGCAGATACAGAATAAAATATCATCAAAACTTTAAGCTACAAATCTTAGTACAAAAATTCTAGCCTTTCAACAAAATTTTTTATAATATTCATTGTAAAAGAGACTTAACACCATTTTAAAGTAAAGTTCATGCCTTAAATTAATATTATTTTTGCTCCTATAATGGCTATATTATTGTACATTACTCTGCTACAAACTATGTTAATAAACTGCATGGTACATATTGATAAACAAAGTTCTGAATGAGTCTAATTTTAGGCACTTCAACTATACATGCATAGGAGTGGGATCAAAAAGTTTCAAGGTCATGTTTGTTTCCAGGGTGAGGTAAAAGAATTTCACAGTGGTACACTGGCTATTACATACAAGTTAAAAAGGTTAAATCCTCTACACTAAGTGTTTTTAACCTCCTTCAAACAAGAAAATGAAATTAATTACAGATATTTACGGGTTTTAGAAACCCTCAGTAAAATACACCAAATATCGGATAAACTTACCTTCCATCATTATCTCTACAGTTTGGACATGTACATGCTACCCGGCGCATCCTTCTTCCTGTGTTGATGTCGTTGCCAATTGAAGCTGATTCAGTTGATGTTGCAGTTGTTGATGTTGCCGCAACAGCTGGATTTGGAGTACTGGAGCCAGTCACTTGGGGCTGTTGAGTAGGAGTGCTCACAGTGGCAGGATTTGTAGCTGTGGCTACTACTTGCCATTTAGAAGGATCATTAGGATCTTGCTGCAATTGCTGAGCTAAAGGAAATTTAAATATGATATAAAATTGACACCTAATATTACCACACAGTTATAAAGCTTTTTTTTTTTCTTTTTAATAAAGGGAGGGAAAAAAACCACAACTTTCAAATTCCTAAAATGTATAAATATATATTTTATGGATTTTTTCCAAGGTAAAAAATTAAATTTGGAGGTACATTCAAAAATTTCCTCCCCCCCCCTCAGTTTATCACAACAATGAAAATAACTACTCATTTGAAATTTTATTTCATTCACAGTTAATAGCCTTTTATTTTGAATTACTTATCTATAGCTTATCTAAATTCATCCTATGTGCAGAACAGAACTAACTTAAAGATAATGATATTTACAGTTTTAATGTTTATACCAAGTAACTCCTATATCTCTTACAATGTGCTTATGAATTTTTGTTTGATAAGTGATATTAAACACATGTAAATCTCCACTGGGATAAAATGTGTTTCCCACATAAATTTTAGGATTTTATAAGTCAACACATTTTTAATTATTTTTATGCTCTTCCAAGGAATTCCTTTTCAAAATTTTTCATTTTTAAACAGTATATCCTTTTATTGATTTTTTTCTTTCAAAAAGCTGAAAAAAATGTCCAGTAACTGACAATCTAAACTTTTAACACAAGAAACTCAGGATTTTCTTCTGTATGTTTTATTGACTTTTTCTTACTTTCTTGACTAGTACTGCATTTAATACCACAGGCCCAGGCTACATAATAGCCTAGCCTAAATTTTATGTTTTGCACATATAAATGGGAGAAGTGAAAAAATTTGTTAAAAAATCCAGCAGAGGATAACTCCTAATAATAATACTAAATGATAAATATCTTCCCTCAGAATTTATTATTCATATCTTAATTTAAGAAGAGAAAAAAATCCCTCTGAGAATACACACACTATTACACTTTATACAATTTTACAATGAACTGTGAATGAAGATCTAAAATGATCTGTAAATAATCCCTTTTCAAATTAGACAATACAATTAAAACAGACAATGGTAAGGATTTTTAATTTTGCTTACTTATGATTTGTGCTCCATGAACAGTTTGAATGGGCGAAAGTGGAGGCATTTGCTGCTGATGGTTAGGTGTAGTTGAAACAGCATTGGCAGCTATTACATTAGGTGAAATCCCAAGACTTTGTAAAGTCTGAGCATTAGCTATTATCTGTTGTGCTTGGCCACCCTGCACTTGGACCCCTTGCAAACCAGCTACAGGTAAACCCTGCACCTGGATCACATTTGCAGGCCTGAGCCCAGCGAGACCTTGTACACTTATTGGTGATGTAGGCCACCATGCTGCTGTTCCACCAGCACCAGCAATAATCTGACTAACTTGTCCTTGTACAACTTGACCATTAGGCAGCTGAAAACTAGCGACTGCCATTTGTTGCTGCTGTTGTTGCTGCTGCTGCTGTTGTTGCTGTTGTTGCTGCTGCTGCTGCTGTTGTTGCTGCTGCTGCTGCTGTTGTTGTTGTTGTTGTTGCTGCTGCTGCTGCTGTTGCTGTTGGGTGCCATTTATAGTAGCAGCAGTAGTTGCAGTTGCAGCTTGCCCTGCATTAGTCCCTTCTGTTGATGATGTAACTGAACTACCACTAGTGGTGGTCCAAGTTGTAGAGGTGGTAGCTTGAGAATTAGCTTGAGACATATGAACAGGAGCAGCAACTTGCAACTGCTGAACCTGACCTTGGGCTTGTGCTGAAAGCTAGAAATTAAACATGTTTTATAGAAATTTAAATAATAAACAGAAAAAAGATCTTCACTATTTATTCATAACACATACATTAAATTTCCTTACAAAGAAATTTCCAGTTTGTTCATGTTAAATATACAAAGAAATTACATATATTAATAAATCAAAATAAAGTTATTAAAAGAATGGCTTCCTTGCATTCTTAAAATATATTTTTGGCAAGTAAAATATTATTTAAATTATACTGAATTTAGAATTGTATTTCCTTTAACCAACAGTATTCCATCTTAAAAAAAAATAAGCCAAACCAACAACTAATAGAAATGAAATTTACAGAAATTGTGTATGTTCCTGACAGAATTAATTTTATTTTATACAGATTTTTAATGAGTAATGAATGAATTTGAATTGAACTCACTTAGTCAGTTTCACATTAGTCAGTTACTTTGCTCTTTGATAAATTTTGTCTTTATATAATATATTTTAACTGTTAACCACATAAGGTTATATAAAACTTTATTCTATGCAACAATAGAAATCACTGTAGTATAAAAAGTTCCATAAAGTATTTAATATAAATTGGTACCAATTACAATGGTGTCATTCTAATAATGTTATATTTGAAGCATAGATTACTGAACATAATTTTAAAATGTGCTTTATTATAAAAATACAAGTCAGTAAACCCCATTTCAGAACATTTTATTATTTTCTTAATTCTCCAGCAACATTGAAAGAATATTTCTAAAGTATGAAAACATTTTCTCCAGCTCTTAAATATGTTTATAAATTTGAGAACTGCTTAGATTTATCTTCTAATAACATTTAAGAAAATAAATTTAACCATGACTTAATGGTAACACACAAGAAAATAAAAATAAATAGAAGAATTGACAAGTAAATAAATGTTCATACAAAATATATTTTTTTTAAATGCAATCCAAAGTATAAAAGGATTAGAACTTTAAGCTACCATGCATAAAACATTTAAAAACAGACTTATAAGTAGAAATTAGATAACAAAAAAATTTTATTCATGTTTACCATACACACATATTTCCTCTTTCTGTAACAAAATACACACTTCCAAACAAACAAATATATACATACATTAATATTTCCAGATGACAAAACAAACACTTCACATGATAAGGAAGAAAATGGATAAATTTACTAGCATTCTCTCTCCATCAGCCATTAATACTAATAGAAGAAAAAAACTGTGTCTTTAAAGTCTGACCTTAAAGGTAAACCGACTAGGGTGAAAACACACAAAAAATTGATTAAAAATAATGATGGGAAAAGATTCATATGGGAGAAATGAATCAAATACACATGAAGAAGAATTAAAAACACCAGTCATTCAGACACTTGAGGAGAAGACTAAAAGTATTGTTTTTTTTTATGCTTTTCTGTTTATTTATGCCTTTCTTAATTTAATTTTGTGATTTTTTTAGTATAATTAAGACCCATGTCCCTTTTCATCCAATGAGTCAAATTGTTGGTACTGCTAATGAATCAACAATAAACTAATTCTTTAATGCCTCCTTTTCAATTATGTGGTTCAGTAATTACCTGTTATGGAGTCTAATATTAACTCTGCAAAAACACTTACAATGAGGCATTAACAACTTTTTTAAAAGTGTTAATGGTACAAAAAAAAACCCCGATTCTCCATATGCATTGAAAAATGTAGTGTTAATATAGTGATTAGTGCAATATCAAAACTGAAGATTCTTATTTTTGGCCCATTAAACTTACTTTTACTAATTTACATTTTTACTGATATAATGTTGATAGCCTACATCTAACAGATTTAACATACATTTGTAGGAGCAGGTTGGCCTAATATTTTTCTCATCAGATGTTTGAAGAACATGTTACTCTCCTTACATCATACACATCTCATTACATGTTTGAAAAATATATTAGTAATGTTCACTTATTTGATATTTCCAAAAACTGTTTGAGCAAAATGTAATTGTACCTAAAAGTAGACTGTACACAGATCATGCATATTTGAAATGAAATTCAAATTGTTTCGATATTGCAAATGAAAATTAGTGAAAGCTTAACAAAATTCTCAAGGATGAATAACAAAACCACATTTTTAGCACACCAAGTTCCGACTAGTTACAAAAAATTAAATACCAAATATTGACTACTGTAACAAAAAACCTGCTACATTAAAATTAAACATTACATCATGATGCTTACATAAGAAATGATTACTTGACTTATAGGAAATCCTTAAATTTATTTTTATATTTTGACCATAACTTTAAAGTCATTTGCAAAGAGTAATCTATTTCCCTCGTTAAATTAAATAATCCTGAATAAAACAAAATACAATTGCACAATGCTGTTTATAATTGAACATCACAGCAACTGTGCTTTAATACTATTTTATATTTAAATAAAGGGGGCTTGTGGCGGCCCAGTGGTACAGCGCGCTGGTTTTCAGTGCTGAGGGTCTCGGATCGAATCCTGGCATCGCGCCACCAAAAGTGCCTCCGTTCATGTTGTCCCTTCATAGGGAGTAATGCTGTCCACCTATATGGTGCCCCACAATAAAATGGGCAGTAAAATTGCGGCGTTGTATAGGCGAATGTTTGACGACAAGTGCCTCCGCATTGGGGGAAAAAAGTTATATATATTTAAATAAAGGTGAATCCTGATTAACAACCCTCAAAAAAGATGTTTAATATTGGGGAGGATGCAATTAAACAAAGCTAGGTGAAAAGAAATATGGCAGGAAAAAAGGGCAAGTTGTTACAGCTATATATAACAGCTAGGTAGAATGCTAACCAAATTTGAATAACGTAATTTGAATCTTAGAATGAATTCATTTCAATGCCATTTAAAATCTTACATATCTATGTCAAATTATTTAAGTTTATTAAGAGTATTTACCGCTTTCATCATTGACCCATAGAACTGGTTAAGATGATTTTCAAGTTGATCTAACTTAGATTTTCGTTTTCCAGTACATTTCTTTTCAAGTGTTTCATTTTGAGGAACTTTTTTTTGTCTGCCTCTTTTTCTTTTAGTTTGGTGAGAATCATTTTGATTTGTTTCTTCAGTTTTAACATCAACTTCATCATCTGACCAAACTTCATTATTCTTGATAGCTTCACTACTACTATCAGGTTCCTGAAACAAGAATTCTTCAAGTTCTTTATCAGTTGACAATATCACAGTTAAGCAACACTATATAATGCTGAAGCAGGCTTCTTAATAAATCACATTAGTCTTATATTTAACACACTTCGTCATTTTAAATACAGTGAAACTTCCCAAGCTAGTTACATATTTAAAAAAAGAGATAAGAATGTGCAATAGATAAAACCTTCAATACAATAGTTCAATGTTTTGTAGTGCACTCTGTCAAATTTAAGTTTTCATACATCACAGATTATAATGTCAAATGAAATGAATTTTGTAAAACAGAGGTTGATTTCTTTGCCTTATAAATACTCAATTACTTTACTACATACTATAAATAAATTAAACTTTGCCTTTTGTTATGTAATAAGAAAGATTTAATTCGATGATTCCTATTAGAAGAACTAAATACTGTTCTGTAAAAGATATTAGAAATTCCTCATGAATGTGTAACTTAAATGTTTAATACTTCACTATAATGCAAGATGTTTCAAGATTAAATTCTTACCAGTCCAATATATTTGATTTCCTTGAAGTATTTCTATAAATTCAGATATACCATGGCAGACTACTTTTTTTTTTAATATTTTTTTTTCTCGCTAAAAGCATCTCTGTGAATACGAGGATTCAAGATTTTTCTTGCTTTCCTTTAGCATGTTGGAAGAATATTAAAATGTTAAATATTTCCCAGATTTAGCACTAGGTATATTAAAAAATTAAATTTGTCGAAAAGCTAATGAATAAAATTTTAACTCCAAAGATTATAAACTCTTGTTTCTTAACTACACAAGGTTTTCATGACTTGCTATATACTTAACTTTCAACTACAGAATATACAGCTTCTCTAAGCTGCTTTTCAATATAACATTAAATAATTATTTGTTGCTTGGGCATCTAAGAGGTCAATCCCACATAAAAATAATTCTATGTAATTGTAAGCATAAAATGCACTGGTTTAATCCTGAATTATTAATAACATTTGTTATACCTAAGTATATGCATTTTCTTTTAGCTGAATATTATGTGAAACATCATATTAAATAGTTTTCTGTATTTCTCTCAAATCTACATGATCTGTGCATATAATAAGAAAATAATGCTCAATGGATTTCACAAAGACTTTATTCAAAAATAAAATTTTTTTTATTAATGATATTGGGTCTAGTGAACAATAAGATTCTATTTCTCTTTTGGAGACCTCAGCCTGGCAAAATTATCACTTAGTTTCTTTTTTTTTTGATTATATACATCCTCCACAAGTAAACATTTGGTGTCATAAGGCACACTTATTCTATTTTACTAGATAAATATCAGAGACTTAATGATGTTTCTGTCACTCTTCAGTTCAGTAGTGTATGGTTTTCTTTTACTAACATTCTTTTCCTCACAAGGTAGATTATGATTTGAAGATGCTGGCAGCTTCAAATCAACAACTTCTAAGCTCCAGAACACCTGCTTCAGTATAACAGATTTTTTTGCAGGGTGAAAATAAATTTTGGTCTATTTGGTTCATCAATCCAATTTGACCTCCGTGAATGTACTGCTAAGAAACGAAATAGCAATAGCCCTTTCCCAACAAGTTTCTTTAGCCTTCATGTAGCAAAAAGTTGACCATAGCGCTCCAAACCAAACAAAACAAAACCCAATAAGTTTCTAATTTGTTACTCTTAAATTATGATTAAATTCAACAATCTAACTTCATTATAATTTTAATGAATGCTATACATGAAAGGTATTGAACCTTTTTAAATCCTTAGATCTAATATGATCTTCAATGACATATCACTAATGTAAGACACAGAATAGAAAAGTCTCCATGTAAATTGTTATATGTATAAATGAAATTGTATTGATCAATATACCTTAATAATGAAATACAGAAGCATTCTATTTGTTAAATATTAATCAAACTTCATGTAATGCTTATGAAGTACATTTGAACATTTTACACACTACAACCAGTTAACATTAAACTCTGGGCATCTAACTTTACCAAATGAGGCAAAAGTAAAGGGAAGCATTTATATAGTATTCCCAAGGGATTACAATTTCAAAACTGGGAAAAGAAATGTTCTTCCCTATAGCAAAGAAGTTTGGAAAAGAAATAGAAGCGAGAACTATATCGCCTCAAACCGAGAGCTATCACCTGCATGCCTACTATTAATGACAGGTAACAAAAACGATCATGTGTTTCTTAAATACCTCTAACCATAGTTCTTAATTGTGATAAATACTTTATCACAATTAAGAACTATGGTTTGCATGTCAATGACATGGAATAAAAACACTAAAAGGCAACAACTTTGTTTATGCTTGCCTGTACCAAAAATCTTTCGGATAACCTAAGAATTCTGCTCACCAAACCAAATGGATCAACTGATCACAACTGGTAATACATTATCTCTGGAATTAATTTATACGGTGTTGGAAAATAGCTTAGTTTAATCAAAAAAATAAGTTTTTGTAAGTTTATACTTTTTAAATTCTAATAAGATCTGTACAAAAATACAAAGGAAGTTTAAACTGACTGGGAGAAATGCTGCCCCACAATAAATTTACAAATATACACACATTTTTGCAATGTTTATGTTAAGTTGTTCAGAGACACACTATTGGTTTTAGAGCTAAAAGAAATTAAAACATTTCTTAAAAGCATAACTTTAGAGATTTACATCTACATAAAGTTAATTTTACTCTCATGTCTATTCCGACTCTCATAAAAAGAACTTTTTTCAATTAAGTGTGATTAGAACAAAATAAAAAAAGGCACATTAAAGATACTTTTATGAGTATTTTGAATGAGGGAGCTAAAATTTAATTTTTAGGTCTAGAAGTCTGCAAAATGCTTCTTCCAATAGGGCATTTACTACAACTAAATAAATTCATTCATACATACATGCACACACACAACACCAGCTGCTAACATTGTATGCAGCTTAGTGTAACAAGCTACAACTGCATACAGCACATTTCCAGTCCCAGCTTATTAGGATGCTTCTGTAGTGTCCCCTCATGGGGAGTAATATTGATTCAACATTGGGAATTCTCACAATTAATTAGTCAACAGAATTTTTAGTATGTATAGAAGGTTGCTCAGGATAAGTACCCTGTCACACTGGAAAAAAAGAATCCTCTAACACAAAGGAAAAATTTGAAGTACTTACATTACATATTTTAAGTACTCCAAATAAAATTCAATATCCTTTGAAAAAATGTCCCCATACATACACAAACATATACAATAACCACACAAAAAATCCTTCCACATTAAAGAAACAAAGGATCAGATTGAAAAGAGGAGTATTACAAGAAGAAAAAAATTTAAACATATATTGAACATGCAAAAATCAAGGGAACCAGAAAAAAATAAAAAATCCTACTACATTTAAGAAACAAAGGATGAAAATTCGAAAGGGGGAAAAAGCAAGAAAGACAGGAAAGAAAATTATTACATAAATAAATAACAATTTATTTTGTCATGTACATTATTTATATATACTAGTATACTTTCAATTAATTTATGTTACATCAATAAGGCACACAATTTGCAAGAAACTAAGTCCAAATTCCTGCATTGCTTAGGAATCACAATTGTTTGTATTAATACCACTGAATTAATTAGCTATATTGTAACTCAGTTTATTTATTCAAAATTTTATTTGTTTTTGTATAAAAATGTAAAGATGTGTCTACAATCACAAGGAGTTACTTGACAAAATCCGACGAAATACAGCAGAAGTAGTTTTATAAACACAGTAAGCAGTATTTATAAACCAGATAATAAAGTAGGGTTATAACATTTATAAACACTGAACATGAAATTGTGTCATAGATTATTCAGTTATACAAAGTACATAGATGTAATCGGTGTGATTACATTAAGACAAACATCTGAATCATCACGAGATCAACTTCATTATTTTTCAGACAAAAAATGGACAAGCTTCATCCAATCATTTTCTTTCTTCATTTAATTGGCATGTCATGAAACAACTTGAAAGTATCCATCAATTCTTTTAAGAATTTTTTTTCGTTTTAATTTGCTAATAATTTTATGAAGCTATAGGTTTCTTCACAATATAACTGAATCAGGATATATTAGCGAACAGTACCCTCCAAGTTAATCCTGGCTTTTTTTAATTAAAAAACTTAAAAAGGTCATATGGCATAAAAAAAAATGTTTGTCGCATTTGCATTTTGGATATTTATAATGTTCAAACCTATGAACGTATTTTGTTGTACAGTTTTACTAGTGCTATAATAAATACATTTGCATAAATTATGGACTAGGTGAATTAATTTAGCTAAAAAATAAAACAAAAGAGTATAAAAGAACTCTTATTTCAATATACAGCACAGAAAAAAAAAAATAACAAACTTAGTACATCAGATGAAAAAATGCATGGAACAAGGCCTCATGAGAGGGGTCACTAATGCAAATATATACATGCCATACCTGATAAGACTTATCGGATAGGCCTTGCTAAGGAGCCCATAACAGGGACAAAACCTGGGTCCAAGGCGCCTGGATGCACTGGAGAAGTTTGTATTTCCAATAAATCAGATATTGTAAACTGGTAGCTAATAGACCCTAACATGGTCTGTTTAAGATTTTATCATACTTGCATCAAGTACTCAGTCTACTTACATATGTTTGTCTCACTGTGATCCCCCCATCCATCTAGATTTATAGTCCATGAGAATGTTAAAAATTAAATTATATAAAAGAGATTTTGCTTTAAAAAAGAATGAAGAGTTTTATATATTAAAAAAACTCTTAATTCTGATTAACAATCAAGAGCCATTTATCTAGCATCTACTCCTCTCCAATCTTTTGTCAAAAACATATCAAAAAGATGAGTAAAGTTAACTTAACCCCTGTTCCTGCACATTATATTACACAATCCACAACCAGATATTGACAAATTTATCTTTCAAGAGAGTAGCAGGAAAGTACAATACTCAAAAGCTACGCAATAATTAGCTTAAAGTTCCCCATAGACCTAAGTGCGAGTAGATTTTTTTTTTAAATCAAACTTTCACTTCCGCTTAGGAAGATAGCTTAATTTTAAGAAATATTTCATCAAAAAATAAAACAATGCAATTTAGTATAGACAT
The DNA here is from genome assembly GCA_907164885.2 of Dolomedes plantarius. NCBI lineage: Eukaryota > Metazoa > Arthropoda > Arachnida > Araneae > Dolomedidae > Dolomedes > Dolomedes plantarius. The sequence continues at coordinate 127,859,498 of OU015499.1, read as the reverse complement.
TACTAGATAGTTTAAAATATACTTCATAACTACTCATATATTTCTTTTTAAATTTGACTGATTACACTTTTTTTATTAGGATAGGATGGGGATCATTTTAGTGAATATCAAGATACAAATAAATTATGTGAAATCTAAAAAATAATTTCCCTACAATTTTAAACTAAATTACCTAATTTGCGTAATGCTTTCATTGACATAAAATACTTTGAATAAGTTGTTTCACTGGCAAGCGTATTGAAAATTTTTTAATTCACATGAAAGATAAGAAATAATCGAAATTGTTAACACCTGCAATGATTAATTAAAGTTAAGATTTTTTTAAACCTTATTGTATTGATATATATCAAGAAAATGTCATTTAAAATATATATTTTTTTTTGGGGGGGGAGGGGGGTTGACTAATCACAGGAGATGCTTAAAAATAAACTCTAAGATTTTCCACTGCAAATTAGCAGCAAATGAATTTCTGAAGCATCATCTTGGAATTTCTCTGATGAAAAATTGCCTAGTTTTTAGCTCTTAAATAAAGCTAAGGATAAAAAAAAAGGATAAAAAAAATTTGCAAAATTTGGATAAAATTAACAAGAGAAAAATTTTTACAAATCTGAATGAAATAAAATTAATAAAAATAATTATTTTTTTGTCCAACTGTTTGTCATAATATAAAAGTGCTTGATACTCAATAATAAAAACTACGGAAAACCTGCAACAATTATGGGAAATTTCTAATAGAAAATACCTTACTTTAAAGATATTTTTAAACTTCCTTATTAAAAAAATTTAAATGCCACATTAACTTTCACAAAAACATACAATCGCTCACCTTGAGCCCGTTGTAAGATTCACAAAAGTTATATAACATTATTGTAAATTTTCCAAAACTACGATATAATACAAACTTCAAAGGTAATGTTTAGGAAAATCAATAATTGATTTTATTCCGAACTTTCTTTTTTTTTTAACCCTTAAGAAATGCATAGAAATTACAAAAATCCAGTGATAGTGCAAGTCGAGAGAATTACAGTACATGTCTACTTTTTAAGGAAGTTTGATAAAAATATGCCATATACTGTCACTTTACCTATATGTACTGTAAAAAGCTCTATGTATCATTGACTGTGGTATCTTTGAACAATTATTCTACTATAATTATGCATGAGGTTGAATTCCTCATTTTATACAGAATACAATATACCATTTTGCTCCTGTACATGTTTTTATGCCAATCCTGTCTTTTTTTGTCAACGGTTTGTCATGGTATGCTTCAGAACATATTAGTATGTTTAAGTTTAATTAATAAGGAACATAGTATTTGTTTCTTTATTCAAAACATTAATTATATCAAACTATCATTTTACAGTACAATGAAAACTGTCACATACGAAATAAAATCAGATAATTATTCTAAATACCAATTAATGAATCATGAAAACTATTTTATTGCTTTTAGTCTGACTTTAGGAACAGATCAAATTTTAAAAAACCAGGTATTACCATTAGCCAATTCATTTCCGAAAAATTTTGTTAATTACTATATGCTGACACTTTGAATGTCAGAAATATTTAACTGACAAAAGATACCTACCACAGAAGAAATTGTTTTGCAAAGAAAAAGCCCCCACAAAATAATATATTGATTATTCTATTTTTGCTTTTTATTTCGGATATGAAAAAGCTGTGTGTTATGACTACCACAGTTCCTCAAATAAAAATTTAATTAGGTGCCCAAATTAAAAATAACCACCTTCATTCATCTTTTATTGTAATTTTAATATAATGTATAAAGTTTGTTTAGTGTGAGTAAACAAGAAAACTTTTTCATGAACTTCTAATAATTTATAATTTTACAAAACAGGAATTGACATAAATGAGATAACTTAAAATTTACGACACTGCTTAGGAGGAAACTGAGAAATGCTACAAAAGAGTTAAATAATTGAAATTTACATAATTATAATCTAAATCACATAAAACTCAAATCAAAATATTTTACGATACAAACTGGAAATTTCTTACATGTAAAATAATAAGTATATATAAAATGATTATTAGAAAATCTTTCAAATAAACATAAATAGTTGCATTTTAAAATGTAAAAATTCTTTTTTACATTTTATTTTAAATATTAAATCCTACCTATCACAATACAGATTAATTATGATTAAGAGTTTAAAAAGAACAAAGTAGGAGGTAATAAATTTGAAGGAAGTCTAAGATGGTTCAGAAGATTTTTAGTGAATAATATGAAACAATTCTGCTGCTGTCTGAATTTTTTATTTATTTTTTTTTTCAAAATTGAGGAATAACTAGCTGAATTTATAAACAGGAAGTTTCACCATATTTAAGCTACGATACATATATAATGGAAAAATAATGTTTCGAAGATACAAATGCCAAATATTTCGTGAATTCAGACTGTTAAAACAAATTTAATGCATACACAAAATGGGGAAAAAAATACTTATGGGTTACTTGTGTTACTGTCATTTGAAAGCAATATAAACCTAAAATAATAAGCTTAAATGCTTTAATACTATTATCAACTAAAAAAAAATTACCAATAAGGTCAAAATCAATGAAATGCCCTCCATAAAACAATATACTTTAGGTTTTATCCATATTAAAAGAAGAAAAAAAAATGGCATTTTTCACAAAATCCAAAGCTTGAGTCAAATACAAATAACCCACAAGTACAGAACAGTTGCACTTAAAAGTATCCATAATAGATGAAAATTACTCACCTTAAAGTATTTCATATTAGAAGATTTAAAAATAAAAAATTGATTTGATGACCTACAACTTACATTACTTATGACAAGAATTCCAATGCTGAGTTCACAAAATGTGCATACCTACACTGTAAGGACATTAAGCTATTCATAACTCAATTTTTTTTCATTTGGACTTCAAAGAAGTATCTCTATATATGCTAACATACTTCCTACATTTTTTTTACATAAAGCCCCATAAAAAAACTCTAAACCAAATTTAAACTCCTTTTTTTCTTAGTTATTGTTTAACAAATTAAATTCCTACGTGCCTGCAACCATGATGCAATAAATCAATATCAGCAAGATAAAACGTGTAAGAATTTCTAAAACAAAACTTGTCTTGATTAAAAATGCATCTACACATTTTGTTAAAACTTCTAGTTGAGTTTTTTTTTAGAACAAAATGCCTCATAAAGTGCTGGCTGTTTTCTCCCAATAAGTACTTGCTAAGAATCAAGGTATAATATTACAGTTCTGCATTCAATGCATGATTGATAATCAACTACACACAAATAATCCTGTAGAAATTAAACCATTACCTGTTATAAAAAATTAAATGTCTTGCCTCGAGTCTACTATCGTTACAGACAATGAAAAAGTAAACTTAAAATTTTTTTCTCAATATGCTTGTTAAAAACTATAAAATTTGAGATATTTCATGTTTGAAGGTCAGTTATTAGTATACTTGAACATATTCAAATGTTACTCTTTTTCATTAATTGAAATTAGACAGAAGCTGAACAAACAGATCACAAATAATAACAAACTTTAATGGGAAAATATTGACCTAAACTGGATAACACACGGAGATAATGTTATGTTCTTATATATTTTCAAGGCTTAGGATGCAAACATGAACTAGTACATATGCATGGCAAGTGAGGGGGAAACTACATTTTCATTGATGAAGATTTAGCAATGTGGTCTGTCAAAGCTGATACCAGTCTCATTTCATTTTTATAACTAGCTAAAGTTTTTAGTCCAAAAACAAAATTTTTCTTTTTGATACAATAAATACTTCACTAGGAAATATTTCAATTTGATACTTTACAATTACGTGATATCTTCTCATCTACAATATTGAAAATTGATATAATCATATCATTAAAGAACAAACTTGATATTGCAAGTTATTTTCTCTTCCAAACGCTACGAATTTTCTTAATTAGTTAGTAAAGCAGATTTGATTTGTAATTTAACTTTTAAGAGGCAAACTAACTCATATGCAAAAGATTAAGGTAATTAATTATAAACGTATGTTCATTTTACACTAAAACAAAACTTCCTAAAATTTTTAATTTATAAACTAACAACATCTACAATTTGAATCATCTGTCAGTAATGATACATGCAAACTCAATCATTTTACTTCTAATAAGGTATTAATAATTGAATTTACATAAAAAACAGTTTCTACTGCCGATTATTCAAAAAAATTAGGGGGAGATAATTTGAGAAGCACATGGTTAAATATATGAGACAGTTATTTAGGGTTTCGTCAGAAAGGTTTTTAGCTAAGAATTTAAACACTCACCTGAGCTATGGAGCCCATCTGCGATGCTAACTGTGGCACCATATGAGCAGGTACGTTGACTGTGATGGGCTGTCCCTGCGACTGAAGAACATTAGCTCCAGGTACTCCTTGCACACCTTGAACAGTTTGAATGGGAACATGAATCGTCTGTAGGACAGTATGTCCTCCAGCAGTTGATATAGGCACTTGTACAGGAATAGTCTGTTGAATTGGCATGGGTAATTGGAGGGCCTGCACCACATTACCTTGCCTAATCGTGACATTCTGTCCACCAAGCTGTGCCATACTATGGAGCACTGTTTGCCCATTCTGGACGGATGTTGGCACCTGAACACCTTGAGCCCGCAAAAAAGTTTGTCCAGTAGGTGTTAAGATGGTTTGATTGCCAGCGATTTGAAATGTCTGTGGCACTGCAGCAGGTATATAGATGGCATCTTGTCCATCTATTTGTATGTTTTGTATCTGCTGCGCAGGTATTACATTATAAGTAATGTTGCCTGGGGATCCGGCCACTATTTGTGCCCCCTGAGGGAACACTTGGCCGTTAGCCACGTTTTGGGCCGTGGCTACGGTGGGAAGGCTCTTGAGTGCTGCAGCCACGTTGCCAGAGACGTGAACATTAGCGGCCTGAGGTTGACCAAGGCCGGATACTTGAGTTATGGTTCCGTCGGGATTCAGGACTCCGATCGTCTGCTGGGTCTGGAATGGGACAAGGTGTGAAGCGGCAGTGGCTACAATCTCCTGAGATGATTGAATCACTTGACTGGTGGCGGGGCCGACGACTTTGGTTGGGGACGCGCCCTGGGATCCTCCCTCGTCCCCAATCTTGCTGCAGGTCGCGGCCAGGAGTGCCAGCGGGGACGGCTGTGGCTCCTAGAACAGGGCGGGGTCAACACAAGAAAGGGGTGTGAAAAGGGGACTGGCGTAAAGCATCAGCCATCTTGGATGGCACACCGATAGGTGGAGTTAATTTAAAACTAATATAGAGCTAAATAAAACTTACCTGTGAGTTACTAGAAGGTACAACGTAATCTTGTGATTGTTTTCGTGGCGTAGCACTTGTCATTTCACTCTAAAACATCCGAAATTCGATAATCGCCACGGCAGGCATCGAGCAGCAATGGCGGCTGCGAACCTACCCGCGTAGTAATACTCGCCTGGAAAACGTGTCAAGTAGCACTGCCCTCGGGGACAAAACGACTACGCAAGTAAAAAGTAGTTCTAATATAAATATTAAAATATAAATTTTAAATTAGGAAATTCAATTGTTTTTCTAGCTGAAAAGCATTGTAAATTTGTTTCTTTGTTTTATGGATGCAGTTTTATGTTTGGAAATATTATTTTAAGAAAAGTGGATCGTGGGAATTTTGAAGAAGGTGTAGATGTACAGCATGGGGGGCCGCCAATGCAGTAGGCGTGGACGTACAGGCGGGTCACAAAGAATTTCAATACAAACAACACCGCCCAACCACATTCGGAACTCGAGTGAAAAAATTTAGTAAATAATCTAAATCACTCTATCTGTAAGTTTACAAGTAGATAATTTAGACTCGTTTTACCATACAGTTAAGTTCGAATGTGCTTACTAAACCTAACCGCAGCCTGTACGGCTGCTTTGCTTTTGTATTCTATTCCCGCTGATTATTTTTTCGACGTAAAAGTTTATTTTTAGATATTGCCTTCTTTCAACGGAACTGGATATTCGAATATTTATCAAACTCTCTTTTAACGAGTTTCATTTCAGTGACTAGTAAGAACAGCATATCGTTGCCCTATTTTACTTTTCAGTTGCATTCGTTGCGCCATTTTACAGTCTCTTTGAATGTTCGCTTCTTGATTAAGCGCAAGAGTGCTCCATAGGAAGCGTGTAATTATAAAAATAAATTTTATTTCTTAATGTTATTTTTTTCACTTCCTTCCCCGTGATATTAAGTTCGACGATCTTGTAAGTTTAAATATTAGGTTTTTGCAGTATTGTCATTAAAAAATAAAATTCAAAATCTTATAATTAGAGAAAACATTATAAATAAATATAACGACAGGAATCTCCCAACGGTTTTGTTCTGAGGTTACTTTTGATATCGTTTACGAATTCTCCAGGTTATGAGTAATAAGAGTGAGAGAATGTACGAGGTAATGATAAATATAATAATAATAATTTTTTTTAATTTTATAAACTGTATATTTTTCTTTTTTTAAGATTTTTTAATAAAATCATAATTTCACTGAAATGATGGATTATTTACTTAGTAAAGAAATGGAACTTAAAACAAGTATTTTTGCATTTCGTGTATTTTACATTTTTGACAAATATCAAAATGCTGTCGTATACTTTGAATTTAATTTAATGTTAAAAATTTGAAAATAGCTGAAAGTCATAGAGTTCCCAGTGGATTTTGTCTTTCGTTTTTAAATGTATTGTAACCACAAGTACCAGACCGTGAACATTAAGTTTTTATTTTATGACTTTTAATAGCATTGTTTCAGTAATAGCTTTAGACTTGAAGAAAAGCTTACCAAGTTTCACGGAGATCTTTTTAAGGAGAACTGTATTATATGAGAAAAATCAAAATGGCGTTAGTTCTGCTTTAATATATCCAGGAATTTATACATTTAATGCATTATGCTTTTTTCTTTTTCTTTTTTTAACGCCATAAAAGGAAGGGGAAAGGTCAAAATACATGACTGCCCTTGGTAAAAGTAGTGTTTTCGGTGTGTGAACGGGTTCGATGCAAGTATGCGAAATTTACAAAGATTATCTATTTACGCGAACTGAAGTATAAATTTACGTGTATATTCGAAAATATTTCGTCCTTTGTAAAAGCATTTGATCGCATTCCTGGAGAGGAGTTTGCTCAGTTGACGAAGTTTTCGGTTTAGATCCTTTGTGTGCCAGAGTCATTCCAAAAATTATTAAGTCAACGCGGAGTTCTGGCATGTACATTTTGCCCAAACATTGGACATCCAAAAAAAAAAACTCTGTTAGGATCCAGTGCATAGGAAACGGGTCCGGACCATGTGGTACCTGATTCTAGAAACAACGTTCAGACAGGACGGGTTTAGCAGATCAACCGGTATGTAGCCGAGAGTGAAAGAAATCACGCGATGTTGTGACAGTTGAGACATTAAGAAACGAATGTAAATGGTTATTTTTCTCCTGTTGTGTGAATATCTTTCAGAAAAGGCCAGGCCATACAAACGAAATGCCCCAAAATATTGTTGAAAAAATAATTCCGTTACGAAATTCTATTGTTTTAGTGAATATTATTTAATGAAGAGAAAATAATAAAAATGCAAAAATAACGAGTTAAGATTACATGGGAATTGGGAATTTTTTATTTTAAAATGTACATAGATAATAGCTTAGAAACCAGAAGTTGTTTATTATGTAGACATGTGTATGTGTTTATTATGAAAATCGATCAATCATACGAACTAATTCTAGGCAAATTCTTAAATTTTCAATTTTTTTGTTCTAGAGCTAAAGATATTTCGAAAGTATCAATTGAAATTCTAGATAATGTGTTTCGATTACTTTCTACAATTTTTTTCTAAAAATTTATTTTAAATGAAAACTAAAGTAGTCAATAATTTCATCATTTTTTTTTTCTTACAGCAGTTCTATAATTTAAATAATTATTGAGAAAAGAAAGCTTTGGAAGAGGATTTCTCTCTCTTTCCCGCGAATAATCAGAATTTTTTAATTTTTTTTTAATTTCGGGTGGATTTTTGGCCACGTTGGGATAAGCAAACTATAGTTCCTCAGTCTGTGATGTATTTTTCAAAACTACGGATTTCGATTCGACTTTTTCAAACAATATGGATTTCGATTCGGCTTTTTCAAACAATATGGGCATTCATTTTAATTATTCCTATCAGGTCTGGTCACTTTTTCTACCGGTGCGAATAATTTTCATGCTTTAAAAAAATTAACGTTTTATTTAAATATTTTCCTGTAACTAACAAAATATAAATTTACATGAAAATCTACGTACTTATTTATGTAATTTTTTCAGTTACGAATCTTCTTATCTTATATAAAACAATTCAGTGACTGATTGACAGATAACGCACAGACCAAACCGCTGGACCTAAAGGGCTGAAATTTTGCATGGCGATTCTTTTTATACTGTAGGGGTGCACTGAGAAAGATTTTTGAAAAATTCTTCTTAGAATTTTTTAAATTAAATTTTTAATCTGTTTTTGTAACTTTTATTAAATTTGCATTTAAAATAATAATCTGAGGGTTATAAAATTTATATCACGAAAAAAATCATAAAAATTCCTTTGAAATCAAATCTTTTTCGAATCTTTACCTCCATTTTCTGATTTTTGGTGAATTTTTAAAGATTAATTTTTAGAATTTAATTTATTAAATGCTGATCACGTGGTTTCTTTTCTTTTTGTGATACTTTAAATTCATTTTGCGTCACGTGCATAATAACGAAATAAATTGACAAAAATATTGAAATACGGTAAAAGATAAAATTTAACAACTATACTCATTGAGATGGAAGTTTTTTGAGAATTTAATTCAAAATAGTATGTTTTATGGATATTAAACATACAAATTAATTGCATACATTGAACGTTGTATTTAATTTGAATATTTTCTTCTACATTATTTAGTCTATAAAAATATCCGTTACGATTTTTTATAAATAAATAAATATATATATATACATACATATATATTGTCATTAATTGCATACATTGACCGTTGTATTTAATTTGAATGTACACCTTAGCGAAGCATAGGTATTCAGCTAGTCTACACATAAGTACAAGTAATCAATAATTTCTTGAGATTTTCTTTTCTTCATTTTTAAATTACATACTGTACGCCTTTATAATTATAGCTGTTTTAATGATATACATTTTAACACTTATTTACAGCGTTAATTTGTTTAAAAGAAGACAAAACAAATTTGAAAAAGCTTAATCAGAATGAAAATTACGAAGTCTAGACAAATACGGATAGTAGAACATTCGCAAATCGTTGATGCAGATAAGAAATCAAAAGCTCGTATATTTTACAGCCAATAATGAATGAAACATTCGCAAATCGTTGATGCAGATAAGAAATCAAAAGCTCGTATATTTTACAGCCAATAATGAATGAAAATTAACTAGATGCTTCCTGATATCCCTATTTAATTAGCTTTAAAAAAAACATGTTACTTATAACTATACGATAAATATTTAGAAAGATATATTTCTCTCACTAGCGCAAGATTTAAAACCGGAAGTTCAAATTTATATTTCCGGAAGTTGTCAGGTATATTGAGTTGACTCCATTACTTTTACTTGAAAAGAAGCTTAATAGCCAACGGGAAGCTGTTACTTAGACATGTGGAGAGTATTATGGTATTTATATAATTAATTTATTTAAAAAAACGATGCTAAAACTTTAAATGTGTTTATTTTCCGTATCATCAATATTTCGTAAAATTTATTTGCGCAAGGGAAGCGCTAATTCAAAAACTTTTTGTTTTCTCTTGAAACTGAACGAACGAACACGAACACGAACGAACACACACACACACACACACACACACACATATATATATATATATATATATATATATATATATATATATATATATATATACACGATGCCGTAACTAGCCATTCATGTGCCCTGGGCAAGAATTTGCATTTGGGCCCCTTAATTAATATTAGGTTTGGGAAAATAATGAAACAAATACAACATTTTGGGCCTCCCCTTCCAAGTGGGCCCTGGGCGGGTGCCCCTGTTGCCCCTGCCTAGTTACAGCACTGTATATATATATATATATATGAATGATTCAGCTAAATTTAGACACATATCTTTCTATCTGAGAAAATTTTTGGAAATACAGAACACATTTTTTTTTTCTTTAATAACAAATGAAAAATATACTCGTTAATATTGGGAACTAGTTAAAAATAAACATTTCTCCTCTATTTCTCACAATTTTTTTAGATAAAAAGTCTGTCTGGGGGATTATAGTTTTACACCTAATTCTGTTTTTACACGATAGATACGTTCCTGAAGAATACGTGTAAAAACAGACGTATCTACGGAAGAAAAGAAGACTGGTTCCGGGTCTAAAAAATCAGTAAAAATAATTTTAAAAAACTATATCAACATAGTCGTTTTAAGTGGATGCTTATTATTTTATTTCAACAAAATGCCCATTTAATAAAATGCAATGAAAATGAAAAAAATTCGTCATGGGCAAAAAAAAAATCTTTTACACATAAAATTTTTTTATTCATTTTCATTTTCTGACAATAAACGGCGCATACGTTCGCGTGCGACTGGAATATCACTGCTATCACTAGAAATGTTATGGACATTGTCTTCTTCCTCTATTAATGAAATTCTTTCTGTGATCTCTTGAGCAAAATCAGCATGAGTCTCCTCTGGTGCTGATGGTTCACCGGTATTTCGAACGAATTCAGTTATTAACCGTTGTGTTCGTGTTTTGGTTCCTTTTTTATGATTCTACTAGCTGAAAACCCGCGCTTCGCTACGGAGTACATTCAAATTAAATACAACGGTCAATGTATGCAATTAATGCCCAAATATATATATATATATATATATATATATATTTATAATAGATGCGACGATCAATGTATACAATTGATGTAATATATATATATATATTTATAAAAAAATCGTAAGGGATATTTATTTTTTTTTGGATAATATCCAATCGTCTGCTGCATTAGAAAGTAAAAGAATATCATTTTTGTCTATTTAGTTGTTATGCACGTGACGATAAATTTATTTAAAGTACCAGAAAAAGAAATCACGTGATCAACATTTAATAAATTAAATTCTAAACATTAATCTTTAAAAATTCATCAAAAATCAGAAAATCAAGGTAAAGGTTCGAAAAAGATTTCATTTTGAAGGAATTTTTATGATCTTTCTCGTGATATAAATTTTATATCTCTCAATGTATTATTTTAAATGCAAACGTAAAAAAAGTTTAAAAAACAGCTTAAAAATTTAATTTAAAAAAATCTAAGAAGAATTTTTGAAAAATCTTTCTTAGTGCACCCCTACACTATTAGAAGAATCACCATGCAAAATTTCAGCCCTTTAGGTCCAGCGGTTTGGTCTGTGCGTTGTATGTCAGTCAGTCAGTCAGTCAGTGAATGAATGAGTCAGTTACGGAACTGTTTTATGTATATAGATGTAAGAGGCTGTCAACAACTTCACATTGAAACTTCCCAGCGCGTTCCTTATTAGGGCCATGTTTGACAAAATGATTGCCCAATTATTTTGGCCGGTTCCAAACCTTCTTTTATTAAATCTGCATTTAGAACAGGATCATTTTCTCCATTTTTGATAGAATAAAAAAAGAAAAGGTTTTTGCGGGCTAAATTCTTGAATCAAAACAGAACTGGATACACTATCGCCAAAAATAATACGCCACAAATAAAATTTCGTTTTCTTAGAATTTAGGCCCCCCCCCAAAAAAAAAAAAAAAAAAAAAATTGAGAAATTGGATTGAACCGTTCGTGTTAAATCAAAATGACTCGCGTAAAAAGAGAATGAAATATTTTTTTGAATTCTTGTTAAATCAAATTCGTGTAAAAAAAGTTTGTGCAAAAACAGAATTAGGTCTATTTTCATAAAATTTAAAAATCTGACTAATATATTTTTTTTCTTTTAGGGGGTCTGCCTTTTCAGAAATCTAGTTATATTAAATGTTCATCAAAATTTACACTTATTTAAAAAAGTTGTGCGCAAAATCATTGTTTTTGGTCGTCTTACTTTTTGGGCCTTATTAACACCAAATTAGCCGGGGGAAAAATGTACTGTTGTAAGTTAACTTTTTTTTAAATATACCGAACACAGAGGGTCTCTTTTAATTTACAATACTTGTCACTGGGCGAATTTGATATGTGGCCTATAGGCGTTATCGATTGCAGAGACATGAGCCTGATTTTACAGCTAAAAAGTTTGTACATGTTCAAATAAGCAGTGAAAAAAAAGTCAAATTTTTAAGCAATTTTTTTTTATTTGTTAATTTTTAATACTATTAATGTAATGATTTTTTCGGGGGGGAAATTGAGTAATTTACAATATTTTCAAAATTGGCCCGAAATAAGCAGCGGCGTCCAAGCTGATCGCTTTCCATCGCTTGAAACAACACCTATTTCCGGAAAGGAGATCGGAATTTCGAAAGAGTACAACCTCCTCGTTACATGTGACACACCTGCGCATTCGCTATTTGGTTTCTAAAACTCTTCTTCCAACCCGTTGGTTCCTCAGTATAGTGCTGGGGGGAATGTAGTTGGGAGGGCGCCCAGGTTTCGAAACATCAAGGGGTGGGGAAGTCGCAGAGAAAGCACACCTTTCTCTCGGGTGGAAGGGCAAGTCTCATTGTCTGCAGTGCACCTTGACAAAAGCGGAACTCATTTGTGAACTGTCCGTGCAGGCAATCGCACCTGATACTCCTCGGAATGAATGATGAACCATTGACTAGTTCTATACTAGTTGTCATCTCTTTATTTTTATTTTGGATACTTGGAGGCTTTGTGTTCATGTTTTGTGTTTACTACGTGTGTCCTGTAAGTATAAATTGCGAAAATATCGGTAATCTGCGATAGTGGTTCTCAAACTTATTGGATTTTGGAAAGGGGTTACTAAAAAACCTTGCTCAACTACTTTTCAATTTTTTATTCAATACATGCAAAAGAATTTTTTTAATGTACTGATCGTATCGATATTTAGGTTAATGTGAAGAATTTCTCGTTGGTTAAGGAAAATTGTTTTTTTGTTTCCGAGCAGTATTGCTCGGATTCTCGATTGAGTGACTCCTCTTAATAAACACGTAAAGAACTTTCATTGTTTGAATTTCTTCACGACCCACATTTTGATGATGAACTATTGACTAGTTCGATACTAGTTGTCATCTCTTTATTTTTATTTTGGATACTTGGAGGCTTTGTGTTCATGTTTTGTGTTTACTACGAGTGTCCTGTAAGTATAAATTGCGAAAATATCGGTAATCTGCGATAGTGGTTCTCAAACTTGATTGGTCGCGACCCACTTGTAATATGATACATATTATGGAAAGGGGTTACTAAAAAATCTTGCTCAACTACTTTTCAATTTTTTACTCAACACACGCAAAAGAATTTTTTTTTAATGTACTGATCGTATCGATATTTAGGTTAATGTGAAGAATTTCTCGTTGGTCAAGGAAAATTGTTTTTTTTGTTTCCGAGCAGTATTGCTCGGATTCTCGATTGAGTGACTCCTCTTAATAAACATATAAAGAACTTTCATTCTTTGAATTTCTTCACGACCCACATTTTGATGATGAACTATTGACTAGTTCGATACTAGTTGTCATCTCTTTATTTTTATTTTGGAAACTTAGAGGCTTTGTGTTTATGTTTTGTGTTTACTACGAGTGTCCAACAAGTATAAATTGCGAAAATATCGGTAATCTGCGATAGTGGTTCTCAAAATTTATTGGTCGCGACCCACTTGCTGTAATATGATACATATTTTGGAAAGGGGTTACTAAAAAATCTTGCTCAACTACTTTTCAATTTTTTATTCAATACATGTAAGAGAATTTTTTTTAATGTACAGGTAGCCCTCCTACAGCACGGCATCTTAAAACACGGTTTCGCTCTAACACTATAAAAAAAATGCGAAAACCTTTGTACAACACTGTACTTCTATAGCACTAGATAACATGATTTTTGTTTAACACATTTAAAAACTAAATTACCTTAAAATAATGACGGGAAGGAATAATGAACTATAGTGGCTTTACATGAAAATGTATGAACAAATTATAATTTATTCATTTATAACTCTATAAAATTACAAGAAGGCCGAAGCTTAGCTAAAAATCTTGAATCATTTTTCCTGAATGCAGACCCTTCCGCTGAAAGAAGCCAAAAATTCAAAACGGAGCTGCAAAATTTTCCATCTCCATACCGTGAATCTATAATGACCTTGTAAAAACCAGCAAACAAGCCAAAATTACAGATTTTTAAAAAGGATAGAAGGTGCAAAAAATTTAAATGAAAAAGTGAAGATGATATCGTTCAATCGAATAAAACGTTCTCGTTTGACTGTACTGAGCAGTGATGAGGAAGAAATTTATTAAATTAAAGTCGCTTTAAATGAAAATATTTTTTGTTTGTTTTCGTTTTGTGTTATACATATATTTATATTTTTAATAAAAATTAAGTTGCTTAATGAAATTTTTAAAAATCTTTTGTTTTTAATAAGTTTTCAGAACGTACCCCCCCTCCCTCCCTTTTTTTAACTGTCTCTGGGTCTCATATAACACGGTTTCACTCAACACGGCATTTTCAAGGAACCTATCTACCGTGTTATAGAAGGGTTACCTGTACTTATCATATCGATATTTAGGTTGATGTGATGAACTTCTCGTTGGTCAAGGAAAATGTTTTTTGTTTCGGAGCAGTATTGCTCAGATTCTCGATTGAGTGACCCCTCTAAATAAACATGTAACGAACTTTCATTGTTTGAATTTCTTCACGACCCACATTTTGAGAAACTCTGTATAGTTTCAGTGTTTCAAAAGTCAAAAAAGTATGCGTGCAATATATTAGATGAGTTAAGATGTGTATAAACCGGTATTTGTTGGTTTTTGTGAGTGGAGTTCTTATTCTAGTAGTCGTTTTTACGGTACTAACAATGACCGGAAATAAAACAAAGCAGCCAGTCAAATTCTGTAAAATGGACAAAACCGAAAAAGAGTCTTATTCGGTCAAAGACGAGTAGGTCCTAATATTATAGCAAGTGGGCGGGGGGGGGGGGGGCTGATAGATAAAATTTGCTAATGGAGTTCTGAAAGCGAAATTTCCTTAGCTCTCTATCTATCTATATATATATGTGATGATATTCACATGCATACAATGAATTTGACGAAATGGGAACACATATGAAAGGCAGTCGCTGTTGAATATGCAGTCGTGAGTATTTGATGAGAGAAGCACATTCATATAGCCAGAATGAATTACACAGTGTAACATTATTTATTTATCATGAAGCACTAAGAAGCCATGATTCCATTACAGTAACTTTACATTAGATAATTTGACACTTAGGCACAAACAAACTAGCCCCAGACCTGCCAGAACATGAATATACTGGACACTACATAATGGGAAATACAGCTGCGGCGACGGTAACAAAAAGCAGAGCAACACAGGACGAGATAGCACGGAAGCAGACAGAAAAAGTGCGGGTCCTATCAGTTTTGTCTTTACAACGGAGTTCCTGGGTCGTGAAGACTTTATCTCCTGTACGCAAGTTATATGTTATCAAGGTACGAGTGCTCAGCAGTTAAAAATTCAAAGCGCGGGAACTTCGTTGTTAGACTTATATACCAAGGGTTCATGACCCTACCGCTAGGTGTCTAAAATTCTTTTTATTGGCGGAACACGATCATGTGGTATATGAGTCGAAAGTCGCATGATTTTTCGAAAGGGGATCGAGATCACGGGATTCTGAATCATGTCTAAAGATAACTTTACTGCGAGTGCATTGAAGAGAATAGAATATTCGGTTACAGTGGAATCCCGATCTATCGTTTTCCAAGGGACCGACTGAACTGAACGATAAATGCGGTAAAACGATAGATGTGGAAACATATGAAAGGAATATGATCGTTAGGACTAGGGGAAATAAACGACAAATACGGAAAACCGAGGATTCGGGGAGCGATCGATCGAGATTCCACTGTATTTCGTTTTTGAAATAGGGCTGTGCTTTATTAAGGTTGGCTGATACTTTAGAATTACGCGTTAGATTTAGGATAATTAATAATAGTGATCCGTTATTGTTACTTACTTACACACACACACACACATATATATATATATATATATATATATAGTGAAACTTCTCCAACCGGCCAGTCCGCTAAATGCCCTACTTTGTACCGAACCGATTAAAGACTCCATAGAGCCAATTATAGAAGTTATTGAAGAAACCCCTATCCTACGGCCACCCCTCTAAACGGCCACCTTTTTCAGAACCATTACTGGCCGCCATAGTAAGTATATATATATATATATATATATATATATATATATATATATATATATATACAGTCGAACCCCGTTATAACGAACTTCAAGGGACCAAAGGTTTTGTTAGCTTTAACCGGCGGTTCGCTATATCCGAACCGTTAAGAAAAGTGCTAGAGTTCACAAAATGTATAACTCATTAGCTGCAATGTGTATTCAATAATGATGTATTAAAAATGATAAAATCTATTAAAAATGATCATTAAGGAATCAAATCGATTACGTTAAACTGACACACTACTACTTAAATTACGTACAATAGGAAAACGGCGGGACCAAAATTTTCGTTCGTTATATACCGGGTTCGCTATAACGGGGTTCGACTGCATACATACATACATTGAAACTGTTCCATGGCAGCCAGTAATGGTTCCGAAAACAGTGGCCGGCTAGAGAAGTTTCAATGTGTATTTATATATAGGAACTAATGAACTGAATGAAATGTGAAGCATATACAGCGGCCGTTTTGAAAGGTTCAAGAAAAGCAGTCATCTTTAGAAGGTCAGGATGCAACTACAAAAAATAATGCAATTTTAGCAGTCATTGAGAAATTTGTTATCTTTTAAGTAATCGTCTGGACTAAAATTTCTGCTTTATTGTCTATATATAGACGTTAACTCTAAAATGTAGTTTTGACGCTGAGTCATTCACAAATGGAGTTTTACAACTCCATACAAACAGGGCCCGATTTAGAAAATTGTGGACTATAGGCACAAATTGAGAAGGGGGCCCCCTAACACTGATGTGGGCATAAAATTTCCAAAATTGACACACAAAAAAAATAATGTGAAAGTACCATTTTACCAAGAATTGGCTATTTGAAGCGTAGAAGCCTAGAACATTATCATATAACAAAAAGCAATAGAACATATTAACTTCACCATTATAACACCAATACAATGCAACCAGAAAAACTTATTAATCCCTTATATACACTATAACATATATATGATGAACTATACATATAACTGTAGATATGATGAACCAATCAATCAAATTTGAAAGGAAATTTTTAAAAAAATCATTTTAAGAAAAGGTAAAATAAAAAATTTTGAATTGGGAATTTTTTCTTTTAAAATAAAAATTTTGGGGGGCCCCTAGGCCCGGGCTTACTGGGCCTAATGGAAAATCAGGGCCTGCATACAAATATTAAATCTTCAACTAAAAACGCGAATCTGGAATATTTTAGCGATTACTCTTCTCATTACGTTTCAGTTTCCTATTCATATTTTGTTTATTTTAGCTACTACAGTATAGTATCTCAGGCTTGAAAACGGCAAAGAAATAATTTCAATTTCGTTCATTGATAAGGTTTAAGGAAGGAGCCTTAGTTTTTGCTTTTGAGTTCAGCTGTGCATAAATCGCGATTACGTTAAGTAATTCGATAAGGATATTTTCCAATTTCAAGGAATTCAGTTCAACCTAGTGGGGAGGAGGGGGGGGGGGACTTTAAAAAATGTAAGAATCCACAGTCTTTGATTCACAAATGTTTGGGATGTATTTAGGAGAAAATTTACGATACGAAAGCTTGTTTTGCTAACAAATAACTTTTCACAAGAAAAGATTGAATTATACTGTTATTGAAAATCACGCTTTTTTTTTATTTATGCACTATATGTTGTAAAGCATATCGGGGGGCAAGAGGGATCGAAAAGCTGTTATAGCACGTACAGACTGGCACAGCGCTCTCTGCCTCTGCCAGTGATTTATGTCTCTGTACTCTGTTTCCTGCGCCCGATCGCCTCCTCTGGCGGTCCTTCAAAGAAAGAGAGTGAGGTCAGCGGGTCAAATGGTGTCGAGCGGGGTCAGGGGAGACACCAAGAGCGGGAAGGGGGGTGGTTCTAAATACCGTGTCTAATGTTACCGTGACTAAGTGGTGACAGTAGAGTCGGGGAGAGAACTCTGTCCAATGTGAATGCACCATTATGGTGCATTCACATTGGACAGAGTTCTCTCCCCGACTCTACTGTCACCACTTAGTCACGGTAACATTAGACACGGTATAATGGTGCATTCACATTGGACAGAGTTCTCTCCCCGACTCTACTGTCACCACTTAGTCACGGTAACATTAGACACGGTATTTAGAACCACCCCCATTTAGAACCCCCCCCCCATTCAAGCCGCCAAAGTCTTCGTGTTTCTTGATCTAGTGTCCCCCGCCCCCACTGTCACCATTTGACCCCCGGGACCTCGAGTTCGCCTTTGATGCTCTGCATATGGACCGCTAGAGGTGGCGATCCGGGGCAGGGAAACAGAGTACAGAGACATAAATCACTGGCAGAGGCAGAGAGCGCTGTGCCAGTCTGTACGCGCTATTAGAGGTTGTTCAATCCTCCTATGCCCCCCCCCCTTCTAGTAAGGGCCCTAAACCGAAAGAACGTGGAATGTCAACTTATCGTTGGTTTCTGCAGAATAGTTGCATTTCAGAAACATTATCTAGGAACAAACACGATGGCGTGCCAAATTTTTTAAATAAACACACGTTGCAGAATCAAGAATACATCTGAGCTCCACAGGAAATTATTTGTAAAGGGCTTGGGGCTTGTTTTACAAAGCGTTTGTAATTTTCGGAATAACAGCTAGACATACAGCAAAATGTGCCGAATTTTGAAAATATCAGCAAACTCGAAAGAATTTAAAAAGTGGCTGTATTTCCGTTTTTAATTTATTGTTGAGGGCATGGCCGTTACATTTAAAAGACAGCAACTGGGGTTTAAATAAAAACGGATAACCGAAACTTGAAAAATAAGTAAACACAGATGAATTTTGGAGGTATTTACCAGCCGTAACTGTTTGGCCTTTTATAGAGAGGTTGTTCTAAAGATACAAAAACTGACAACAAAACAAAATGGCTGTTCTAATTATTAAAAAATGTGAAAACTTGAACAAATCTGCCATGTATTTGTGCGCTCACAACATTCTGTTAACGGCTTAAGTGCAGTGGAATTTAACCATGCAATTCTACCCATATTTTACACCACGTGAATGCTATCCTTGGGTACAAGTGTAGAATTTAACACTTAAGGCCTGTTCACACTGCGTCCGTCAGCGTTACTCCTATTGACATATATTTAATCAATTACAAACCAAACGATCAGCCACAAAATTGTTATGGTCTGTGATTGGTTTAAAATATGTCAATACGAGTAACGCTGACGCTGATGGGTGCAGTGTGAATATTCCCTTACTGTGTTAAAGAAATTTATTTCAAAATTATTAGTATTTTAATTTGTATATAAAACAAATCGCATTTAACTCTCGTTTTTCTGTGCCTTGACCTATCAATCTTCTAGATGTTTTTATGAGTTGTTCCAGTGGTTGTATAGATATGTTCAGATTTCATACTGGACTTTCTCTAGGTTGCGCATGTGGAGTTGGGATTTCTAATCGGCTGATTATATGGTGTCTCACAAAATCGTTGGAAAGTCTTTTTTATGTAGAAGCGCCGGTTCCTTTATCTTTGAGCTAGAACGTTTGAAAAGAATCATACCATTAATTTCGACGGTGTCAAGTAAATTGTAGAACAGGCACAAAGACCAACGTCGCGTTTTCCTTGAGGTGGAGTAGATGTACCAGAGCTAATCCCGAGTATTGTAAGAGCATTCGGACATATAAAACGAACTGAAGTGACTTGAAAGAGACGTAGAGAGATTCGGAACGAACGGAAGTGAATTGCAGGGAGAGAGACTAGAAGTTTCGGCTTCAGTGCCGTCCATGTGAATGTTTTCTTAACCAAGAAAGATTTTTTGTGTTATAGGTCCGTGTTGAAGTTGTGCAATTCCTCGTCCAGCGAATGTGAAATAAAGTGTATGTCTACAGCTATGTTGTTTCGTCACAGTATCAACACGTCCTTTGGTGATGTTTTATAAGTTAATTACTTCCGGCAGCTGTTTTTTTTTCTTTTGAATTATCATCTTTGTCATGCATAGTGAAAAGCTTAATTGTTACCTTTCTATTTTTAAAAGAACAATAAAAAAATAAGACACTCCTATTATGCTACCTTTGGGTACGCATGTACCCCAAACAGTTTATAAGGCAATCTCTGAGAATAGATACGAACTAGTTGACGATCATTTTAAGACTGCCAAAATGTGAAATGAAACTAGTGAAGGGGGTGAACAGGTAGCTCAATGTGCCTGTTAGAATTTGAACTTCGATTGCTGGCAGCAGGGCCCGATTTAGAAAATTCTGGACTATAGGCACAACTCAGGATGGGGGCCTCCTAGCACTGATGTGGGTGTAAAATTTCCAAAATTGACACACACAAAAACTAATCATGAATCAATGTGAAAGTACCATTTTACCAAGAATTGGCTATTTGAAGCGTAGAAGCATAGAACATTATCAAATAACAAAAAGCAATACAACATATTAACTTCATCATTAAAACACTAATACAATGCAACCAGAAAACTTATTAATACCTTATATACACTATAACATATATATGATGAACCAATCAATCAAATTTGAAAGGATATATAAAAAAAATTGGTATTATAAAAGGTAAAATAAAAAAAAATTTAATTGGGAATTTTTTCTTTCTTTTCTTTTAAAATAAAAATTTTGGGGGGTGCCCCCAACATTCGGGGGGCCCTAGGCACGGGCCTAATGGAAAATCAGGGCTTGGCTGGCTGGGTACACCTGTTTTTAACAGCTGGAGAAAAATAATACTGGTACAATTTAAATACAACGTATGGGCCCGTGGTAGTCCAGTGGTAGCGCATTGGGCTTCAGATGAGGGGTTCCGCTATGTTCGAATCCCGGTGAGCATCTTTAAATACCTTCGTGTGTGTGCCGGATAGGGGTACGTTAAATCCGTAGACTGGATAGTCCTTCCATGAGGTCAGTGGATGGAGGAGTGCACGATCCCTCCGGATGTCGCCCTTGGGAATGCTCGGTCAAAATTATGGTGGCACCTGGCTAAGTCTGACACCGACTCTTGCGGTGCCATTGATAACCGGAGTCGCATTCCTCTGCCATCAATGAACCTGGTCTGGAGTTGCTTCAGCTACAGAGCGTAAGTTAAAAAAAAAGGGTTAAAGAATATTTTAAGCATGGTAAAAGTACAAACATAAGTTCAGTTCAACTTTGTTTATGATTATGATTGAGACAAAAATATTATGCCTTTTACCACGAAAACTTCGTACAGAAGAACATGAAGACTCGCACTATGAGAGTCAAATACATTTTATAAGCACAACACGCGAACACGGGATTACCATGGATTTTGTTAATGACTATTAAAAACAAAACAAAGATGGAGTTTTCCCCTCCCTCCACTTTCGGCTTCTTGCTCGGGGAAGCGTTTCACTTTTTCGCCTTGCCCGAGCAAACTTGCGGTACCGCGGAAAAAAGAAGTTTCACTTGAAAAGAACTTTGAAAAAGGCGCGCACTGTACTGGAAGATCTACGTTTATGTTCAAAAACAAAATGTGCAAGAAAAGAAGAAACTGATCTTAAGTACGTGAACTACTTGGAAAATTTTGTATGGAACCTCAAAATAAAAACCTATCTGAAGAAAATGAAAAATTTATCCTTAAATACGAAATGTGTAAGGTGCCAAATAACCAGTAAGAGTCCTGGATGGTTGTTTTATACTTTTATTTTAACACCTTACATAAAAAACATATAACAATTAAAATTAGACAGAAATTAATACCGAGTATAATTAATGAAACCTGGGAAGCACTGCCAAGATGTGCACCATTCATATCAAACCTAGCAAGACCAGTCAAAACATGAACAACAAATTTTTGCATCTTTCTCCGGGGGTCACGTGGTATCGATGAGTGCCAGTTGAACTCCACCCACACAACACATTCGATTCGCAACACTATCTCGCAGAGACACGTATTGTTAGCGCAACACATTTTTCGGAACCTAAGAAGTATAGCACGAGAAGCGGGAAAACGTAAGAGAAACATTAAGTCGGAGTTTTGCTGTAGAACACGACAGAAGATATTACTGCTGCTATGTACTAACCCTATTGGATTCGCTCGCATCAATATTAAAATATGGAGAAAATATGTCCAAAGATGGCCGCCTTGGACTGGAAGTTTTTTTTTTTTTTTTTTTTTTTTTTTAATTAATTAACTTCGTCACAGAGAAAGGAATTTGACACCTTGACGCAGTTTTCGTTAAAAAAATGCAAATAATATTTAAAAATCTAAATTATTCGAGGAAAAAATCTGGTATACTGTTTTAAGCGCTCATCGATAACTTTGGTGGTCAATTTAAAATATGAAGCCTGTCGCAAAGTGCAGAAAAGTTCGGGCTATCTGAAAATGCCATTTTTATTGGAGGATAATGAACTTAAGCCTTACCGCCGTAAATTGAATTAACCAAAGTTCCATTGACTGATACTTCTTAATCATTAGGCACTCACATTATTCGAAGAGATGAAGCCTCGAAGTTTCAGAAAATACGATGTTTATATTTTCAGAAACAGTTCAAAAATATTTTTGAGAACACGTGATGATGAGAGGAGAAGCAAACCCTCCCATAAAAAGAAAACGGTTAAAATGCTTATTATTTATTTACTTACATCATTATTCCTTTCTTTAATTGTTATTATTATTTTAATTAGGTTTCCCTTTTCTGCTCAGTATACCTAATGTTTTTACATATTTTCATTTTGGGGGTTAATCCCGAAAAATAAAAATATTTATTTATATTTCTTTTGTAACAGAACGTAAAATGACGCAAGCCTTTTCTGTTCTGCCGAAACTGGAATCAATACATTCTCTTGCAATTTCGCTCTAGCAGTACGGTATCGAGGGTATAGAGGTCTTGAGGGCAATAGATCTATCTCCAAAAGAATCAGCTGGCCGGAAATACGGCTGAAGGGAACAATGGTGTAGACCGAACATAATATGTCTGTCTAAACTGGCTTTTAATTATTTTAAAATCTCTTATATCGTATTTCAGTTTACATAACTTGCTATGAGAAAAAAAGAAGCTTCAGAATGCGGAAAAGATTGTCTATCGAGTAACATTTCTGGTCTAACGGAATATTTTTCTTTCCACACCATAAAACGATTTTTAATTCATTTAAAATCACAAAACGATAAGACTTATACATCTCGCATACTGGTCAATTTGTAACTATCGTATCTTTAATTAATTGATTCCTTCTCGTTATTTGTGTATGTTTTTGCAGTTTAGATGAATAGTTAACGGAATCGGAATCATCTTCCTTCATTATTCAGGTTCTTGGTTATTTACCATTTCTAAATATCCAGCATGCATTAGTTTTAAAATTTTGGCAACCATTATTAAATATCGAATTACGTATGTGGAGAGCTTGTTGTTTCCTTCCTGGGTTATTTCGTAAAACCTTTCAATTAAGACGGTGTATCAATTGATATCGGAGTATAGGTTTTTAAACCTCATATTGAGTAATAAGGAATTTTCTTATTGGAATTTTTCTAATAACACGAGA
Source organism: Dolomedes plantarius (assembly GCA_907164885.2). NCBI lineage: Eukaryota > Metazoa > Arthropoda > Arachnida > Araneae > Dolomedidae > Dolomedes > Dolomedes plantarius. The sequence goes on along the minus strand of OU015499.1, from coordinate 127,835,657 downwards.
AGAAATTCATATCTTTTAGCTATGTCTTTTTGCATCTGAAAGTTTATCTTTAAGTGCAGTGCGCGCAAATTTGAAAAGATCTTTATAATTTTACTCTTCAGAAAAAATATTTTAATTTTTCGACGACAGACATCAATATTTTAAGGTTGATGGATAGCAGTCCTATTGGATTCACTCAGCTCAATGTTAAATTAAGGAGAAAACGATTCCAATAATTGTCCATTTCGATTGGAATAACTATTATTATTATTTTTTTAAATTGCAAACTGTAACGTGGAAAGACATTTTTGACTCGGGCATTTTTTCTTTTCGTTCTTTAAAAGGAACGCCAAAATAGTTTTAAATTTGATTGATTCGGAGGGAAAAAAGGGTGGGTATTCTGGGGTTTAGACAGACACCACTTCCTTCGATGGACGACATTTCTAAAATGAATAAGAGAGCAGAGAGAAAAGTGCCTTTCTCTATGACAGAGTTCAATTTAAAAGAGTTTTAATCTTGTAGCGAAATAGGTGTCAATGACTTATACAGTTTTCACCTAAGAAACAGTAACGGTGGTGTTTTCTTCGAACCTAACTATACAGGGGCACAGAAGTTTACACGATACGTGGAAAAATTTCGTAAAACGCCTATGCTAATTTGAAAATTTACTTACCCACATATATTATATGTATGTGTGCAGGTGAATATACATATATGTATAAACACACCCACCAGTTCGCACGCACGTGCGCGCGCGAACACGAACGAAAGAACGCACACACACATATATATATATATATATACACTGCTGGCCACTGTAAATGCAACACCCTGAAGGAAACATGCAAATAACATGAAATTTACAACATGCATTAGCGGAGGTGAGATATGCAAATGATTAGAATTTCAGCGCAGACGCACATCAAGCGCGCCTGTGGCGCCACTTCAAAGCGCTATTTTAAGGCTTGGCGATTTCGACGATTTCAAGTTCGGCAATTGTGTTTTTCTTGTGGTTTTTACAAAAAAACGATCAATTATGCCTCGTCGAAAACAGCGATCATCTTTTGATCAAGTATCCGAGTTCGACAGAGGAAGGATAGTGGCCTACCGAGATTGTGGATTATCTTTCAGGGAAATCGGTAGTCGTGTTGGACGAAACCAAACAACTGTAATGCGGATATGTGATCGTTGGATGCAGGAGGGTACGACGGACCGGCGTGTTCGATCGCATCCACCTCAGCGCACCACTTCACGTGATGACAGGCAAATTGTGCGCATGGCAGTGACGGATCGCTCAGTCACATCGCGAACGATAGCACAGCACATGCAGTCTGTAACGCATCATCCAGTGTCTGTGCGTACCATTCGACGCCGTTTACAGCAGAGTGGTCTGTCCGCAAGATGTCCATTGCTTTGTCTACCCTTGACGCAGAACCACAGACGTCTCCGCCGCCAATGGTGCGATGACAGAAGGATGTGGACGGCAGAATGGAATGAAATTGTCTCTACTGACGAGTAACGCTTCTGTCTGCAACACCACGATGGTCGCATTCGAGTCTGGAGACACCGTGAAGAGAGGATGCTGAACAGCTGCGTTATGCACCGCCACACTGGTCCTGCACCGGGTATTATGGTATGGGGCGGTATTGGATATCACTCTCGCACACCTCTAGTACGCATTGCCGGTACTTTAAACAGCCAGCGCTACATCTCCGAGGTGTTGGAGCCAGTTGTCCTTCCTTACCTTCAGGGCTTGCCCACAGCCATATTTCAACAGGATAATGCGCGACTACACGTGGCACGCATTGTCTAACGGTTCTTCGTCAATCGCCAGATTGAATTGCTTCCCTGGCCGCCTCGCTCTCTGGATCTTTCGCCGATAGAAAACATGTGGTCCATGGTTGCTCTACGATTGACCCAGATTCCATCCCCAGCTGCCACAGCAGATCAACTTTGGCAACGTGTGGAAGCTGCTTGGTCTGCTGTACCCCAAGAACTCATCCAAAGTCTCTTTGAATCAATGCCGAGGCGTGTGGCAGCGGTGATCTCCAACAATGGCGGCTACTCTGGCTACTGATTTTGGCAGGAACCACACTTCACAGAAGTCTATAAATTTAATCATTTGATACTTGGTCAACATGTTATCTACAAAATAAATTTTGTTGTGATATCTCTTGTCTTTCTTGGTGTTGCAATTTGGGTGGCCAGCAGTGTATATATGGAGTTAGTTAGTGGGCTTCAACCCTGCTCTTAATGCTTTAAACTAACATCTCAATAATTCGTCAAATTCAGGATGACTCATAAAGAAAAATAGTAACAAAACGTTTATTACGTTGAAATCACAATTAACATGTACCATTTAACACACAGCATTTGACCTCTAAAGGTAGTGATACTGCCAAGCGCTCAACAAGCTTGGACTTCTTGAATAGGGATGCGACATCGATAACAAAACATCGATGTTTTTAAACATCGATATTCAATATTAAAACATCGATGCTAATAAAGCATCGCCCCAACACCATCGATGTTTTTAAACATCGATGTTTTAGAACATTCATTTTTTAAAACTGGTTTAGTAATCTCTAACATTAATGTTACTTCGGTTAGTCGTGGGGGGGGGGGGGGGGAGGGGGGATGATTTAATTTTACTCTCTGATTGGGCTGACACAAATGACAAAAATTTGGTTGCTTTTGCCTTGGGCTACATTGATGACACTAAATTCTCGTTGTAAATATCGCCATGTTTTGCCTTCAAATGTCCAGATAAATTCGTGGTATTGCCAGAAGTTTTGAGGGACTTAGGCAAATATTGCAATTTGTCAGAGGTTTTTGCAAAAATATTTCCAAACGGTACTTTTGGGAGGCATCTTACTAATAGTAATACTAACGTCAACTTATATAAAACCAGAACAAAACAAGAACTTAAATGGCTGCTCTCGTGTATATACTATTTGTAAAATAAAACCCCATAGAAGGTTCTGGAGTGTCAGGAACATTCCAAACGCTGTGATTGGTTCATTGGTTGTTGACTGCCATTTGTCTGTTTGCTAGGGAATCGTTCCCCCTTTTGTATTCGTCCTTTTCAGAATTCAGTCTTACATTTACTGAGTGTGAAAATTATGCTACGTCGTAATTTTTTTTTATTATGGTACTTTTTCATTTAAAAAAACATCGAGACAACGTAAAACATCGAGCACAAAACATCGATGTTAAAAAAACATCGGCTTCAATAAATCGATGTTTTGAAAACATCGACATCGATGTCGCATCCCCATTCTTGAAGTCGCTCAAACTTTCGCTCACACCTAAACCAGTTGTTTAGTCCAGCATCCGAAACCATTCAACATGGGAGCTTTCCTGCCACTGGACAGTCTGTCGGTTGTAGGCCTAATCATCTCCCCGCGGTCCAGGCGTTCACTAGGCCAAAATCAGGATTCTCTTCCCCGTTCACTTTTAGGAACTCACTCTATCAACATCCGCGCGCACGAGAGCTTCCGCTCCGTACCTCCTTGGGTTCCTTCTGTCTTTTCAGTGCTGGACCCCCTCTTTCCATCTCTTTGGTTTACGGGGTGGCGCTACCCTATGATCCGATGCTCATTCCGGATCACATACACATACATACATACCCCCCCCCCCCACACACACATATATGTGTATGTATGTATGTATATTGTGACGTCACGCCAGTACGGGGATGCCTTCTCATATACCCCACAGTGTTCACGGACCAGCTACGTGTTTTTCGAAAATTCCATTTCGGGTTCTCACTGTTCTGAACACGTGTGCAGATTCCTAGCGGATTAGACTCACATCATCGGCTCCCGCCAAAGGTTCCTAGCTTTGGAAGTTAAGCCCAGGCATATCGATTTACGAAAAATACGTGTGAAACTGGACGAAATCATCGTTATCTTACAAAACCACTTGTAAATCTGTCCTTTTAGAACAATATCTCAACGAGTTTGACACGATAGCAGCAATAAAGATGGCCGAAATATTCGACGATAAGAATAATTGTCACCAGCTAATCCGCCTGGGCCCCGCTCTGGAAGACAGGCGCATTTCTAGGAATTCAGATGGATGCCGACAAAGAAAGGACCGCGAGATATTAGTCAGAGAGTGCGTTTTTTGGGGGGATGCTTCGTTGAAACATCTAACTAGCGGCCGTACGTTGAGAGCTCCCGCTAAGGCTGTATCCTCGGAGCGCCGCTGATAAACTGTTGGCGCACTGCTCTACTGTAACTGCTGAAAAGCCAATTTGATCTACTATATCTTTTAAATTAAAACTGTTGTTTTTATCTATATAAATAAAGTAACAGTGGAGAATGTCGTGGAGTCCGTCGGCATCACGTGACATCACGTTTCCGGAGATCACTCATCCTGAGAAAACATGGCCTACTGCGATTTTGGCGGCCATTTTGGTCGAAAATCGGTGTATTTTTTTTCTCATGAAAGTACATAAATGTTACATATTTGGAAAGAGCTTTAAAACCTGATAATATTTTCTGCGTACACTTAATCTGTTACTTCAATAGTTTTAGAGTTATTTAGATTCTAAACTTGAGATCATCTGATGTAAACACGAGCATCTGCCTTGCGTAACGGCTCTTTGAAATGTGCACAAATGCGCATACTCAGAGACTTGGATTCTTCCAAAGAGCTCTTACGAGAGCCCTTGCGCTGTAGCAACCCTCGTATTCTTGGCAGAGTATTAGTGAACTTAGTTGTTGTGGCAACCGTGTTGGCGTGGCTATTTTTTTTGCAATGTATCGCCATTATGTGTTGTGTGCATTCATATAGAGCGTTTTTGGCGTCACTTTGAACTGCAGGCCTGGAATTGTTTTTAGTTTGATGAATTATTACTTTGAGCGTTTATTAAAATCGAATAATAGCCGTCTGTCTGGTGGACGGATGGCCTGAGTGTAGCTGGCCGAAGCCCGAGCATAGCCGGGCGAAGCCCGGCTAGTTGTTAATAAAATCGTTAATTTTCTTGTTAAAAGTCTGCCCGTTTAATTTGACCACTCGACTTATTTTTATCTTGCCACGCATTTAATACGAACGTCTTAGAATTAGCCTCATGACGTCATAATATATATATATATATATATATATATATATATATATATATATATATATATATATATATATATATATATACATACATTCCGCCGATATCGTATGGCGGTTAACGTCTTGGGTTCGAATCTCGGATGGGCACGGGCGTTTCCGTGCTGTTCCCTCACAATGGAGTAGTGTTAGCTCACTCTCGTGGTGTTTCTATAATAAAGAAGACAACGATTTCGTGGTTTGTGTGGGTCAATGTCCTTGGAACTAAGTACCTGCCGCGTTGAAAAAAGAAAAAATGTCTGTGTATGTATGTATATATACACTCTTAGACCAAAAAAGACGACGCACCAAGAAGTTTTCCGAATGGGGCAAAAATCGGTAGGTGTGATGTACATGTACAGAAAAGCAAATGATTACAATTTGAGAAAAACTGGATGATTTATTCAAGAGAAAGAGCTTGAAAAAGTCATTAACGCGTTGGTCTACCTCTGGCCCTTATGCAAGCAGTTATTCGGCCTGGCATTGATTGATAGAGGTGGCGGATGTCCTCCTGCGGGATATCGTGCCAAATTCTGTTCAATTGGCGCGTTAGATCGTCAAAATCCCGAGCTGGTTGGAGGACCCTGCCCATAATGCTCCAAACGTGCTCAATGGGGAAGAGATCCGGCGACCTTGCTGGCCAAGGTAGCGGTGGGCAAGTACGAAGACAAGCAGTAGAAACTCTCACCGTGTTCAGGCGGACATTATCTTGCTGAAATGTAAGCCCAGGATGGCGTGATATAAAGGTAACACAACGGGTCGTAGAATATCGTCGACGTACCTCTGTGCTGTACGGGTGCTGCGGATGACAACAAAGGGGCCTGCTATGAAATGAAATGGCATCCCAGACCATCACTCCCGGTTGTCGGCCCGTATGGCGACGCCTTGGAGTCAGTTTGGTATCCCACCGCTGTCCGGGGTGTCTCCAGACACGTATTCGCTGGTTATCGGGGCTCAATTCGAAGCGAGACTCATCAATTCTACTCCAGTCAGTGACATTCCAGGTTGAATTGTGCCCGACACCGCTGCAAACGGGCTTGTCGGTGTACAGAGGTCAATGGTAGTCGACGCAAGGGACGTCAAGAGCTCAGCCCCTTTCTCTTTGCCTCCTATGAATGGGTCTTGCGATCACTGAAGCACCAGTGCCACGTACGATCGATGATAATCATGAATCTGGGGTTGTGAGTGCCGCTCTCACGATTGCTCGGTCCTCACGTTCTGTCGTTTCTCTAGGCCAACCGCTTCCTTCTTGACGCTGTGTTCGGCCATGGTTACCCCATTCCTGCCAACATCGTCTAATAGTGACATCGCTCCTATCCAAAATGTCGAGCGATTCGCCGATTAGACCAACCGGCTTTTTTGAGCCCAACTATTCGTCCTCTCTCAAATGCTAACATCTGCGCATATTGTTCACGCACCTGTATGCGAGGCATAGTTACTGTCTACCTGAGTACACGGAATGAAATTCACAAAGAATTTATGATCTGGAATCGAAATTTCTCCTGTTTGATATCCTGCCAGTTGCGCAGTTAAGATGCGCTGCAGCGTCACATGTTCATGCATTGGCCGCCAACCTTTAAAATTTTTCATTTTCTGTCTAAACCTGTATGCATATCAGTTTGTGTCCAATTTGCATTCCCCTTTCTGGGTGCGTCATTTTTTTAAAAATTAATTAATTTATTTATTTATTTTTTGTGTGTCTAAGAGTGTGTGTGTATATATATATATATATATATTATAATAATAATAGTATTTTTTACCTACTTGTGATAGTTTTGTATTTCTAAAGAAATACTATTCTTTGTAGATCTACCACATACTTACGGCGCTATTCTACGTGTCATTTGTCTTCTCTCGCGACTTGGGTTCATCGATCTCACTTTTCTCTGACACCACCGAAGTTGTCAACGATAGATCATCGCTCTACCGCGTTGAGAAATAAACCATTACATAACGCCAAAAAGGACGAAGTATCTATATAATAAACGAGGATACAAACGTACCGATGCGTTTCATTCACTTCTTTCTTTCCTCCAATTACCGTGCCGTTGCTACACCTTTGACAGGTCTGCGTTTCAGCCTTTCGACTTCGCCAAAATTGCCAATGAAAGAATACTATAGCGACGCCTTGGAGTTGTCTAATAAAGGAATAAAAATAAATGAGTTTAACCTTGGTGTTTATTAAAATCTCGAACCGAGTTTCTTTTTCTTTTCTTTTTTTTAAATTTCATTTCAAACAAAGCTCCGAAAGTTTTGCTTTCGGGAGTAGAGAAATTGTAAAGCATTCTAGAGATAAAGTTACTCCATGAAGTTTCGTTTTAGTAATTGTTAAGAACTGGAGATAAGAAGAGAGTAAACAGACTTGATGAGTGTGTGAGGGAATGGGGTGCACTAGTTAATATCCCAATAGTCAATTACCATGGTCAGCTACGGAGGATTTTCTTCTCGACATTTTTCTAATGGAGCGTAGATGTTTAAGTAAAGAACTCTTTATTTAAACATCTGCCTTCGTATTAAAAAAAAACAGAATTTTAAAATACCCGTTTGTTTATATGTGTATTGCATGAATACTGAGAAGAAAATCCCCCTTAGTGTAACATGGAAATTGAAGATATGTGATGTGAATTGACAGGCCTTAAAATTCACTTGATAGACATATTTGAATTATATTTGTTTGAGTATTCATCACCTTATATATATATATATACAGTGTGATTTTTTTTAAAACTGACACTATTCAGAGCCATCTGTAGCGCGATGTATCAGCCAGAATTCCACCAAAATTGATAGAGGAACTAAGGACGACATGAGAAAGAATTTCCATGAAAAAAAAATTAGTTCCAGAAGTCACCGATAGGGGAAAATATGGCGCTGTTGTTGTTGGAGCACCCGAGAATTCGCATAATAGACAAGTAAAACATCAAAATAAAAATTCATGACTTCGTAGTATTTTGGGTATTTTACAGCAGCGCCAGTATTATGGGCTATAAAGTGCGGAATCTGTTGCGCCTTCGCTTTACAGAAGGGTCATCAGTCACTTTTTTCCACTTGCATGGCCACCTCGCTCAACGGACCCAACCCATGTGACATTTTTCTGTGGGGTTATTTAAAGTCTAAGGTATATCTTGGTGGAGTCTCGAACTTGGCGGCCCTAAAAGACAACATTTTCCGGACTTGATGAACATTGCTGGTGACATCTTACGCTTGGCCGTTGAGAACATAGTGTTCAGTGTGCAATGTGTCGTCCACCAAGACTGTGGTTACATTGAAGGACGGAGAAGTTAATTTTCTGCATAAAGTTGTGTTACAGTGAAATTTTTTTTGTTATTCATTTGTCTGCTTACAACTTTTTCGGTATTCATTCCTTATCTTTATAGCTCGAAATACTGGCGCTGATGTCGACTACATAGTCGTGAATTTGTATTTTGATGCTTTACTTGCCTTTTATGCAAATTCTCGGGTGTGCCGACGACAACAGCGCCATATCTTCCCCTATCGGTGACTTTTGGAACTTTTTTTTCATAGAAACTCTTTCCCATGTCGTTCATAGTCCCTCTGTAAATTTTGATGGAATTCCGACTGATAGATCGCACTACAGGTGACTCTGAGTAGTGTCAATTTTTAAAAAATCTCCCTGTGTATATATATATATATATATATATATATATATATATATATATATATATATATATATATATATATATATATATATATATATATATATATTTATTTATTTATTTTCTATAATGCGGAGACACTTGTCATGAGACATTCGCCTTTTGTTATTTACCGCGAATTCTTGCTGGCTACTTTATTATAGGAGCATCATTTAGGTGAGCCAACAGTGCTCTCTATGAGGGGACAACACGGTAACGACCAAGTTTTATTCGCCATTTGAACCCAAGTCCAAGGCAATTTGAACCCAAGGCATTTGAACCCCGAGTCCCAAGTCCTGTGCGTAAAAACTCACGAAGCTAACCACTATATCATGTGGGCGGCAAAGTCAAAGTATTATTATTGTTCAAGAACATAAGCAGACTCAATGGTTGTGACTTTAATTTAACATCTTTTAATGAAAATGTTTGTGACAACAGTGTTAATATGCTTAAAAAAAAAAGTTTACTTTGGAACTTGTGATCGTTTTTCTTGTGATCGTTAATGACGATATAAGTAAATAAATGCGGAAGTGGTTCATCCAATCTTTGTTAATTAAAAAGGTTTTCGTTTATTTCCCATTTCGTCCAGTATTTAAAGAAAAATAAATTGATTTGACTGAATTTTGAATAATCATATTTAATTTCAGAAATACGCTGTTATGTCGGTTGAGAGACTCCGGGTGGCTCGAAGTCTGGGAAGAGAGGAAAAGGTGATCCAGCGTTTTTGATAAATGGAGAATCATCGAAAAAGATGTCCTTTATTTTAATTTTTCTTCGAGAACAGAGAAATTAAATTACCTCTCAAAATATTAAAGAATAATTAACTTTGATCACTGAATTAAAATAATGAAAATGGATTGAAATATGAAATATTAAAAAAAATATTTAAAAAATCAGACCGAGGTTTTTATTACGCGCGAAGGTGTTATTGATTCAAAATTTTTTCTTCCTCTGGTAAACGTCGCCTAGGACATCTTTGGCGACGTTTGCTTGGCGCCTTGCAATATTGCTTGTTTTATTTTTATTCCTCTATTAAACATCGCCAAGGCATTGCGACACATTACTTACTTTATTTAGATGTGTTGACGAACTTAAAAAGGTAGAAACACAAATCTGTCAATAATAACAGTAGCAGCTGCTTCAAATAAATAAATAAATGAAATAAAATGAAATAACTGGGTTCGAGATTTTAAATACGCACCAAGGTATTTTGGGATAAATCCATTACTTTTTCTTCCTCTGTGTTAAATGTCGCCGATGCATTGCCATATTATACGTTTTCCTGGAAATTTTGACAGGGTTGAAAAGGCAGAAACTCGAATTTGTCAGTCTATCGGATGGCCGATTAGGTAACTGGAAAATTTAGTAGCCTTATGTTAATCAATTGAATTGAAGCCATAGTTAAATATCAAATGAATATTCACAGGTAGAAATTAAAGATGGTAAAATAAGTCTACTCTGTTACCTGGTTCAGCACGTTACGTGTTGCTATAATTTTGTTCCTGAAGAGGAAGTAATCTTGTTTGATGACAAAATTCAAGTTGCAACACTGCACAGAATTCACCCCCGTACATTAGCCCTTAAGTATAATTCAACTGGTGAATTTTCCCACAGGATGGGGCATTAGGGGGGAGTGAAAAGGGTTAAAAACAATTTTAATTTTAATATTGCCTGACTCAACAAATGGTGCTGTTTGGAAAAAAAGACACTGCAAAAAAAACCCGGCGCAATCACTCATCGTCTTCAGGTTCCACACAGGTGGTCAAAGAAAGGAATATTAACGTCAAAAGTGAAAGAATCAATTTCTTTTTATTTAATTTTAATGTTTACAATAGCTTTATTTTCTGACTCAAAAACAGTGTTAATTATAAATAAGAAACAGGGAAACATTGTCGTTTCAAAAAATATTACTAATCTGCAATTTACTTTAATCAGTCTTCAAATTTGGATTCCACATGAGGCCAAAATAATCATCTTTGGTGTCAAACTTTGGAAGTTCCTTTCGTGACTTGATTCCACTGCGAATGTATCCATCCATGGCTTCTGCTCCACATGTTGCCAATGATGCTTGTGTTACCAGTCGCACATGCCTGTCTACTGCTTGAGAATGCTCAAGGGAGCTTTTCTATTTCAAATTGTAAACAGTTTCTGATCATACTTGCTATGTCTTCGTCACTGAGGTTCATGGTAGCTGGTGGTTCCAAAGGGTTGTCCCAGTTAATCACCTCAAAATATTCATCTGCTTCGAAATTTAAATTTGGAAGATCAAATTGGCGTATTTTCCTTTTCCAGTCATTTTTTTCTTGCTTTCAGTATTCTTCTAAGGCCAAGTTCTCGAATATGTGATCGTTCATCTAACAGCATTGCCAACAGAATGTTTTCAGAGTGAGCAAAATAAGAGATACTCTGAATAACTTTGTGAACGATTGACTTAAAATCTTCTGGCAAGAATGAGCAATTCTTTTTTTATCATTCCGTGCAGGTGACGTGCTCCATGAGTAGCTCTTGGGAATTTCTTTATTTAAAACCAGGATATCACGTAAACTTTCATGACATATTCTACTAGGCCCTTAAAGTGTTCTGTTGGTTCGACAGTCGACACATATAGGCGCAGAATTCTGTTGGCTGTAGTGAGCCATCTTGAATGAGAGATCGTTCCGGGACTTCTGTTTGTTAAATCTGGAAGGCACTCCCCCGAGGATACTGCCCTAGAAATATCGAAAAGGCATTTTTAGTCTGCAATGGGGTCTGCAACTGGAATAGAAACAAAACTTGTCACAGCAAGGGTTCCGCACGTTTGCAGACTTTCCTATTGTTCCGGAAAACTGTGGCCCAGATGTCTTTCCATCAATCTTCTAGGAAAGGTGACGAAGAGGTAGTTCATTAGTATGCAGTATGCAATAAGCATACAAACCAGTGCAATTTATGGCCAACAAAGATGTCAAACCGTCTAACTGCGCCATTTTTATTCACAACGTTGACGTCCGTTCCATCACACCCAACGGCAACCAGTTTCGAAAGTGTAATCCCTTTCTGTGAAACGAAGTTGATGATGCTTCGTATAATAACTGTACTAGACCCAGAATCCAGAGTCACATCTCCTATATAAACAGAACTAGGTTCTGCCAACAAAACAATATGCTCTTCCACAGCTATAGTGCTATATAAAGAACTTCCCTTCTTTTCTTGCACTATAGTTTTGTCCTTTCTTCCATCGAAGTAGATGGCGTACAAACACTGTGTAGAATTAAGCATTGATCGTACCTTTCGACGCTCTCTCCTTAGCTTACTCCTGTCAATAACTTTAGATGGAGAATCTTTGGATACAATCCCTATATCAGGAAGCACAAAGGATGAAATGATAGCAGCTGACCTATCCGATACTCCCGTTCTATCACAAGCAACGGCTAGATTTGGCAGTGATTTTTTTCAAATGTACGAAATGCCATTTCTAGCACTGGCATTTGACAATAAATATCAATGTTAATATTAATGATTAAATAATTATTAATATTAAATATTAATTAACATTAATTTACAAATTAATTAATTACTCAATTAATTACTATTATTATTTTTTTATATTAAATTATTTTTTTTATAAAAAGGCATTAAAAACTTTAAAAGAAGGCAATACAAATATTCACTTGAGGTGTGGAACCTCGAGATGGCAACATCTTGAGCTTAAATTTGGAGAAAATTTGTTCCAGCCAGTTTCACACCAAATAATGACTCAGGCAATGTGAATTTCGAGAAAAAGATTTTTCGCTCCACCCTAATGGGCATTTCTATAACCTCTACTTTGGAAGAGGTAAGGGCAATCAATGATCGTGATGGGTAAGGTGTAAGGGAAGGGCGGTGCTACCTGTGGCACACGATAAAATCATGGTGGATAAGACAATGGGCGTTGATGCTTACTTCCTGGAGAGGAGAGAAGGGCAAAGCGAGAATGATTTGGGATAAAAAGAAGTAGGCGTCACTATCCGGGACAGCTGGATGGGAAAGGCAAAGATGGTGATGGCTGCGATGAGTGGAAGAAACGAAAAGGATAATGGTCACAAGGAGCATGATGGGATGAACTTACCATGACTGCGAAATGGTAATATGAGAGGCATTTTGAGTATTTTCACAGTGTAGAATAGGGCATGTTCACCGTCAGCGTCAGCTTTAAAGATTTCGTTGATGCTAATTGATTAAATGGGTCAATGATTGGTATATGATTGGTTAAAAAGCTTTACCCTGACGCTGACGGATTCTGTGAATAGGTCCTTGATGTTGTAAGGACTTTGGCTTAAATGAAAGACTACCAGTCTCTTTGTATTTAATGCTTTAATTGCATTTCTCGACTAAATACAGGGTATTTACAATATATATAAAAAGATTAAATTTGCGGGTTCACGGCATCGACGAGGAAGGTCAGACTTGAGTTGTCGCTGCGCTCATTCAAGTCTATCGAGGCCCGACAGTATTTCCTTGTCTCCGGCTCTAGCGTCACTCTGAATAACTTAATCTCTGAATCACTGACTTTTAGCAACGAATCCGCGTTCGGCGACATTATATATTACTGCTGAACGTTCTCGAAATGTCTGGAAAACGCCGCCTATCTTTATTCAGTTATTGTTCCAATACGACTAGGCGCCTCCGGTCGGCAACTTCCCTTTTGTAGCTGGCGAGCTGTTGGTAGCACTTTCGGTCTTTATGTCGCCAAGACTGTCTGTCTCCAGCCGTCTAAATCAATTACGTGCACAAACCGTGCGTTGGTTGGTCTTCCCAGAATTTCCCCGCACAAAATATTCGCTATTGTACGGGAGTCGTTACAATACCTTATGGACAAACGAGCAACGATGTACAATCATGCGATTATGGATCGCACATAGTTGCAAACGTCGATTTAACACGCAAGCAAAAGTGCGGCAGCTCGTGCAACGACGTTAAGTCAGCTCGGTTGATTTCGCCAAGAAGCCAAAAGTAAGCCGTCAGGTTCGAATAAGCTTAATAAGAACTTCTGAAAAGAGTTAGAACAAAAGGCTTTTTGCTTATAATATGAAAACTGAATTTCGAATCTTGTTGGCTTCGTTACGGTAGTTCATAAAAAAGTCATAGTCACATTAGAGGATGCATGACGAAACTGAAGACATTTATTTCACACGATGCGCTCAACATTGAAAACCAGAGAAGAAAATGTTAAGGCCCATCATCGAAGGTCTTCAATATCCATGTTAAGCTGCAGGAATTATTAACTGGGCATTTTTTTAAACACAGAAGGGGAAATGCATAGTTTTGAATTGTGTTATCCGCTTTTCAAAATAGACCATTCAATAAAGTGAGCAATTTTTAAAATTTTGAATTTTTCAGAAGTTAATTTTTTTTTTTTAAGGAGCATTGAACCATTAAGGCTGCTATGTACTAACCCCATTGGATTCGCTCACCTCAATGTTAACCTATGGAGAAAATTTGTCCACGGATTGCCAACTTGGATTAAAAAATCTTTTTAAAAAAAATTGTATTCCGGCATAGAGAAAGAAATTTTACATTTGTGTACATTTTTCGTTTTTTTAAAAAGTGCAATTAATATTTTAAAATTTAAATTATTCGGGGGAAAATCAGGTCTAGTGTGTTTTAAACACTCATAAATTCCTTCTGTGGACGAAAATTTATAAAATGAATCCTGTAGCACTTTGCAGAAAAGTTCAGGCTATCTGACAATACCAATTTTATTTGATTATCAGCATTTCTGTACTTGTAAATAGTTGACAAAAATATATTTTAAATAAAAAATTTGGGGCAGCGCTTAACCCCCCTTAGAGAGAGAGCCATTACAATCCCTCAAAATGTCAATCCTAAGGGGGGGGGAATTCTCGAACTGTCAACTGGACTCCTCCCACCACAAGAGTCTGCAAGAAAAGGAAAAGGGAAATACGATTTTTTTTCTTAGTACATAGCAGCCTTAACGTCAATCAAACTAAAAAAATAATTTTTTTAAACTAAAATAAATTTTTGAAAAACTTAGGCATTGCTTTAAGAAATCTGTTTTCAAATGCAGGAAACAGAATTCAAAAATATACAATTATTAATCCTTGATACCGTGAGGAAAATTTCCCATAGCTTAACATGGGATGCATTGCCGTGAATAGCAGGGAGCGACTGAATAGACCCTTTCAGTGGTATGAACACATATATGCATTCACAGTGCTAGCCCATTTGGCTGGAACAAAGACTTTTTAACTTACGGAGTACTTTACGCTTCCAGACTCCTATGTAAACAGGCCCTTTCTCCCAAATACAAAATAAAACTGAAATTTTACAAACTTGAATTTAGACATGATAGTAAAACTAAACAATTATAGACACCAAAAATGGAAGAATGAATTTCATGAAATTTTTCAGTTTACATCGCAGATTTTCAAACCCAATGTTAAGTTACAGGGAAATTTCCTCTCGGGTTTTTTTTTTCTTTTTTTTCTTAATTGTAGATTAGCAAATGGATATTTTTGAATTCTGATTTCTTCTCGAAATTTCCTCTCGGGTTTTCTTTTCTTTTTTTTTTTTTTCTTAATTGTAGATTAGCAAATGGATATTTTTGAATTCTGATTTTTGTGTACGGAAGTAGACGTTTAAATAAAGTATATATTTTCTTAAATTTTAAATTTTTCAGAAATTTTATTTTTTACGGGTCAATAAACGATTGAGATCTATCGCTACGGCATTAAAATTATTTTTGAAAATATTAAAATAAAAAGCATTTTTGAGAAACACTCAAATTGCATGCATTTAAAAATCAGTTTCCAAACAGAGAAAAAATAATAATAACAATCTGAAAATATTGACATGCTAATCTGTGATTAGTAGAAAAATACCTAGAGGAAAATTCTCCTTAGCTTACCATTGGGATCGAAAATTGGGGTGAAAATCAGGAACCTCTCAACTAATGTATCGCCTTACACAGAAATAAAGCGAATTTTTTTTTTAAGACAAGTCTGAATTCTTTTATTCACAAAATCCCCTCGTTATTGTACATATCGCTAAAATAGTCGCAAATTTCACTATCATGCCACATTATAAAATATTTCAGAATGACTTTTCTAGACCGTATTTTAAAAACAGTTTGTTGACTTGCCTTTTTTTCCCCCCTGCACGTGAGCCTAAAGAATGTGATCAGGTCCTACGTATAGCACGGAACGAAATAAAAAACGTAAAAAAATCGTCTGCCTGTCCTGCCTTTTCACTCCGAATCGTTAAACTTTTCTTCGACTCATATCGCGGAAGTCATGGTGTTTCAGGGGTAAGAATCGTTCCGCAGGTGAAGAAAATGGTTTTTCGACTCTCCTGCGTTTTCTGACTCCAAGGTCACGCGATAAATTTCGACGCCTGGTACGGAAAAACGTTTCAGGCTGTGTGTGTCTGTCACGGTTTGCGTGGGTCGTTTTTCGCAAACGGAGGAAATTACATAGTAAGGCTAATGACGTTTGAATCGTTTTTCGCAGTAATTTTTCCCTCCTTCAAATTTGTTAAGGCAGACTAGCGCAAATATTTCATCGGTTATGAATTACAAAAATAGGTAAATTTGTAAAATTCGTCTGCTACTGAATTTTAAGCTAATGCAATGTTTTGAAATTTCGAAAATAGATAACAGCTGTCAAAAATTCACCAGTGTCATATTAGTTCGTATAATCGGCCTACTTTACACCGAATTGTGATGACGTTTAATTTCGCAAGTTTGTATCAGGGATCTTGGTGAATTCCGGAGTTAATTCCGCTCAGTGCGCGCCACTGAATAATGCCTAATTTATATGGGAGTATCCGAATAGTAGAAGAAGAGCGAAAATCTAACTACCTATCTAACAGCCAGTTGAAATTACGGTAGCTAGGCAACTATCCCTTCAGGACCTTCAGGAAGAGTAGTGGGAACTACAGTATCTGAATCTACAGTATCTGGCCACAGAAATATTTTGTTTACGAAGAAAAAGAAAAATAGAAAACGTCACTAAACTCGTAATGCAACTCTCTGCCGAGTGAGAAAAAAAAGGAAAAGAAAACATTTTCCTCGTCTAATGAGAAAGTTGAAAGCACTCTTCCATGCGTGATAACCACTCAATTGAGATCAACCCTCCCTTATCCCTCATTGCAACCCTGCGTGTTGTGTTGGCGAAATTTTGTCGTGTGCTAGGGGCTTTAAAACGGCCAAAATTGTGGTAATTCTAACCACAATTCAGTCTAAACTTCTAGATATCTGAGCTGATGTATCAGGCGTTTTGTTGCTCATTGTCCAAAAGAAGTCACCATGTTGACGTGATGCTTAAAAGAACATTATTTTCTCTTTGAGTCTTACCCTAAATGACCTGTTTTTAACCAGACTAATCAATTTCATCGCGTCTCAAAAGCTCTTTCGAGGAAGTTTGGTTTGGTTTGGTTTGGTTGATAGAACTACCGTAATTTTTTGCTACACGAGGGGACCTACAGCTTAAAACCGATTCCGAACGGTCTACAAACATCCATACCAATAGCGGCATTCGAACCCACAGACTCTGGTGACCACAAACTCTTTCGAGGAGGAAATTTAAAATTATATACGTATGTCTCTCCCAATCCTCAATTTCGAATTATACATCTAGAAAAGTTTATTAAGTATTAATAGTTCGTACGAGGAACATTTTACTTTAAATTATACTTTGGCATGCAGTGTATTAGCTTATAGAAAGAGATAGTTGAATTTGTCAAATTGCAGGAAAAGGAAGATTTAACACTGATGCTTTATTAACTGGCGACTAAACAGCGTCAAAGGTACTGTATGGCGTATGTTTTGGCTATACTAGGAATTAAGATGGAGGTTCATATTTGATATTCACACCAGAAGGCCTTTGCTGCTATGTCGGGCCCTGTATGGTGCTTTGGGGTCAGTTTGGATGTTAAAGGTCTCTACCACAGTAGACAATGTCAGAGGTGACGGCATGTCTGTTCTTTTGTTCGTTACTAATTATTACAACCAGACCGGTGCCTCGAATGACGAAAGTGAACCGTTAATTGGAAGGGAGTCGTTTGCGATACTTTGGACACAGCTGACTCGGACGTTTGGACGCCACGGAGAGAGTTCGAACGAGTGAAATATAAGAAAGAACGGGGTAGTGTGAGATCGGATGCAGTAGGCTCGTCCAGTTCAGGTTAATTGTTATGTAATTTCATGTTTAACTGTAAATAAACGTTATTATTTTTATGGTGTTAAAAGATGATTGATTTTGAGTGTACCTAATTTTCCCTACGCAATAAAAGGAACTAAAAAACCGTAATCTATATTAATAAAGCAAGGTCCGGGTCTGTCTGTCGGAAAAACTCTCCGGGTATACCGCCAAATTTTTTACGTGTGTGCGGCCTATGAAACTTACAGCCATGAAATTTGGCACACGGGTAGTGCAGACTATGGGAAAGTGCACCTCGAAGCCCGAATTTTAAATTTTATTCTAGAAAATTTTTTATTTTATGTTTTGTGGGATATTTTATATTTTTTTAACTTCAGATTACGATATCTCGGCAAAAAATGATCGTAGAATTTTGATCTTTTTACAATCTAAGACTACAGACATTTCTCCTTCAAACAAGACCTCATTTGTTTAAAAATAATTTAAAACAGACTAATATTTTCATCAAAATATTAATCCCACTTTTTCGAGAAATTTCCGCACTTTTGAGGATCTACGGTCGCAGTGACGTAGCGAGCATAACTGGCGCCCGGGGCACGATACCTTTCTGGCGCCCCCTTTCCGAAAACATATAGTAATATAATATATAGAATTAGTAAAAAGGACTAATTGGCGCCCCTGAGCGAGTGGCGCCCGGGGCATGATAGACCCCCTTGCCCACCCCTCGCTACGCCACTGTACGGTCGATGCTTTTCGAGTTTTTATCTTACAAAGAAAATATTTACATCATCTAGAAGATGAAAGCTTTCTCATTCATATAAACCTCTTTTTAAGTCTCTATCTTAAAATTTCGATTTTTTATTGAATTTTAAAGAACGATACTTAACACAAATTTTCTATCGGTTCTTCAAACGCGAAGAATGGAAAATTCTCCCCTTGGGTTGTAAACAACGATGAGTCATTCATTCACTAGATTCATTCATCGTCTTCCTTTGATGGCTTGAGCGTAGCTGGCCGAAGCCCGAGCATAGCCAGGCAAAGCCCGGCTAGTTGACAATAAATATACTTTTATATTGATTACAACCATTTCAAGATATGTCTCGTGAATAATCCAGTGATCCGAAAGTATATTAAATGTTATAATTAGAACATTCATTAATTTATTAACGAAAAAGGTGAGTGTATAATCTCACCCGTTATTTAAGTACGGAATTGTATTATTTTTCATAAATTCGAGAAATTAGTAAAAAAATTTAAGGTAGTCTCTTCTAATGAAACTACCGAGGGTTATTAACGTAGGATTACTTATCGTTTGCTTACCCTTTTCGTTTTTTTTAAACGCATTTGGTACTTTTCTGTTTAACTCTTTACTGCAACTGGGTTTGGCGCGCTGCCAAAATTATAACTCGCGACAAAGGACGATTTTTTTCTTTCCGAAGGACCGTTGAGGATTGAGGAACGTAATCCTATGTAAAATAAAAAAGCAGATCAAAGGCAAGAAATGCATATAAAATATGACCTATTCCTGACGGAACAATTCAGCCTGCACCTACAAAGAACAAAAACTAGATCCAAACCAGACACCAATCACTTAGGCGTTATAATACATATATTAAATCAGTTTTTAATTCGCCTCCTACTTGGCAAAATTTATCGCTTCAATTGGCTAATCATTTGGCTAATCAATCGGCTAATGATTAGTCAATCGAATGCTCATCATTGCATGTGCGCCATTTTGTGGGTGAAACTCCGTTTTGCGCCAATCCTGATTGGCGCGAGGTTTGAAGAGGCTGAAGGGTTTATTGGCGAAAGAACACGTCTTTTCTAACATTAGGGCCTGTTCACATAGATCCGTCAGCGTCAGCGTTACTCGTATTGACATATTTTAAACCAATCACAGTCCTTAACAATTTCGTGGATAATCGTTTGGAGGTTTGTAATTGGTTAATTATATTTCAATACGAGTAACGCTTGACGCTCATGGACGCTAAGTGAGCAGGCCTTTAGCCAGGGTCCAATTTAGAAAATTCTTGACTACAAGCAAAAATCGGGATGGGGGCCCCCTAACACTGATGTGGGCGTAAAGTTTCCAAAATTGACACAAAAAAAATAATCATGAATCATTGCGAAAGTACCATTTTACCAAGAATTGGCTATTTGAAGCGTAGAAGCCTAGAACATTAACATAAAGCAATACAACATATTAACTTCATCATTAAAACACCAATACAATGCAACCAGAAAAACTTATTAATCTATATCTATAAAGGAAGAAGTCCTGACTTATATATATATATATATACATACACGTATCAACGCCCAGCAAAAACTATTGGAGATACAGATATCAAATTTTAGGAGCTTATTACTTTTGTGCTGAAGGCGTCATTTAAGAAGCGATTTTTCAGAATTCGCCCCCCAAGGGGGGGAGGGGGGCAAAACGTGTTTTTTACATATTCCTTTATATCTCAAAGAAGAAAATCGATATCCATAAGATTCTTGCTTTAAAATGTAAGAAATATGAATACCTAAAAACCAATTTCAGGATTTTTCAAAATTCGTCTCCCAAGGGGGAGAGGGGGGCTAAACGTGTTCTTACGTGTTTTATCTATATATATAAAGGAATCAACACCCAGCAAAAACTATTGGAGATACAGATATCAAATTTTAAGAGCTTATTACTTTTGTGCTGAAGGCGTCATTTAAGAAGCGATTTTTCAAAAATCGCCCCCCCAAGGGGGGGAGGGGGCAAAACGTGCTTTTTACATATTCTTTCGTATCTCAAAGAAGGAAATTGATGTACATAAGATTCTTACTTTAAAATGTAAGGAACACGAATACCTTAAATCCAATTTCAGGATTTTTTAAAATTTGGCCCCAGGAACGGGGGGGGGGGGGGCTTAACGTGTTTTTTACGTATTCCTTCATATCTCAAAGAAAGAAACAGATATCCATAAGATTCTTGCTTTAAAATGTAAGGAACACG
The DNA here is from genome assembly GCA_907164885.2 of Dolomedes plantarius. Lineage (NCBI taxonomy): Eukaryota > Metazoa > Arthropoda > Arachnida > Araneae > Dolomedidae > Dolomedes > Dolomedes plantarius. The sequence continues at coordinate 127,814,796 of OU015499.1, read as the reverse complement.
AATACATTAAAACCAATTTCAGGATTTTCAAAATTCGGCCCCCATGGGGGAGGGAGGGGGCAAAACGTACTTTCTTACATATTACCTCATATCTCAAAGAAAGAAACAGATATCCATAAGATTCTTGCTTTAAAATGTAAGGAATATGAATACCTAAAAACCAATTTAAAGATTTTTCAAAATTCGGCCCCCTCAAGGGGGTTAGAGGGGCTAAACGTGTTTTTACGTGTTTTTTACATATTCCGTCATATCTCAAAGAAGGAAACAGATATCCATAAGATTCTTGATTTAAAATGTAAGAAACACGATTAAATGTAACAAACACGATCAATGTCACGATTTTTCGACATTCGCTTTAGATTTTGAAAAAATTGCTAGAAACAATCCAATAATTTATATTTCCTATATATCACCATTTTGAACACCAAATTGGTGGTAGGAGACAAGAGAGAGATCAACCTTAATTAAATGAAGTGTGGAAAGGTGTGTGTGTGTGCAGTAGCGTACGCAGAAATTTTCAAAGGGGGGTGTTATAGTCCAGTCAAATTAGGTTTTCATTTCGCATTAAATGAAGGGGTTGAGATTTTTTCAGGAATGTGTAGGGGTTGGTCCCCTGAACAACGCCTAATAAAGTCCCCTCGATTTCAGGCGCCGCGGGGTGTGGGGTGGGGTCCAAAGGTCACTTTTTTCAGTTTTCGACGTTTATCTCGAAAACAGGGTGTGGCACAGAAAATTGTCAAACCCAAAAATTAAAGCTTATAAAATTCCCTTCCAAATGGTATATCCATGTTTGTACCCAAGTGTTACCGTAGACATTGACATAGACATGGTACATTAACGAGGCACCAGAGAGCAGGGCTCCATATCCTCGGTATGGATAATTTTTTGTTGCTATATTTCCGTTCTCAGAATTAAAAGAAAAGTGTTGACTTGAAAGTTAGAATAATAATTAAAATAGTAATAATAATAATAAATAAATAAATAAATAAATAGTAATAAATAATACTAATACTAGCAAAAAATAAATAAGTAAATAATGTGGCAGATTTTATTTTAAAAAAATTACGGTAGCAGACGATTAAGCAAAAATTAGTAAGGATAGTCTTGAGGTCGATCCATCAAAAAAACGCAGGTCAGAACCAGAAGCAACGGCAAATGTAAATTAAAATTTAGAAGAGGTTGAAGGGAGAGTTAAGAAAGGGGAAGGAGACCAGGGTGAATAATCAAAGTGGCCTTAGGACGCCTATAGCATTCCCTTGGGTCGTAGTCGGGGAGGTTAGCTATTTCTTCGTTGTCTATTGAATATAATCTATTGTAGAAGTTAGATGCGAGATCTTTAATGTGTTGCCGAATGGGTTCGAATCTCAGATCCCTGTGAATAAGTACGTTTTTAAGGTACCAGGGCGCCTTCCTAATACCGCGGAGTGTTTATTTTGAATTGTCTGCAATCGCTGGATATGGGTGTCAGCCGCTGAGCCCCAAAAAGGAACGGCGTACAACAGGATGGGACGCAGTACGGTTTTATGTAAGAGTAGTTTGTTATCTAAACCCTTTTGATTCTGGTGCAGCAGGTGGGAGATATCCTTGCGGGATTTAAAAAATTTTCTAATGTTATATTCAATATTTTTCTTCCACGTCAGTCGACTATCGAGGTAAATTCCTAGGTATTTGCCCTCTCTCTCAAAGTGAACCAGTTGATCGCATACTGCGACCGGAGGAGGTGGAATTCTATTGTAACTGAAAAAAAAGCTTCAGATTTTGACGGACTTAACTTGAGCCTCCACCGTTCGAACCATCGTTTAAGAATTCAAATATGTCTCTGTAGGAACTTGTGCATATATTTAACATTTTGATGCTTAGCTAGTATTGCCGTGTCATCCGCAAACATGGCCAGTGTAGTGAATGGAGAGTTAGGAATATCATTAATAAAAATATTAAAAAGGATAGGTGCTAACTTAGAGCCCAAGTGTTACCGTTTTCGAGATATGAGCCGTTGAATATGAAATTTTTTCAAAAAAAGTGGTAGCGGTTCAGGTATCTCGCCAAACTTCCTCTTCTAACTCTTTCCCCTTCCATTTCTCAGAAAACTCATGATAGAGAAAGTTGTAGAGCGAAATATTTCCTTCAAAAATGTATAGTTATGCTAATTTATCTTCACCAGGTAAATAGTTAGAGACTGTTTTGAAGTTTAGGGGTACTTTTCAACATTTTGTTAGTCAAATGCTCGTCACTCAAGTTTCGTTTCCATGGTCAGTAACTCTCTTAATCACTTTGTATGCTGTTTAATTAGATACGTATAGTATTCATAACCCATATAAATAATAAATTATGTATACCTGTACGTATAATGTATATCTCATAATATACAGAAGATCGCTTGTAGTACAAAGGAGGAAGTAAGAAAACAAACCAAAATGTATAAAAGTGTCACTTTAACTCAGATCATTTTGGAAAATTTAGATACCACACCATATGAAAAAGAAGAAGTAGTTCAGTTACTTCTGACCTCAGTAGAAATTACACCACAACACATTTCCACAAATACCTCCCTTGCCAGCATTCAGTGGAAATTGAGCAACGAATTGTCACGTCTCAAAGGTAATGGGCCAACAGCAGCTTTGTGGGTCCAGTACTTTGAAATGGTGGTGTTGATGAAAAAATTTATTGCAGCACAGCGCAACTGGGAAGATCATATGACATGTGCCCAACTGATGATACCTTACTTCCATGCCAGCGGGCATTTTCATTATGCAAAGTGTACTCACCTATATTTACAACACATTCTGGGACTAACAACTCGCCACCTTCAACATAAACAGGATTTTATAGATCGTGGATAGTTCACTGTCAACAGAACTAGAACACCAATGGCTGGTGTGTGGTCTGACATGGCAATTGAGGTGACACTCATGTGTGACATGAAGAGTGAAGGAGAATTAACACGTGGGCGAGGCTTTAGTGATTCGGTGTTGGCGAAATGGGTTGGGGGAGCACGCACAGCTACAGCAATATGTAGTTCACTTGAGATGTTTTGTGGCGTCCATACTGCAAGGGGAGTGTTAACCATTATAGTCGTGATCCGACAAATCATTATCATGTAGAAAGAATTATACTGTAGCACCAACTCTTATTTATATCTGGGTTTATTAATACATTAAAATCTTGGTTAAATACGTCATTTACAAAGTTTCGTTCCGACGAACGTTAACAATACTCGTGAGAGCCGGGCTCATTCTTTCAAAGTCCGACGAGCTCCCCGTCCCTCCGTAAGCGTGTTGACCCTTTCAACAGTCCAAATCTATTCTCCTCGTTCGTTACTCGCGTCTGTCTTTTATGCCTCCTTCTCCCTTTCTCGAACGACAATCGGCCTTTTTTATCCGCGATACGCAGACCACCTATTGTGGGTTTCATTGTCCACCGTTCCTACCTTAGATGACGTGCGTCGCTGTGTTTCCTTAATCATTCTAAATGAGCTGACTACCTCCTATTGTCAAGGGTTTCCAAAGGTGTATGGCTCTCGACACCTGTTTGCGCTTCTTTTGATGCTTATTGAAGACGCTATTACACACGTTCATCAATTCCACTTAGGAATGGGAGACGAGAGTCTGACATACGCCCCTTCCTTTAGAAGTGAAAACAGTCCTTTGAGACGTTTTCACGTTTGAACAACAGTCCCTGTTGATCAGAGGATAATGAAGCACACCCATGGGGTAATAACTGTGCTTTTTAACTTGTGACGGGGGCGCTTTGTAGCTACAACAATAACACATTTTTACAAGTAAATGATTCCATGTTTTCATCTTCATATGAGATAGCCACAACATTTACAGGTAACAAAAATTACTTTTCACACTTAGCCTTGACACAAAATTAATATTATAATTGTTGCTCATTTCTTTACTTTAAATCAAACACCAACAAATTATTTGACTACAAATCACTTATCTTTAAAGCAAGAATTTCTAAGATAATTACGCTTTTGATTCTTTTTTTTTTTTCAAACTCATTAGGAATTTCCTGGCTTAATCTTAACCAGTTAAACTTACATATTTTAATGAAACTTCCCCAAATCTCTAGGGAATACTTAACATTAATTTAGTTCTTCACTTAAAAAAAATATAAACCAAGTGTTCATACAACAAACAACAAAAAAAAATAAATATCACATAACTTATACACTTAAATTCATCATACCATTATATTTACAAATTTAATCCGTTTTTCTTAGGATTCAACATTAGTTATCAATGCAATTACCAAAATACACATTTAATTAAATTTTCAATGAATTCTTCGAGAGCAACTTAAATCAATTTTAGAACATTTATAAAATACACAATTACGTGAGTTTCCCGGGATTCTTTGGGAATTACTTAAATTTGTGATTCTCTCTGCGATTTTACGGGACCCTAAATAAATACGAATGGGTTTTTGGCTTTATTATTTCACTATCTCTCATTGACTGAATTGAATGATTGTTGTTCAATTTTGATTTTGTGAATTTGTGATCTAGTGTCGGTACAAAATCACCATTTTCAACTGAAGTATTTTCTCCCATAGTTTGTGTCTGTTTCCTACCCGTATCGTTGGAGCTGCCCTGGGCATTTAATTCTTCGTTTCGTGTTTCCCTTTGATTATTTCCATTCTCATTATTAGTTTCCTCTAACCCTTTATTCCTTAACATATCAATTTGATCTTTCCTCTCTTTTTCCGTTGAAACTCCAATTTCTCGTACCTCATCCAAATTCTCATTGAGACTTAATTCCCCATCCAAAATTTTATCCATTTCTCTCACCTCATCTAAATTTTCATTGAGACTTAATTCCCCATCCAAAATTTTATCCATTTCTCTCACCTCATCTAAATTCTCACTGAGACTTAATTCATTACCTCCTCCCTCATAGTACATCTCCTCATCTTTCGTCTGACTTCCCATCTCAAACATATTAAGGGGAATAATCATCTCCTCCTCTGTCTCATCTAAATTCTCATTAGGACATAATTCACTACCTCCTCCCTTATAGTTCATCTCCTCACCTGTGTCTCTTGCGCTTTCAAATCTATTCGGGGGACTAGCCATCTCCTCCCCTGTATCCCTTACAATTTCGAACATATTAGGAGGAATAATCAACTCCTCATCTAATATCTGATCTATACTGTTACTCAAATGCCTTTGGGAACATGCTACCCCTTCAAGGACCTCCTTTCCTTGAGTAATTACATCCCTTACTTCCCTTTCCTGTTGGGTTTCAATTTTATTCTCAGGTTGAATAATTTCACCTCTGTTAAATTCCATCTCAAATTTATCTTCCCTCTGATCCCCTCTATTTCTGAGATTTTGAACTCTTCTGGGGCACTGATATTTCAAATGGTCTTTACTATTACAGACAAAACTTTTTTTTATCCTCCTTTTTCTGCTCAATTTTGCCAAATACCTTATCTGTGTTAACTAGTGGTTCAAGAATAACCCTTTTTTCCTCTTTCAAAACTCCTTCGAAATTATTATTAACCATTCCAATACTTTCTCTGACCCTTAAACTTGAAAGTCTTTTAGCTGCCCTCATCCTCAATTCTTCAACTTCCAATTCTTTCAATTTTAACATTATCTCCTGTTTTGCTATTTCTCGTTGCTCTCGTTCTAATCTCTCATTAATTATGGCAAATAACCGTTCCTTAGCGGATTCTTCCTCATATTTCTCACTTCCTAATATCATTTCCTTAAGATCAGTATATGTCCTGTTCTCCGAAGACGGATAAATCCCTGTTAACTCTGTAGCTAACAAAATTAAATCGGCTTTCCGCCCCTTCCCTATGAATGCCATTTTTAGCTTATACCACTTAATCACAAATGCAGCAAACAAGTACAAATTCACTTTTACAACTATAACAAAATTTAACCAACTATACTTATCTTGAACTATTTACTTCCACAATTATGATAATTCTAAGAGCATTTAACTACTACAATTATAAATCACTTCCACTAATAACTAGTAAGAACACTTGTACACATTTCCCGTTATACAAAATAACACTTTTTCATTTTTAAATTATTATTCCATTTACCAAAATTCAATAACTCAACAAATTACTTCCATCATTATACACATGAATCAACACTTCAAAACTTATCAAAAATAATTCGATTCCTTCAACTAATTACTACCGCTATCTCATACACAGGGAGAAAAGATAGAATCACTTACCCCTTTTTCACCTCGATGAAAAACTGTCACTCTAATCTTTCTCCGCTGCCGCACTTTGATCACAGTTCAAGAGAGTTCAGTATATAACCACGTCGTTGATGCCCACTTTACTCCGACCTTGAATTTCTCCTGGCCCAGGTTTCTGCTCCCGTTTCTTGACCAGTTGCCGAGTAAATATCTGTCGCTGAAGTCGTGCCCAGTAGACTCGTTTGGAATCCAACTTCTCTTGAAACTGCGTCTCCTTGAAGATCTATCACCACTCTCGTACTCTAGATCATCTTTTTCTGATACCTTCCGTATCGCTGGGGTCCTCCCACGTTCTTTAATTCGACTACGCCAATGTTAACCATTATAGTCGTGATCCGACAAATCATTATCATGTAGAAGGAATTATACTGTAGCACCAACTCTTATTTACATCTGGGTTTATTAATACATTAAAATCTTGGTTAAATACGTCATTTACAAAGTTTCGTTCCGACGAACGTTAACAATACTCGTGAGAGCCGGGCTCATTCTTTCAAAGTCCGACGAGCTCCCCGTCCCTCCGTAAGCGTGTTGACCCTTTCAACAGTCCAAATCTATTCTCCTCGTTCGTTACTCGCGTCTGTCTTTTATGCCTCCTTCTCCCTTTCTCGAACGACAATCGGCCTTTTTTATCCGCGATACGCAGACCACCTATTGTGGGTTTCATTGTCCACCGTTCCTACCTTAGATGACGTGCGTCGCTGTGTTTCCTTAATCATTCTAAATGAGCTGACTACCTCCTATTGTCAAGGGTTTCCAAAGGTGTATGGCTCTCGACACCTGTTTGCGCTTCTTTTGATGCTTATTGAAGACGCTATTACACACGTTCATCAATTCCACTTAGGAATGGGAGACGAGAGTCTGACAGGGAGAACAACATGTTGAGTTTCGAGCATCACGGATAACAAGAGATGATCTAGACAGAAGGAAGCTTGCTCAATGGTTGGCTGATCACCCGCCTTTTGCTGAACGTAATTGTTTGATGTAACTTTCAACGGGAGTAATTGGAACAAGTAACGTCAACTGCTAGCAGTCCTTGGAACCCGCACAATGAGCACTTTTGTTTGGAAAGAATTTCTCAGAATTGAAACAATCCAAGAAGGACTCAGTCGTTCCTTTAGCTGCGATGAACAATATGATCAAAGTTAATGATGAGGTAGTGGTGGTAGAGCCTCTGATGAAATTTCAAAGATCTGAAAGAACTCTGATCACCAAGAAGAAAGAAGGGGATGTAGAGGAGTTGCTAACGTACAAGTTAGCCCCATACCCTATGTCTCTATTCGCCGAGGGGATAAGGAGAAAAATCAAAAGGTCAGCACTGTCTGATGGTTTCCCAAAATTTAATCAACTGATCAATGTGAAGAACAGTTTCACGGTAATCGATGGCGGCTTCCTGCTTCATAGAGTAAAGTGGAACACCAACACTACCTTCGCCTCCATCTGCGATCAATATGTATCGTACATAATCAACCATTACGGCAGCAGTTCAGCTGTGGATTTTGACGGTTATGAAGACACGAACTCCACGGAAAGAGACGAACAACATCGGAGAGCATCAAGTAAAACATCAGTGGATATTAACTTCAATAAGAACTATGAAAGAGTAGTTTTGAGCAATCAATGCAAAGCGTAAACCTAATTAAATAATATATGTAATCAGAACCAATGGGGGGGGTTATAACCCCCATCAACCCCCCCTTGCGTACGCCACTGTGTGTGTGTGTGTGAATTGTATATATTTCGGTTGTTAGTACGCATACATCTAGAGCTCAGGTTAACTCCATTCATTTTTATTATCCTGGGCAACGTCAGGTAATTCTTTGTTTATGAAACCGGCGATTTTCACAAGGGTTTACGGGGAAGCCCTCAAACTCCTCGAAGGGCCGGGATCCAATGGGTTATCAAAATTGAAAGAAAATTTTAATGATGACATTAGCATGGGGGGGGGGGTTATTATAATATGCTGATGGGATGATGACCAGTGGAGAGGGGTATAGATTGCCATAAAATACAAATATACATATCATACAAGTACGATTTATTAAGGGTTCACCCGTGCAACGCCGGGTATATAAAGCTAGTCCCTTATATACATTATAACATACATATGATGAACTATACATGGAAGTAGTCAACATGAGGTTCAGTGGTTAACAATTTCTAAATCGAACGACAAAAGAAACGAAAGTCAACAGAATTAATATTAAGAATAACATTTAATGAAAATAGAATGTGCTCTTAGTAAGAAGCACCCTTTCGAAGTGACAAAAATTTACTTAACGCGGGAATCGAAGTGTTGAAAATCAATGCGCATGCGCGCTATACAGGAAGTGATCTATTTATAGAAATCTCGCGCTATAGTTCACTATAGCAGCTGTTAGTAGAATTACATTGGGAACAGTTTATGATTAAAAATAAAAAAGAGTTAATATAATCGAAGAAGGAAAAGTCCGGAGATGATCAGACTGGAACATCCCGGCCACCGTTGGACGGCTGTCCAACATCTTCACTGATGGGTAAGTGCACAACCTTCGTGATCGCTCGGCGGAAGGTTCCCTTAGATGTCTTTAAGTCCAGTACTCGTACCACTCCGTCAGCTCCAGGATGAACTCCAATGACTCTGGCAAGGTTCCATTCCAAGGGTGTCTTGCAGGGCTCCTTTAGCAGTACAAGTTGGTCTACCTCTAGGTTTTGTCGTCTTTGGGTCCACTTCGGTCTTGTCTGCAGCTGGTTTAAATATTCTGTGGTCCATCTGTCCCAAAACGTTTTCCTCATCTCTTGAATCAAGCCCCACCTAGAGGAAGGAGAAAAGGAATCTGGAGCAGTATGAGGTTCTGGAAACGACGCAATAGGGGCACCAATTAAGAAATGCCCTGGAGTTAATGGCTGTAGATCGTTGGGGTCCGCAGACATTGGACACAGGGGACGAGAGTTAAGAATACTCTCTATCTGAACTACTATTGTATTTAACTCCTCGAAATTTAAAATGGTGGTGTTTGCAATTTTCAGGAGTATTCTCTTCATTGATTTTATGTTGGCTTCCCACACGCCTCTAAAATGAGGTGATGCAGGTGGTGTGAAAGTCCATTGAATGCCTTCTTCAGCGCTGAAATTCTGTACTGGATTAGACTTGCAAATTTGAAATAAGGAATTCAAAATATTTTTAGCGCCTTTAAAATTGGTGGCGTTATCACTCCAAATGAGAGATGGTTTCGAACGTCTTGACACAAATCTTCGCAATGAAGCTAAGAATGCTTCAGTCGTTAAGTCTGATACGACCTCTAAGTTAACTGCTTTTGTACAAAAGCAAATAAATATAACGATGTATGATTTTATTATAACCCTGGATCTTTTTAGATTAGGTTTAGTTAAGATAGGTCCAGCGAAATCAAGACCTACTTTTTCAAAAGGTCTAGAAGGTACAATTCTGTCTCTAGGCAGATCACCCATTATTTGGTTAATAGTTTGAGTTTTTGATCTAAAGCATGTCAAGCATTTACTAATGACTCTTCGCACCCTATCTTGACCAGAGGGTATCCAATATTGTTGGCGAATCAAATAAAGTGTGGTTTGTGTTCCAGAGTGCAAAGATTTGATATGGTAATAGTTAATGAGTAGCTGAGTAAAGTGATGTGATTTAGGTAAGAGTTTTTGATGTTTTTGTGATTCTTGTAGTTCAGAAAACTTCAATCGTCCGCCAACCTTTAAAAATCCGTTCTTGTCAATAAAAACGTTTAACGACAAAATCTTACTACTTCTTGGAAGAGGTTGGTTGTTCTTCAAGCATTTAATTTCGGTACTGAATTCAGAAGCTTGTATTCTCTTAATTAAAACATTTGTGGCATTTTGTAACTCAGTTGCACTTAAGTTGTCCCTTTTTCTATCCATTTGTTTAAGTTTACAATTATTACTAAATCTAATTAAGTAAGCAGTTACTCTAATCAATTTGGAAAAAGAGGAATATTTAGTTATAAAACTATCAAAGTCCTGATTCTTATCTAAAACGTTTGTATTTAAAGCTGTAACTGTTTTAATTTCAAGTGTCTGTTGGTTCTTTTCACATTTTAAATCCTTAGATGGTTCTAAGTTCTTAGGCCAGGTGGATTCGTCTTGTTTTAACCAAGATGGTCCTTGCCACCACAAATTACTGTTTTTTAATTCAGACACTGCGAGTCCACGTGAAATCAAATCCGCCGGATTTTCTTTCCCAGGGCAATGAGCCCATTGAGTTGGATTAGTGTATTTGTGAATTTCCTTTATCCTATTTTTTACGAAAACTTTAAATCTGTCAGGTGAGCCCTTTATCCAAAAATATGTAATGGATGAATCCGTCCAAAAAAATTTGGAAACCGGAAACTCTAAACCTTTAATTATTTTGTCGCTTAACCGTGCTGACAACAGGGCTCCCATTAGCTCGAGTCTTGGTAAGGATAAAGTCTTCAAGGGGGCTACCCTTCCTTTAGATGCAACAAAACTAATCACAACGGTGTTGTCTTTCAATTTTGCACGCAAATAAGCAACTGTCCCGTATGCTTTGATAGATGCATCCGCAAAGAAATGCAACTGAATATTGTCAATGTCTTGATTTAAGGCATGTGCAAAATAGTAACGGGGTACACGAATTTCACTTAACTTTTTTATGTCATCACACCATTCTTTAAAAATCATAGCAGTCTGTTTTGGTATGTTCTCATCCCAATCTAACCCAAGGCACCATATCTCTTGTAGTAAGCATTTGATACGAATTGTGAACGGACCTAAAAGACCGATTGGATCAAATATTCGACCGGCAATTTGCAGTACATATCTTTTAGTCTCGTTCCCTTTAAACAGGCATTTTTCAATATTTTGAGTATCAAAATAAAACACATCGTTTTTAGGATTCCATCCAACTCCCAGAACTTTTGAAGGAACTAAAGGTTTGTCAAAAGAGTCCTCAAAGTCCTCAACTTCAAATCCAAGCGCTTTTAATTTAGCTAATAATTCTGGAGAATTAGTTCTCCATTTTCTTAAATACATACTGGCTTCTTTAAAAATATCATGACTTTGTAGGCACGTAGTAAGTGCTATGTCAACAGTCTTTTCACCGAAAATATAATCGTCGACATATAGACAATCATGCAACAACTGACAAGTATGAGGAAAGATTTCTACATACCCCTTCAGATGGTATTTAATTGTAGCGTTCAACAGGAATGGGCTGGATGTGACCCCGAACAAAACTCGTGTCAATCGGTATTCTTGAAGGTTCTCGTCTGCTGTGTGGCTTTCGCTCCAAAGAAATCTTGTAAAATCTCTGTCTTCCTCATCTATTTCTATTTGCAGAAACGCTGCCTTGACGTCCGAAGTAATAGCTATGGGGTTCGTTCTAAATCTTAATAAAAGATTAAAGAGATCAGGTAATAAGTTTAAACCAGCATACAAACAATCGTTTAAAGAAATTTTTCCTTTTCCATGAGAGGAGGCATCGAAAACGATGCGCAGACGACTAGTACTCTTGTCATTTCTAATTACAGCTCTGTGTGGGAGATAGAAACAGTTCACTTCTTTCGCTCCCCTCTCTACAGGTTCTATGATATTTTCTTTCCTATAGTCATCGAGAACTTTTCGGTATTCTGTAAAAAATAAGGGATCATTAATGAATGATTTCTTAAGCGTTTGGAATCTCCTGTTGGCAACTTCTTTATTATCATCTAACATCTGCTTCATTTCAGGTTTCCATGGTAACTTGACCTTGTAGCGTCTATTCTGAAATGAAATTCCTTCATTAAAATTTCTCATTATCTCCTCTTCAATTTCATCTTTGGCATCAGCTTCTGCACTGATTCCAATGCCTTCGAGTTCAAAGAACTCTTTCAACTGATCACAAATGGTCTTCTCTTCAACTGCAACTTTCATACTAACCAACTCATGGTTTACACTCCCTCTTCCCAGAAGGCACCAACCAAACAGTGTTTCTGAAGCTACAAGTTTATCATCTAATCGTTTAATTCTGCCACTTACTATGTTAAAATAGAAATCTGATCCAACTAAAATAACTATTTCATTGTCTCTATAATTATAGGAATCTGCAAGTTGTAGATTTTTTAAATATTTATAGCTTTTAGATATGTTTAGGTCAGGGGTTGGTATGTTAGCTGCCGAAATCTGGTCTGTAACTAATGCTTCAATTTCAATGTTCAAAGATGGCACATCTCTATTTTCCAGACGGACTTTTACAACATCATAAATTTTTTGAGTTGCTTCCTTAACACCAAAGGCATAAACAGAAAGCTTTTCGGTTCTTATTACGGGAAGCTTTAATTTTTGAGAAATTGTACAATTAATAAAACTTTTCATCGATCCGTTATCTAAAAGAATCCTAACAGGTTCTTTTTCTTCGTTTGAGGAAGATCTAATCATCGCAGTACAGGTTTGCAATAAAACTCCTGACTGGTTTTTTGCTACCGAATTGTTTTTAATATTTCCTTGGCAATGCGAAACTGCGGTAACAACTTTATCGTCAATCGTTTTGCCAAATTGAAAACAAATAGACCGATTATGTTTATGATTACAAATATCACACATTTCCTTTTTCCTACAGTATTTTATTCTGTGTTTTTGCTGTAAGCACAGAAAGCAACGCGCTTGTTTCTTTAATAGTTCCTTCTTTTCATCAACAGTTATGCTATTGCAATGTTCAGAATTGTGGTTTGTTGCTTTACAGTAGAGGCATGCCGTTTCTGAAATTGGCGCTAAATATTCTACTGTTTTGTCTACATTAGATGAAATGAAAGGACGACTTTGATTTCGCGACGTCTCACGAGCATTGTAATTATTATAGCTAAAATTATGTTGATATTTTGAACCCGAATGCTGATTGACTGGTTTTTTTCTTTCAATTTTTGAATTTTGAAACAAAATGGAAGATTCCCTACATTCTATTTCGATTTTAAGAAATTTCAATAATTCTGAAACATCAAAGTGATTCATTTCTTGATCCAATCGTTTTCTATTAAATGCTAAGGATAACTCCTCTGGAATTAATTTTATTAAAATAGGGTATAATAAATGGTCATACATTCCAGAGGTTACGTTGAGTGATTCTAAACTTCTAATTTGCACCTCACAGGTGTCATAAAGTTTACGTAATCCAGTTATATTATTTGTATCTTTAACAGGGTATAAATTTAATAATCTGTTCATGTGGGCATTTATTACCAGGAAATCTTTGCCGAATCTCTGTTCTAAGAGGCAGAGGGCTTCTTTATAATTTTCTTCAGTTAGTGCGAATCCATTAACTACGTTAGCGGCAACACCGCCTAACAAAGATTTTAAATAACTAAATTTATCAATAAGTGATAAAGTTTCATTTTTATTGATTGCGTTCTGAAATTTATTCCAAAACTCTAGCCAGTTGCAAGGATCTCCATAATATTTATCAATATTCAATTTAGGTAATTTAACAGTTTTCAAATGATTTTGAGAGATTGATGAAACTCCACTAGCACTGCTTTCGCTGGTTCTACCATCATCTTGACCCGATATATTTCGATCAACATTACGACAAATAATTTTCAGTTGTGCGGAAAGCTTTGCATTCCACAATGTCATTTTACTATTATAATCAACAGCAGAATTAATCTCAGAATCAAATTCTTTCTCTTCTGTTATAAGAGACTGAACTGCCTTGTCTAAATCTTTTATTTGTTTAATTAAATCCAAAAGTTGAATTAAATTCTGTTCTAATAGCTCTTCAGTATTTAACTGATCAAATTCGCTTTCGAGTTTGTTCAAAAATCTAGTTACTGCGGCGCGAACAACGCCTCTAATCTTTTTTTGTTTCGACAATTCATCCATCTCTCAAGTTATGTGACACTTCAACAATATTCAACAATATTCAACAAATCAAAATTCTACTATATATTCATATTCATATTCAACATTTCAACACTTCTATAAAATTGGAATTCTATACTCAAAAACTAAATAAATCTCTACAGTTATATCAACTAAATCAACAATTTTTCAACACTTCTATAAAATTGGAATTCTATACTCAGAAACTAAATAAATCTCTACAGTTATATCAACTAAATCAACAATTTTTCAAATCTTCAATCAAGTTCTTCTAATAGTTTCAAATAATTGAGCGCTGGAGCATCTAATAAAAATATTCTTCTTACCTTGGAAAGGCATCAAATCCGTGTTAATCCATAAACGAAATCACAATGGCGTCGCTCTTCCCAACCGAAGTACGAGTATTTCTCACCTAACAAAACCTACCACAAGGGAACGAAAACGCCAACTGAGTTTGATTCTAATGAATTTATTTCAAATCAAAACTTCCAGTGCCGATGCACCAAATGGAAGTAGTCAACATGAGGTTCAGTGGTTAACAATTTCTAAATCGAACGACAAAAGAAACGAAAGTCAACAGAATTAATATTAAGAATAACATTTAATGAAAATAGAATGTGCTCTTAGTAAGAAGCACCCTTTCGAAGTGACAAAAATTTACTTAACGCGGGAATCGAAGTGTTGAAAATCAATGCGCATGCGCGCTATACAGGAAGTGATCTATTTATAGAAATCTCGCGCTATAGTTCACTATAGCAGCTGTTAGTAGAATTACATTGGGAACAGTTTATGATTAAAAATAAAAAAGAGTTAATATAATCGAAGAAGGAAAAGTCCGGAGATGATCAGACTGGAACATCACATATAACTATACATATAATGAACCAATCAATCAATCAATCAAATTTGATAGGATATATAAAAAAATTGTTATGAACCTTTAGCTGACGGGGCCCATTTTTCCGATTCCCTCGTTAGAAAGGGAAATTTCGTACCCCCTATGTAAGAACGGCCATTCAGGTGGATTTTATATATATATATACATATATATATGTGAATGTATGTATGTATGTATATATATGTATGTATGTATGTATATATATATGTAAGTATGTATGTATGCATGTATATATATATATATATATATATATATATATATGTATGTATGCATGTATGTATATATATGTATGTATGTATGTATATATATATGTAAGTATGTATGTATGTATATATATATATATATATATATATATATATATATATATATATATATATATATATATACATATATATATATATATTCATTCTTGGGCCTCCATTTTTGGGATACACGCTATCCCACCCCGTAAGGAAAAGGTTAAAAAAGGTAAAATAAAAAATAAAAAAATGAATTGGGAATTTTTTCTTTTTTTTCTTTCAAAATTAAAATTTTGTAGGGGCCCCTAGGTCCGGGCCTAATGGAAAATCAGGGCCTGCCTTTAGCCCATTTAGAGACCTGCGCGAAGACTTAAATGTTGCTGATTCTGTACTGCTCCGACGGGGAAGTAAAAAGTGATCATTTGTTCCCTCTCGATAAACTGCCGTACGCAAAATGGTAGGTCTGAGGTGATATTAGCATACGAGCAATTAGAAATGCTACAACATCCTGTGTTTTTTTTCGTTTTCCGTTTTAAGCACGCACGTGTCGTTTTACGGATTGCTCGTAATCACTAATAAACTTCGCCAATAGCCCCTGTTGTCTCACGAATATTTTTCCGGTTTGTGGGCCTGATATTATATATCCATTTCCTCTGCCTCTCTCACTGGTGGAATAGTGTAAATAAGCAGTCTTCATTCAAACAGTAATGAATGAAATTTCCATACTTTATATTTTATCTACAGGGTGTCCATAATTAAAGTCCCACTTTCAAAAGGCTGCAAAAAAAAAAAAAGAACCACTGTTCAGAATGACTTCAAATTTGAACTGAATATACTGGAAGAAGGGGGAAACGATTTGGCATAATAAAAGAAAAAGTTCCGAAATGTTCTTTTTTTGCAGCCTTTTGAAAGTGGGACTTTAATTATGGAATTATGGAAAACCCAGGGTGTCCATAATTAAAGTCCCACTTTCAAAAGGCTGCAAAAAAAGAACCACTGGTCAGAATGACTTCAAATTTGAACTGAATATACTGGAAGAAGGGGGAAACGATTTGGCATGATAAAAAAAAGGTTCCAAAATGTTACAGCGACATCTATTGATACATTTTGGAACTTTTTTTATTATGTTTTTTTATTCAGTTCAAATTTGAAGTCATTCTGACAAGTGGTTCTTTTTTTGCAGCCTTTTGAAAGTGGGACTTTAATTATGGACACCCTGTATATATCTCAGTTCCTATTTTTTTTCCTGCTTTAAACGCTCCGATACAAAATAATATTTATTTTAACCCGTTTGAGGTAAGAATTTCGCCAGTAGACTTATGTTTCAAAATTTTAAACAAAATATAGGTCATTTTTCGAAAGCTTCTATCGAGCAGAAATATTACTACACATTAAAACAAAAAGGATTTTTATGTTTATATCGGTAATAGTTTCAAATTTTACTTTCTTTCTTTCCAATTTTTAAGAAAGTATTTTAATTTTTTGGTTAATTTTTACTATTTTTATTGCTTTGAGTATTTTCTTCGAATTTTTAATTCCAAAGCTTGATTCCAAGTACTTTTGCTTTTCTTTTTCTAAAGAATAAACGGCATATTTTTCAGGCTTACTTAATTTTTTTTTAAAGCATACATGAGAAACTTTTTAATTACATATCAGTAGGGAGTACATAATGTATTCTTATTTGGCTTTTCACAAAAACCGACGAGCTATGCTTCTAACAAAAGAGCTGCCGTAGTATCGAAAGTGTCTAATTTTTCCGTCGCCAAGAACGTAGAGCAGATGAGCTAACTGAGGATTATGGTCTGCGATATTCAGGTGAAAATATCTTTTATATCTTCTACCTAAGGATTCTCTAAAGAAGGGCGGCGTTTCTAATAGGTTTACCTCACGTTAGTTGGAAACTCTTCTAAAGATTATATATACGTATATGCATATATATATATATATATATATATATATATATATATATGTGTGTGTGTGTGTGTGTGTGTGTGTGTGTGTGTGTGTGTGTGTAACAAGAAATCGCGTCTTCCTAAATTACTTTTAAAGCATCTTCTCTTTTTAATAAAATACAACCCCTTTTTCAAATTTAACCTAAAAGTAATGTAAGTTATAATTTATATTAGCCCTGCAGATCATTAAGCGGGCATTTGAAATACCTGAATTCCATAACATCACCATATCTGGCCCGAACCGAATGCTCATTAAATTTGTATATAAGACTTGTTTTCAAATTCTTCCTTTTTGGTAAAACGCAGAGAAAGCGCGTGATCTATCAATTAATACCCGGAAAACCACGATGTGGACACGTGAACTCCACGAGACTAAATTCGTCCAATTAAAAAATAAGTAATTTAGGCCCTCTGGTGTCAATATCCCCAAACACTCATTTAATATTTGCCCGAACAGAAGTTTTCTCTCTCTTCGCACCTAACTCTCGTTGCTGTCAGATCTGCTGTCCACGGACGCCAGAAGTCCGGTGGTCACGAAGGCTCTTCTCACTTAACTTTGCCATGTAAGCACTGCTGTTAACACGTCCCGTCGTGGCAGGGACGCCGGACAGGTCCAGTGGCCACTGCAGCCTTCTTATTGCTTGATAATTAAATAAAAGTGATTTCCTGCATATCGTCTGAAATCTGTGTTTCTCTTCTCTGGCTCCATGTTTGTTTCTCTCATCACTGAACGAGCGACTGCATCTGTACGATCAACACTTCGCCCGACTGCATCTCCAATATGCGGTACCCAGCAATTTATTCCCCATTGGGATTATTATCACATCTATATATAGGGGGGATTGCATGTGGAATTCTATGATCTTAATACAATAAACTGACACATAATTTGTTAAATTCAGGATGAATCATAAACATTCTCTCAATAGCAAAAACAAAACTTTCATTACGTCATCACCACAATTACATACAACACTTCAACATACAGATACTGATAATGCTGCCAAGCGCTCAACGAGCTTTGACTCCTTGATGTCGCTCAGACTTCCGCTCACACCTGAACCAGCTGTTTAGTGCAGCATCCGCAACCATTCAACCTGGGAGCTTTCCTACCGCTGGACCGTCTGTCCGTTGTAGGCCTAATCGTCTCCCCGCGCTCCTAGGAAACTCATTCCTTCAACTTACGCGCGCCCGAGAGCCCGAGAGCCTCCGCTCTGTACGGCCAGGGCCGGATTTTCCTATAGGCTAACTAGGCTTCAGCCTACGGCCTCAAGATCAAGAGGGGCCTACATTCAAATTGTTAGCAAAATTAAAATTACACTATTCTAAAAACAGTGAACACTAAAACACTGGACCGAAAATAAGGAGAAATTCTATGCATATGACTAATTGAGTAT
This sequence comes from Dolomedes plantarius, assembly GCA_907164885.2. Classification (NCBI taxonomy): domain Eukaryota; kingdom Metazoa; phylum Arthropoda; class Arachnida; order Araneae; family Dolomedidae; genus Dolomedes; species Dolomedes plantarius. Next base: position 127,796,238 of record OU015499.1, on the reverse strand, counting down.
TTTGTGCTCATTGAGTATGACTCATTGAGTATTTTGTGCATCGAAAATGAGACCTTCAGAAAAATATATTTTGATGAACTTATAGAAGAATTCTGTGTGAAAAAGTTTTGAAAGAAATTCTTCTAATCTACTATTTCGTTTTAAATGTATACTTGGATTGAATAAGTTCTTAAATAATATAACTTATTAACATAAAATTTAATATGATATACAATTTGATATTTTCTTTTTTGTGATCTGGATTTTGTTTGAATAAAGTTCCATTTTTGGTTTAGTTTAAGACCTAAAATTCATAATAATTCATACTTAAATTTTAAATGCGAATTATTATGAAATAAATTTATCTGAATTGAATTTGGTTTAATCTTCAATGTATTGAATATATATAGGTTAGTACCAATAACAACATGTTTCATTTAATATATTGATATACTAGCCGGGCTTCGCCTAGCTACGCTCAAGCCATCCGTGTAACATATTTATGTACTTCGGGCCCCACAAAAGAAAAAAAAGCCTACAAATGTATTAAATTCAAGTGAATTAATTCCTTTCAATTTTCATTCCCGTCGCTGCCGACAGATGGCAGCACCACTTCTCCAGATGATTTGGTTTCTCAGCAGTGAGTGATTTTAATGAAAATACCTCTAAAACTATTGAATTAACAGAATAAGTGTACGCAGAAAAAATTATCAGTTCTCGAAGCTCTTTCCAAATATGTAACATTTATGTACTTTCATGAGAAAAAAAATTACACCGTTTCCTGTATATTTGTCGGCCATTTTTTTTTTTCGAGGATTGGCCCGCCCGGATGAGTTACGGTCACATGATCTCTCGACTTCCACTTGTCTCTTTATTAGTATAGATTTCACAGTAATGATGTATTTTATTATCTCTCATGTAATTTACAAATTTAAAAATGCGAGGTGAAAGAGCCTCATAAGTGGAATAGCCTAGGGCCTCTTTTCATCTAAATCCGGCCCTGTGTACGGCCCAGTGTTGCCAACCTCCCCCTAGCGCCATCTCGAAATCCCCCTGTTTCCCCCTAACACCAACTTGAGATCACGCTAGACCTTCCTGAACGAAATTCTGGTTTCAAATAGGCATCCTGTTTGAGAGATAAATTGAAATAAATAGAAAATTCACACATAATGAAATGGAGGTTTATTTACATTTGACATATGTATGGAACTCATAATCTAATAAAAAAACGCGTCTCGATTGTACAAAATATTAAAAAATGCCCCCCCCCCCCCCACAAAATGCCCCTGAAAATATGGGGTCCCTAAAAACACCCCTTTTCGTCTAACTTACCCCCAAATTTAGGGGAAAAACCCCCAAGTTGGCAACACTGGTACGGCCTCCAATTTCCTTCTACCTTTAGGCCGTCTGCACACGGAGCAACTCAAAAGAAACTGATAACCGACTCAAATCACAAACCAGTCACAAACCAGCCACGCACACGGTGCAACTGGTTACAAAACCGGGTTTGTAACCAGTTGCGCCGTGTGCGTGGCTCTATTCAATTACATAGGTTGCGACTCATCACGGACTGGTTTGTGATTTGAGTCGGTTATCAGTTTCTTTTGAGTTGCCCCGTGTGCAGACGGCCTTAGTCTTTCGCGCTGGACCCCTTCTTCTCCTCTTGCTGGTCTACAGGGTGGCGCTGCTTTATGATCCGATGCGCTTTCCCGCTCCTACCCCCCCCCCCCCCCACACACACACATCGCTCAGTCCTTTCAACAACGTCATATCTCAAAAATCGGCAATTTTTAGCTATGCTTGTTTTCAGAATGCCCTGAAAGTGTTAGTATATCCCTGCAAGATCGTCTTATCTCACCGCTCAATACTTAGCCGCTAGAGAGCAAAATTAAAATTTATGTTCAATACATTCCAATGTACTTTTAAACTTTCAAATCACTCTCCTGAAAAATCTTGTTTTTTGAGATATGACGTTGTTGAAACGGAATGAGCGACATATATATACATGTATATTTATTACCATGTTTTTATTAACTCGCTTTCTTGTTTGTTTGTTTGTGTGTGTTGTAGCGTACTGGAAATATGGTCTTATTTTTTTCCCGAGACCCCACAAGAGCTTGGAACACAGCTGCGTATTTTTCAAGGAATGTGTTGCTCGGTTCCACCAGTTCGGAACACGTGGGGGGATTCTTAACGTTTCTGCAATGTAATAAAGTTCGGCGTCTAAGAAGAGCTGTCAGCCGATAATCTGCCGGCCCCTCCACCCCTTCTGAAAATCCAGACATTGGGGAGAGACGCTAGAGAACCCGGGCTGTGCGGATGTGTGTTTTAGGCTCCGTACGTTGTGAATCTGCACGGGATTTTAATTGAATATGTTGCACTGTTTAAATGTTAATTTATTTTGTTAATAAATTGTTGATTTTTTGTTGTAAAAAATTGGCCTTCGCTTTTAATTAGAACTCTGTCTTTCTTGGTATGGATCAATAGTTGTGAAATTTCTTCAAAATGCCTCAGAGAGTTTATCAGCCTTGTGACGTTACAGTGTGTTTGTCCGGTACAAATCTTGCAATCGATTTTTAACTAACTTCCCGACTAGCTAGACATTTGAAACTTTTAGAATAGCTCACAACACGATGACAATGCATTTTTTTAATACTTTTAGCCATCTTTAAGCAGACTTGAATTCATTTTCAGTTAATTTTGTTTTGTAGACTGGTGCAGCCATCTATCGGCCGGGACGGGAACGAAAAGTTAAAAGCAACTTCCAATTAACTTCATTTTCTTTCAAGTTGATGGGGTAATTCATCAAAAAATTTTAAAAAGTATTCATTAATACATAGAATTTTCAAGTTTATATGATTCAACAGAAAATTTAAAAACATGGTATATAAAAAGCTCTTTTTATCTTGTAATTATATATAATATATGTAAGGCGCGCCATGCCTGGTAACCCGTGTCAAGGTTGGCGTGTGGCAACCCTTCTTGCGAGGAGAGCTTTGGGGTTGTTCGATGCGGGGGTGTAACGAGAGGAGAGAACGCAGAGGCCAACGGTTGTTATGTGACGAATTGCAAAATGATCCTGCATTAATTACTTTATATGTGTTGTATGTGCTGTGTCCCTTAAAAAATCATGTAATAAAAGTTTGGGACAAAATTCTGGAAGTCTTTTTCTGTGCCGTCTCTGTTTCTCGCATGAAAGAAACCCCACGCAAAGCGGTTAAAACCCTTACAATATATTTATAATTATATGTAGTTACTGACATGTAGTTCACCAAAGGAATCGAGCAGCGTTTAAAACACATTCTACCAGATTGATTTTTTTTCCGCATCATTTAAATTTTAAAATATTATTTGCATTTTTTTTTTAAACGAAAAATGCCCCAAGGTGTCAAATTTCTTTCTCTATTAAGGAGTACAATTATTTTTAATAAAAAAAAAACCTTTCAATCCAGGTTGGCCGTCCTCGGACCCATTTTCTCCATAGGTTAACATTGAGGTGAGCGAATCCAATAAATGGGGTTAGTCAGGGCCCGACTTTGACACAATGGGGCCCTGGGCAAAGCAGACTTTGGGGGCCCCCTTCAAGGATAGATCCAGAGGGGGGCATGTCCCCCCTCCTCAGGACCAGATTTCCACATGAACATGTGGGACACTCACCCAGGCCTCCCTTAAATCGGGACCAGAAATTCAAAAAACATTTCGACCGACAAGTCAAAAATTTGAAGAAAATAATGAATATTAATAAGAAGTGTTAATTAATTAATTTACTTTTTAATGTTAATAAATAAATTCATGAAATTTTCTTTTGAAATTCAAAATAAATCACAGTCTGGAGTTATTACAACTCCCCCCCTCCGCCCCCCCCCCAAAAAAAAAAAAAATTAAACCAGAAACGCTTATGGATGTAAGCATGCTCTCACTATAGTGGGTGCACTGTGCTCCACCCAGGATTTTTTTCTGTATCCGCCACTGCACCCCTTTACTATATTAACCAAAAAACAAATTCTCAAAACTATGCACAACTTTCTACTAAATTAGGGGGCCCTGGGCAAGTGCTCCACTTGCCCTTGCGGAAATCTGGGCCTGGGGTTAGTACACAACAGCCTGAAGGAACTGATCTCTTCCCAACCCAAATATTGCGGCGGCTCCGAAATCAAAACAAACCGAGCACTGCAAAATGAATTTCGCAGACAGCGCGCGGCCCCGAGTGTTTGGGCGAATAGAAGGAAACGTGGCCCTCGCATGTGGGCGACCGCAAATTACGACGCGCACCCGAGCGTGAACGCGAGGTAATCATTCGGCCCGCTTTTCCACACCAGCCACCAACTGCCAATTTGGGTTTCAACAAGACGCGGAGCGAGAGCATTGGGGCTGTTTTTGCGTGCGGCGGTCACAGTGGAGGGAACACGCGGGCGTTCGTTATTCTACCGTCGATTCGGTCCGCTGTGATAGATGGAATTTTTTTCACACTTTTCCCCCCCTAGAACCAGGCCCTGATTTTCCATTAGGCCCGGTATGCCCGGGCGTAGGGAACCCCCAAAATTTTAATTTTAAAAGGAAAAAAAGAAAAAATATCTCAGTTCAAATTTTTTTTTTTAATTTTACCTTTTTTAATAGCAATTTTGTTATATATCCTTTCGAATTTGATTGATTGGTTCATCATATGTATAGTTATAGGGACCGTGGCGGCCTTGTGGTACAGAGCGCTGGTTTTCGGTGCTGAGGGTGCTCAGATCGAATCCTGGCGAAGCGCCACTAAATGCCTTCGTTTGTGTCCTCCCTTCATAGGGGGCAATGCTGGTCCGCGTATATGGCGCCCCCATAATAAAGTGGCTAGCAAAACTGCGGTGAATTATAGGCGAATGTCTTCGCGACAAGTGCCTCCGCTTTTAAAAAAAAATGAAAAAAAAAATGTATAGTTCATCATATGTATGTTATAGTGTATAGCAGAGGTGGGGAACCTTTTTTACCATTAGAGGCCACATGTAAATTAGGTAGTAATAAAGGAAGCCGCATAAGTTGATGTACAGTAACCACCGCTTATAGTGATCAGTGGTTATAAGAATCAACCATTTATAAGAATCAATATCGCAAAAACAGAAACAAATGTATTATTTCCGTGTTAAAATTTTCGCTTCAAAGAATCAATCCACCGGTTTTAAGAATCAGCTTACACTCTTTGCTTTCCTTTCATTTTTCCAAAAAAGCAACTTAAACCCTCAAAAAGCACGAAGTTCTTTCTTTATTTTTTTTTTAAAGAAAGAGTGATAAGATGGGATGGAATACAGTCTTAAAATGCGCCCCTTTTTTTGTTAGACATAACATAACAGTTTATCCCTTAAACGCTTTAGCACAACACTGTCCTATTAGCTTGACCCGGGGGCATCTTTAACCGTCCGGGTCAGATTTCACTTTTCTCCACTGACAAACAAAGACAGGGACTCTTTTTTTACCACCTCTCCTATCCTGGTTGCGGCTTCCTGGACCCTGAAACACATAAATCTTCGGCGAAGTGTCCACTATCACTTATGCAAACGTGACATTAGTAGATTCAGCACGTTATCAAACCGTGAAACGTAAGCTAGAAGGTTAATCTTCGTCTGAGACTGTTGGTATTGAAAGAAGTATAAACAGCCTCCTGAAAACTTCATTACGTCAAACTACCATAGAAAACTTTTTCTTGCTCCCTTCCTGTAGTTGAAATGTTAAAACTGTTAAGCAAGTATCTTGTAACAAATATTGGATTTTTTTCTTCTCTTACCATAATTATGTGTATCTACTTATAGGTCTAGAAATTAAGTTGTACTTTTAAAATTATAAAAAATAATTTTGATAAAAGATAATTAACGTAAATTAAAGAGTATTTTATGGTAAATTATCTAATATATATATATATATATATATATATTCATTCGTGTGTTTGTGCCTGTCCAAAAACCTAATTTCGGCTATAAGAATCAACCGCTTATAAGAATAAAAAACAGTATAACAAACGTGATTCTTATAAGCGAAAATTACTGTACCTATAAAAGCGAATTTTATGAAATTATTATAGTTACGTATAGTTTTAACAGTTTGGTGCATTATATAGAAAAATAACAAAAAAAAAATTAAGTCCTTATTTATTTATTATTTGACTTAAAAAGCTACAGTATAAATAATTTTGTATTCACATAAGGGTAAAAACTTGTTATAACAATAATCATTAATTATTATTTTTTTTATAAAATTATTAGATTCATAGATACCACTGTAATTTTTTATATTTCACTGTTGGTATTTTTATTTATGTAAGCAAGCACACACACACATATATATATATATATATATATATATATATATATATATTAAATCTTAATAAAGAAATACAATAGAGAAATATTAGTATTAAATTATAAATAACTGACATAGCAACAATTCCTAAAATAACTCTAAAATCCGATGGAAAATTTAAGCTAGTGGGATATTTGCAGTTGTTTCTTGCTTGAAAGTAATTGAATATTTGGAACAAGCTTCGTAACGCGAAGCCTGCGTACATATATTCATGCCGTTCTTTATTTAATTCCATTGATTTGCAAATTGTTGTGATCTATAAAATTAAATATTAATGAATACAAATGCTAGCTTTTATGAAGGCCGCACAAGATCACGCAGGCCGCGCGTTCCCCACCTCTGGTGTATAGTATAAAGTAGGGGTGTCAAACTCAAAGGCTAACTTGGGCCAAACAAACAAGGTTTAACTATAGGTGGGCCGCAAACAAAATCAATATTAATCGAAACGTAGGTTTATTTACCTAATTACAGTATATTCAACATAAATATACGCATTTTGTTTAATAATAGCAAAAAAAAAAAAAAAAGAGTATAATTAAGAAAACATTTAGCGACTTCTTCCTATCTTATTATAATTCTGCGTCGGTATTTTAATATATATTATTGCGTGCCAATATATTGGCCGGGCCGCAAAAATGTTCGTCGCGGGCCGCGAGTTTGACATCCCTGGTATAAAGGATTTATAGTCCAGTCAAATTAGCTCAAAATGGCGGCGAATCATGCATTAAATAAAGGGGTTGAGATTTTTTTCAGAAATGTGTAGGGGTTTGTTCCCTGAACAACGCCTAATAAATCTATCCCCTAATCGAACCTAATCGAATCCCCTAATCGAACAACGCACCGTTTTCGAGATAAACACCAAAAACTGAAAAAAATGACCTTTGGGACCCCCCCCCCCTCCCGGCGCCCGAAATCGAGGGCACTTTATTAGGCGTTGTTAAGGGGGTCAACCCCTACACATTCCTGAAAAAATCTCAACCCCTTTATTTAGTGCGAAATGAAAACCTAATTTGACTGGACTATTAATAGGTTTCTCTGGTTGCATTGTATTGGTGTTTTAATGATGAAGTTAATATGTTGTATTGCTTTTTCTATTTGATAATGTTCTAGGCTTCCACGCTTCAAATAGCCAATTCTTGGTAAAATGGCACTTTCACAATGATTCATGATTATTCTTTGCGTGTGTCAATTTTGGAAATGTTACGCCCACATCAGTGTTAAGGGGCCCCCATCCCGAGTTGTGCCTGTATAGTCAAGAATTTTCTAAATCGGGCCCTGCCTAGAACAGTTCCTAACCTGAACGCATGAGGCGGTCCGCAAGGTCAGGTGTGATTTTTAAAAAAAATAAAAGTTTAAAAAAAAAATTCATCGTTTCAAAACGACTGCGAATTTTAAACGATTTTTTTTTAAAACTGAGAGTAAAAAAATTGTAGTTGCCAATTTTTTTTTTAAATTCTAAAAATTCCTGTATTTTTTCCGCTTTCTGACGTTTCGAGCTCCCCCTCCCCCCGGCAAAAAAAAAAAAAAATTAAAATATCAAAATTAAAAGAAACATTTTAAAACTGACATCAGCATGGGGATGGGGTGATTATAATATGGTGATGGGTTGCTGAGAAGTGGGGAGAGGTATCGATTGGCATAAAATTACAAGTTTACATAATGTACAAGTATGCCTTATCAAGGGTACGCCCGTGCAACGTCGGGTATATAAAGCTAGTATATATATATATATATATATATATATATATATATATATATATATATATATATACAGGTAGCCCTCCTACAGCACGACATCTTACCAACACGGTTTCGCTCTAACACGACAGGTTAAATTGCGGGAACCCTCGTATAACACTGTAACCTGTAACACGGTTTCGCTCTAACACGAAAAAAAAATTACGAAAATCTTTGTACAGCACTAGATAACATGATTTTTGTGTAACACATTTAAAACTAAATTACCTTAATATAATGACGGGAAGGAATAATGAATATCAGTGGCTTTACATAAAAATGTTTAAACAAATTATAAATTATTCATTTATAACTCTATAAAATTACAAGAAGGCCTAAGCTTAGCCGAAAATCTCGAATCATCTGTCCTGAATGCAGACCCTTCCGCTGAAAGAAGCCGAAAATTCAAAAGGGAGCTGCAAAATTGTTTATGTCCGTACCGTGAAATCTACAGTACAATGACCTCGTAAGAACCAGCAAACAAACCAAAATTACAGATTTTTAGAGGATAGAAGGTGCAAAAACTCTAAATGAAGAAAAAGGTTCTGAGAGTGAAGGTGATATCGTTCAACCGAAAAAACGTTCTCGTTTGATTGCACTGAGCAGAGATGAGGAAGAAATTTATTAAGTTGTTTATATGGAATTTATTTAAAAAAAAACTTGTTTTCGGAACGTTTCGGTAGTTTTCGGTAGTTTTCGGAACGTAACCCCCTTTTTTGTACTGGCTCTGGGTCTCATATAACACGGTTTCACACAACACGGCGTTTTCTACCGTGTTATAGGAGGGTTACCTGTATATATAATAAATACGACAATCAATGTATGTAACTGATGTAAAATATATATATATATATATATATATATATATATATATATATATATATATATATATATATATATATATATAAATAAAATCGTAACGGATATTTTTATAGACAAAATAATGTAGAAGAAAATTTTCAAATTAAATCTAATAGAACATACTAAAGAATATGTAGAGAATAGCTCACTTCTACCTAGACTTGGGTGTATATAATTTGAAGTGGCACTCTAAATGAATTTGATACAAACACAGTTTATACATGAAACAATGCTTATTGAATTCGTTGCACATATAGAATTTGCTTTTACAGCAATAAGCTTACGTACTACTTGTACGGAATATATATTAGCATTCAATAAAAATACACTTTGCAATACTCACAACCTAGAGAGTCAAACCAGCAGTTCTGCTACGTAAACTTTGGGCCCCCTAAGCACTAGCGCAGGATAGCACCTGGAGCTGCTTACCTCGTAGCTCCCTCTCGCTTATCTATCAACTTTAACAACCTCTCTATTAATCAAGCTGCATGTATTTATACCAAGCGCGTATGCCGAAATTAACATATCTCAAGCAGCTTCTTTAATTTATTCACTCAAAAGTTCGATTCTTGAAAATCGAATCTTATATATACCTTACAAATATAGTGCATTTAATATATGTAGTACAGTTTGAGGAACATATCTTTTAGAGTAGTTTAATATTTTTTTTGGATAATGTCCAATCGTCTGCCGCATCAAAAGAAAAAAAAATATTTTTTTTGTCTATTTCGTTGTTATGCACGTGACGCAAAATTAGTTTTAAAATATCACAAAAAAGAAAGGAAACCACGTGATCAGCCTTTAATAAATTAAATTCTAAAAATTAATCTTTAAAAAATCCACCAAAAATCAGAAAATGGAGGTAAAGATTCGAAAAATATTTCATTTTAAAGGAAATTTTATGATCTTTCTCGTGATATAAATTTTGCAACCCTCGGATTATTATTTAAATGAAAACAACAAAAAAAAGTTATAAAAACAGCTTAAAAATTTAATTTTTAAAAAATCTAAGAACAATTTTTCAAAAATTCTAAAAACAATTTTCAAAATCTTCCTTAGTGCACCCCTACACTATAAGAAGGATCGCCATGCAAAATTTCAGCCCTTTAGGTCCAGCGGTTTGGTTTGTGCGTTGTATGTCAGTCAGTCAGACAGTCAGTTACGGAACTGTTTTATATGTAGAGATTAAGTTCTCTTTGTATTGAAGTCGTTTATGACACATAGTTTGTTTATTCAGAAAACAAAAATCTTTTTGCCTCTACAAGGATTGGTTTGGAGAGGTTTCTCCAACGATTTTTTCTATTATTATTATTTTTAATAACAAGTCGTCCCTGATCAACAAAAGGTTATGACCACTGCCCTAGAAAATTATGGTTGTTTGTTTTTTTTCCTTACGCTCAATAAATACCATAAAAGGGTGAAGTTTGCCTCGTTCGTTTTTACTTCAGGAATATGAAAACGTGAGGAGATTTCCGTAAATACTCATTAACGTGTAAAGGAGGGCATAAAGCGCTTTTAGACTTTTACCGCAATCACTCACCATCATGGCATCATTTCCTGGGTTTTTTTTTCCGAAATATCAGGGTTCTCCAGGGAATTCTAAATTATATATCGTCATACACACACAAACACACATAACACTTAAGGCTGCTTTATACTGTGACGTCACTATAAGGCTGTTAACTCTCTGAGGTATTTTTAAGAATTTTCACAACTATTGATCCATACCAAAGAAAGACAGAGTTCTAATTTACAAAACGAAGGCCAATTTTTAAAACAAAAACTCAACAATTTTATTAACAAAAAAAATTAAACAAAATTAATCATTAGACACTTTCAGACATATTCACGTAAATTTACGTGCAGGTTCACATTGCGCGCTCCAGGGCCCATTCCCAGCCCAAATACACAGGAGCCTAGAAAAAACACGTCTACACTGTGCGGAATCTATGAAGCGTCTCTCCTCAATGTCTGGATTTTCATAAGGGGTGGAGGAGCCGCCAGATTATCGGCTGACAGTTCTTCTTGAGACGTCGAACTTTATTACCTTCCGAAACGTTAAGTTGACAGTTTTTGTGGCTTGTCTGTGAGGGAAACGGCTTTTAATCCCCCACGTGTTCCGAACTGGTGGAACCGAACAACACATTCTTTGAAAAACACGCAGCTGTGTTTCAGCAGTTGTGGGGTCTCGGGAAAAAATAAGACCATTTCCAGTACGCTACAGTATAAAAGGGTGAAGTTTGCTCGTTCGTTTTTACTTCAGGAATATGAAAAACGTGAGGAGATTTCCGTAAATACTCATTAACGTGTAAGGAGGGCATAAAGCACTTTTAGACTTTTACCGCAATCACTCACCATCATGGCATCATTTCCTGGTTTTTTTTTCTGAAATATCAGGGTTCTCCAGGGAATTCTAAATTATATATCGTCATACACACACAAACACGCATAACACTTAAGGCTGCTTTATACTAACTCTATCGGATTCACTCACCTCAATGTTTATTTTATTTATTTATTTATTTATTACAAATGCCCGGAAGATTTTCTATGAGGCCATTGACAGTAAAGGGCAAGACTGCTGGCCATTCATTTAAGTGGGGGGCATCGTATAGGTGGCCACCATTACCCCCTACAAGCCGGTCCCGTAATTTAGAGCCGAGTCAAGTGACGAGACCGGAACACTTGACCCCGCACCTACAAAGGTAAATTTGAGAACTTGGAGGACACTGCAGCCACGACAGATTCCACGTGCACCGGCCACCATTAGTGAACACCGGGGGGGGGGGGGGGATGTTGTCAGCGAACCCGCATCGAACTTGCATCCGGCATCGAACCCGCAACCTTCAGATCACTTGCTCGACGCCTTTGCCAATCAGGCGTACCGGAAACTGGCACTAGCCCTTAATTGTCAAGCGCATCGCGAATGGAACGTCCAAAGCCCGAAGTAGTCCTAAATTCTCTATTATTTTGGGCTTTCGCCAAATGACTTGGCCAATTCTAGAAGTGGCCGGCCATTTCACGAATTGGCCAGACTTCGCACTTCACACACACACGCATATATATATATATATATATATATATATATATATATATATATATATGTATATATATAGGGTGATTTTTTTTAAAACTGACACTACTCAGAGCCATCTGTAGCGCGATCTATCAACCGGAATTCCACCAAAATTTATCGAGGGACTAAGGACAACATGGGAAAGAGTTTCCGTGAAAAAAAAAAAAATAGTTCCAAAAGTCACCGATAGGGGAAGATATGGCGCTTTTGTTGTCGGCGCACCCGAGAATTTGCATAAAAGGCAAGTAAAATATCAAAATACAAATTCACGACTATGTAGTCGACAGCAGCGCCAGTATTTCGGACTATAAAGATAAAGGATGAATACCGAAAAAGTTGTAAGCAGACAAATGAATAACAAAGAAATTTCCCTGCAACACCACTCTATGCAGCAAATTCACTTCTCTCTCCTTCAATGCGACCGCAATCCTGGTGGACGACTCATCGCATCCTGAACACTACGTTCTCAACGCCAAGTGTAACATGTCACCAGGAATGTTCATCAAAGTATGGGATATGTTGTTCTTCAGGGCCGCCAAGTTCGAGACTCCACCAAAATGCACCTTAGGCTGTAAATAACCCCACAGAAAGATGCCACATGGATTAAGCGAGGTGGCCATACCAGTGGAAAAAAGCGACTCATGACCCTTTCTTCTGTAAAGCGAAGGCGCAACATATTCCGCACCGATCTAAGCCCAAAATAATGGCGCTGCTGTCGACTATGTAGTCATGAATTTTCATTTTGAAGTTTTACTTGACTTTTATACAAATTCTCGGGTGCGCCGACAACAACAGCGCCATATCGTCCTCTTTCGGCGACTTTTGGATCTATTTCCCCCTTTTTTTTCCCCACAGAAACTCTTTCCCATGTCGTCCTTAGTCCCTCTATCAATTTTGGTGGAATTCCGACTGATAGATCACGCTACAGATGGTTTAAAATAAATCATCCTGTATATACACATAGATGAGAAGGTGAGATTATGGACACCCCCTCCTTTTGTTTTTGGCTCACTGTGGTCATACAAAAGACTTATTTTCATATTTTGGGGCTCCAATGTCTTTAGGGCTCATCGTCTAAACATCCTTAAGTGGATTTGCCATTAAATCAAATTTTAAGATGTATACAATCTCATAAGTGAAAAAAAGTCAAAACTAGCAGGTGACCCAAAATGGAGGGTAATATGGACCTCCACCTTTTTTACTAAAAAATCATTTATCTGTTTATAAAACAGCTGGAAATAAATAAATAAAAAAAAAAAAGTTTTCAAAATAAAAATGAAAGAAAGAAAATATATTTATTAAACAGCTGGATCATCAAATATTATCTATATATAAAAAAAACTTCAATTTTGTCGACAAAAGTCGCAAATATAAAACTCAGCTTCGGCTCCGGTGCACACAGAATGAGCCCAGTGTAGGCACATCAGAGAACGAATCCAAAGTTCTCCGCATGTGTCATCTTTAAAAGCACCTTCACAGAAGATGCACGATGCTTCTTGCTGGTCTGGGCCATCTCTGTTAACAGATGGGCTTGTATTCACCAAGAGGGATGAGCTCTTCCAGTTGCTCCGGGTGGGGCTCCCTTTATAAGCTGATCTTTCATGTTTTTACGAGGAAATATCATTGGTGGGAAATTTCCCCAACACTCCTACAGCAAACCACAGTTAGCAGAGAACCACTTTCAGCCCACCTGACGTTTTCTCTTCAATCTGATGAATTAGGAGACTTTTGACTGAACCACACTTGAACCAGTCTCATCTACATTAAAGATTCTTGAAATGATTCCCAAAACACAAGCCTTCTAAGCAAATAATAATAATAATCAAAACAGCCACCTTCTCACGTGTGAATCCTTCTCGCATATGACGTCCCTGTAGGTTTCCTGGTCGAAATTTGTCCCTTACGGCGAGTGAGGAATCGGTTTAGCTAGTCTCACCCTACTGCTTCGTTTATGAAAGGGGGGGGGGGATATTATTGCGTTCAGCCAATTGGAACGCCGATTTCCTCACATCTTGTCGAGTGAGACCGTGAAATACTGACTCCATCTCTAGCAAAAGGCCACTAACTCTTTTTCAATGTAATCTGGTAAAACAGGCTTCCTCCCTAGTTTTTGTTCAACCAAATCTGCTGGTGGCTTATCCACTTGTGAAGCCAATAATCTCAAAGTTATTCTTCGCACACCAAACACCATGGCAGCCTCCTTTAGTCCCATTTCTCCGCATCTTACCTTCTGGATAGCCTCAGCCATCTTCACCCATCCCAACTTCTTCGCACAACTGCATCCTTGCCAGCGGGAGATTTCTTCTCAACTCGCATTCTTAGCTTCCAAAAGGAATACAAAACATGAAAATTGAAGGTATCACAATGAAATCTTCTGTGGAATCGAATTTTCTCACGGAAATATTATTATTACATCATCGAAACCGGTTGTTGGTAATGTGGACCTGGGTCCATAATACCAGCACCCATGGGGTCCATAATTCAAACAACGCCATCTTGGAAACAAACTCGTTTTTCACATTATGAGTACATTATGAGTTACATGGCATTTAATTTCGAACAAGCTCAAAAGGAACTTCATGTCATGCAGAATAAGGCACGGGAATCAGTTTTTACAAAACATAGTAGTAGATATGTAAAATATTCACTTTTGCTTTCCTCCAAAAAAGTTTGAAAACTCGAAAAACAAACAACTGGTCATTCAGGGGAACACAGGACGTCATTCGGGAGTGAACTGGGGTCAATGACCTTGACCTTGACTATCCATTGCAGCCACCTAGGGGCTCTAGATCACACCTATTTTGAGCAGCTGCACCTGCGCATAGGGCAGATATTAAGGGGGGTCCATAATAAATGCAGGGTCCATAATCCCATCTTCTCTATATACATATAATGCGCGCATGTGTGCGTGTAAATTTTAACAGTGCAATTGACATCTAAAAATCGTGGGTAGACAGTATTAGTTTAGCGAATGCAAAAGGTATCCTTTGGGGGGGGGGGGAGTTCTACTGCCATAGCATTCTCAAAACTTCCTCTGGCTTAGGCATGTGACACGAACGTTTCGGGGTTCCGAAATCCGGATGAAATATTCAACTGTGTCAAATAGATAAGAAGATAAGTTGTCAAGTTGGCGATTTAATCCGCATTCCAGTGATAACAGTTACACTTATCTCAGGTGAATAACTGCTTCGAAAATAAACAAATGAATGTCTCCATATTCCAGAGGTCCCTATCTTGCAACCCGTTGACTTCATATTTTCAGCTGTTTAGCAGGGCCGGATTAAGACATAATGGGCCCCTGGGCTAGGGTACTGTGAGGGCCCCCCAGTCCTATCGGATCTGGCATAAGTCGCTTGGCTAATGTTCATTTTTAATATATCTACTCCCAAGTAGCTCGTATACGTTGAGCCAACCTACTGCCGACGTTTGACCGACGTCGTTAGGTCGGCCAAAAAGCAGCGTCGGAATCTGACTTGAACCTGACTGGAGCTCAACAGTTGTTTTCCGATTCTATACCGACATCAGTTAGCCCCGTCGAATTTCGCTTTTTTTTTACCCAAGAAATTATTTTTCTTAAGATTTATACCATCGGGTATTTTTTTAAAAATATTTTTGTGCTTCGAAAGTCAGTGTAAATAATGAGATACCAGATTATGGATATTACCCATTACTGAAATCTTTTATAAGTTTAAGATCTGTCGCCGCCGGTCCAGTTACGTATGACGACGTCGGCCCGACGATGAATCCATTGGTGCAGTGCGTAGATTATCACTTGAATTGCGTAGGTCCGACGTCGCAGTTGACGTTGGCCTAACCGTTGGGGTCGCGGACATGGCGTCGTCGGACAGCCTTCATAAACCGACGTCGGTCTGACGGAGTTTTTCAATTAGGGTTACGTCTTTATATTTTCTCAGTTTGGTATTTCGATATGAGTAATGCATTTTATGCATTCGATATGAGAATTGGCATTTTAAAAGTTGAAAATGAGTGAGCATAGTTTTGCCCCTGTTAGAAGAAATTTAGACTTTCCCAAACTGAAGGGTTCGTGAAATTATCGTGAATGGAAGGTGGATATCGAGATGTTACTGCGGGATCGTGGTTTATATGACATTGTATCCGGTGTAGAAATTCCCCCTCCAGAGATCCCCCTACTGCTAATGAAGTAGCAAGACAAAGCTATTTCCATCATCTATCATGCTTTGGATCCAGGAGTGAAATCCTTCATTGTGAACGTGAAAGATCCTGTTGGAGCTTGGGATAAATTGCAGGTGTTTGAGCCTTCGTTTGAAGCCTTGGTAGGTAGGTTGCTCGCTAAGTTTTATGGTGCTATAATGGAAGACAATGAGACTATTTCTATTTATTTGTCACGCCTGGAGGACATCGCACATCAGTTAAAGAACTTAAGAGTACGCGATTGGCGATAAACTTTTGGCATACAAAATAATTTCTAATTTGCCTGAACGTTTCCAGATGATTGTTCAGCAAGTACAGTGATTTCCGCTTATAAGAATCACGTTTGTTATTACTGTTTTTGATTCTTATAAGCGGTTGATTCTTATAGCCGAAATTTACGTTTTTGGACAGGCACACACACACCTATATATAAATATATGAGATAATTTACCATAAAATACTCTTTAA
This sequence comes from Dolomedes plantarius, assembly GCA_907164885.2. NCBI lineage: Eukaryota > Metazoa > Arthropoda > Arachnida > Araneae > Dolomedidae > Dolomedes > Dolomedes plantarius. The sequence continues at coordinate 127,779,611 of OU015499.1, read as the reverse complement.
TTTACGTTAATTATCTTAAAATTATTTTTTATAATTTTAAAAATACAACTTAATTGCTAGACATATAAGTAGATACACATGATTATAGTAAGAGAAGAAAAAAATTCGTTGTTACAACATACCTGCTTAACAGCTTTAACATTTCAACTACAGGAACGGTGTAAGAAAAAGTTTTCTATGGTTGTTTGACGTAATGAAGTCTTCAGGAGGCTGTTTAAACCTCTTTTAATATCAATAGTCTCAGACGAAGATTCACCTTCTAGCTTTCGTTTCATGGTTAAATAACGTGCTGAATCTACTAATGTCACGATTTCCTAAGTGATAGTGGACACTTCGCCGAAGATTTATGTGCTTCAGGGTCCAGGAAGCCGCAACCAGGATGTGGGAGATGGGAAAAAGAGTCCCTGTCTTTGTTTGTCAGTGGAGAAAAGTGAAATCGGACCCGGACGGATAAAGATGCTCATGGGTCAAGCTAATAGGACAGTGTTTAGCTAAAGCGTTTAAGGGGAAACTATTATGTTATGTCTAACAAAGAAAGGGATGCATTTTACGACTGTATTCCATCCCATCTTATCAGTCTTTCTTTTAAAAAAATAAAGAAAAAACTCCGTGCCTTTTGAGGGTTTAAGTGGCTTTTTTGGAAAAATGAAAGGAAAGGGAAGAGTGTAAACTGATTCTTAAAACCGGTGGATGGATTCTTTAAAGCGAAAATTTTATCATGGAACTAATACATTTGTTTTTGTTTTTGCGATATTGATTCTTATAAACGGTTGATTCTTATAACCACTGATCACTATAAGCGGTGGTTACTGTATATCAATTTCCCGATAAAGATTTTTCCTCTGTCAAAGTGTCAGAAGCCCTTTTGGCGGAAAAAACAAATCTCGTAATCAGATAAGCATCTTTTAAAATTCTGGTTAGAGTAGAGGGTCGTCAACTTATGTAAATGTAACTAAACGAACACCTGTTAAATAAAATGTATCGCGAAATAATCAAAAGACATGGTGCACGGAAAAAATCTGTTGTAGCTGCAATGTCCTCCAAGTTCCCAAAATACCTCTGAAGGTGCGAGGTCAAGTGTTTCGGTCTCGTCACTTGACTCGGTTCAAAATTACGGGACCGGTTCGTAGGGGATAATGCTGGCCCGCCTATACGGTGCTCCCTTAAATAAATGGCCAGCAATTCTGCGGTGTATATGGCGTTAGGATAATGTCCAATCGCCAGCCGCATTGGAAAAAAATATCAAAAGACAACTGGTAATTTAAGTAAAAGGTTATAATTGTGGTCTGTTTGGTCATGTACACCGTAATTGTAAATATTCCCCTTAACGTTCTTTATCAAAAGGTAAAGATCCTGCAAGGTCTAAAATTACGGAAAAGTTATCTAAACTTGAAAAAGGTGGCATTTGGTATATGCAAGCTAATTCTAGAGAACCTAATGATGTTAATCTATTTATATTTGATTCAGGTGCTTTTAATCATTATTGTTATGAATGGAAATTATTGTAACACTTGAAGAAATTCGACAGATTGTTAAGCAAGGTAAAGGAGAACTTGAAGCATTAGGTGTAGGATCTATACATGTGGTGTTAAAAGGGGAAAATGGTTTTGTTAAAGTTCAAGTTAATTATGTATTATATGTTCCACGTGTGGGGTTCCATTAAGGACCTCTCAACAAATCGTCTCCCCAGACACAGGAATAACACCCCTCGCAGGTGAACCAGGCAAATTTCTAGGACCCGACGCCATCTAGTCTATGACATTACGTTAAAAAAAGGAGTCACGCCCAGGCAACGCCCGTGGCGAATGTTAACTAATGGTCGCCGCAGTCAGCTGTTCTAAAAAGCTGCCATCGTGTCTCCATCGACGAAACCAATCAGGGGAGAGAACCCTGACATCACAGCGGTCGTCCGACCAACCGAAGACTAAGTTCCGCCACGGGGCTGGGAGCAAAAATTTGAAGTGGTGAGAAAAAAATCAAGAGATTCAGACTTGGATCAAATCTCATCCAGAGAAGACCATTTCTCATAGGTCCTAACCGGACCGATCGCTACACTCCATCCCAGAGGTATTTTATCTTCAGAGCAGAACGCTCTAGAGACTTCGTGCAGACCCTTGAAAGTCCTCGGACTGATAATTCATAGGAACAAGGAGGGTTCCGGTAATCAAGAGATCACCTCGCATCTTTTGAGACCAGCACGGTCTGTTATGTCCGCATCACGCGAAAGCGTTATTCCAACCTTGGAACATTTGAACGAACTGTGTTTTGTTGCTGACTTCTTGTCAGAAATTTCGGGCTACTGTTAAGGCCAGTTCCCTCTATGTCTAGAGGCTGCTTCACGACTTTTGTACATAGTGTAAAAATCATCTAATCAAGACTCTAATAAACTGTTATTATTTCAGTAGACTGGACTCTGTATATCTTCTATATTTCGCTACCCTGAGTCCAACATATTACACCACGAATAAGCCGTAATTTGTTCAACTTAGGTTTATAGAACAAAAAGGGTATAAATATGTAGGAAAGGATGGCTATTTATCAATTTGGAAATCAAATGGTAAATTTTTTTTAAAAGTTTGTATTCAGAATTCTCTTTATCTTGTAATTGCAATTAGATCTGATCAATTTGAGGCAAATTCAAGTCTTGTAAACTCTGTTGACATTAATTCATTAGAATTATGGCACAGGAGGTGTGCTCATATTAATCCTGGTGCAGTGTATGAAACTATTAATTGTGACCTAGTGTCGGGTGTTCCTAAAGTTGAAAGTGATAAAAAAATTGTTGTCATGACTGTATTTTAGGCAAGCTTAAAAAGGGATAAAAGGTATAAATAGCAGGAGGCCATTGGAATTGCTACATGTTGATTTATGGGGGACTTCTCTTACAGTTAGTAAAGGTGGAGCAAAGTATTTTTTAGGAATTGTAGATGATTACTCACTTTGGTTAGCTACGTTTCCGTTGAAAAATAAGAATGACGCGGCAGAAACAATTTTAAATTATATTAAAACTTTTGAATGAGAACTTGAGATTTAAGTAGTGTGAAGAATCAAAATTGATTCTCCCCAATTAACACAATCCTTTCCTAAAATTAACGATCTGTAGTCAACCACCGGCTACATAAACGCGCTCGTAGCCACGGGCAGAAAGCATGGCAACAAAAAGCGGCCTGGACAAAGTACTGAAGAAGTGAATCCACTGTTTGCTACAGGCGTTGTAATGATGGTGTATCTAGTCTTGTTTTGGTTCAATAATCAGTCCGCAAAAACATTTTCTTCCTTTATTCTATCACACATAAATTATGTACATATTTACAACATCGAAATGCTATTCGAATGGATACATCATTTTCATTGCCACTCGTGGCCGAATCCAACGTTCAACTAACATGTCTTTCATGGGGGAGCTCATCACCTGCGTTGGTCACATGACACAACTCCGCTCTAGGTAAATAAAATGGAACAGGCGTGTCGATATCAGACGCCTACACTCACAAAACAGGCTCATAAAACTTCTAAGAAATTTTATGATAACCTACCTAACATTCGTAATTAAATAATTGCAGAATTCCCTGATTACGATTATTGTCTTCCTGCTAATCGTAAGCGCCCTAGGGCGTGTCTACTTAGGAGCTAACGTTAATTCCCTTACCGCGATAATCATTCTATCTTGCTCACCTACTTATGTGCTGCCATAGCGCAGTTCTATCACGTTGACCTGATAAACCCTACGATGTGGGTTCGGTCCTAGGTGGTGTCGCTTCTTCAAAATTTCCCTTTCTTGATGTTTTTACTTTTCCCCCGCGGAAATCAGCATTTATCTCATTACGAATTGTATGACCATGCACAGGGCCTTTTTTTTCTTTTTTCGCAAACTTAACATCTTGTTTGCTGAAGGCTACCTTTTCCTTAACTTGTTAATTTTTTATAAATCATTATCTTCTAAATACACTGAAGTGCCACTGAATTATGGATACCTACCTAGTAGCGAGTTGGGCCTCCTCTGGCCTTGATAACGGCTGCCACACGACGAGGCATAGATTCAACAAGTTTCTGGAAACGTTCCACGGGAATGGCTTGCCAAATATTGGATAAAGCTGTCCATAATTCAGTAAGGTTCTTTGGTGCTGTGTGATGGCCTTTACGCTTGTTCCAAAACACCTCAAAGATGCTCAATAGGATTTAAGTCTGGGCTTCGAGGTGGCCAATTCATGACAGAGAAGTCAGAGGAATGCTCATCCAACCAGCCAGTAGCCAACCGGGGCTTGTGAGAAGTACAGTTGTCTTGCTGGAAAACTCCATTACCGTGCGGATAACAGAACAGCATAAACGGATGGAGGTGATCACCCAGAAACTCTACGTACCGAATTGCATTGAGGGAGGTTGGTACACGCACCAAAGATCCCAAACTGTGCCACGAAAAGACACCCCAGACCATGATTGAGCCACCATGCCCTTGTACAGTTCCAGACAGGCATGCAGGATCCATGGCTTCATGAGCCTGACGCCATATTCTCAGCCTCCCGTCGGCGTTAAGTAGTCGGAATCGAGACTCATCACTCCATGCTACTCGTTTCCAGTCCTCTACACTCCAGTCTCTGTGCTCTTTTGCCCAGGCAAGACGTGCAGCCCGATGGCGAGTATAGAGCAATGGTACTCTCGTAGGTCGACGGCTCCCGAAACCCATACGGTGAAGCGAGCGTTGCACAGTCCATTTACTGACTGTACGACTGGCACCGTCATTAAACTGGGTGGTAATTTGAGCTAATGTTTGGCTTCGCTGGCTACGTACAATACGCCTGAGCCGTCTCTCACCACGCACTGTCAATGCTAATTGTCCTTTGCAGTTTGCCCGATCGCTAGTTTTTTTCCACCATCCATGTATTCTTGGTATACTCTTGACACTGTCGACCTTGAAAATCCTAGCTGTCTGACGATTTCGGAAATTGAATGGCTCATGCGTCGCGCACCTACGATTTGTCCGCGATCGAAGGCGTCTAAATCAGGCAGTTTACCCATACTGGCAATTCCAACAACTAATTCAGAACAACCACAGTACGCGCTATATATGCAGTTACCACAGCGCCCTCACTTGCGCATACATGATGCGCAGCGCTACACAATTTGCATAGGCTTTGCTATCCCTAATTCAGTGGCACTTCAGTGTATTTAATTTTACTCTTTAAACTAAATTTACTTAATCTTTATATTTATTAAATTTTAATTATTTTTTACCCTTCAATTTGAAGGTTCTAAACTAATTTTTTTTATTTTTGAAGTAACTTCTAACTTTAAACTTGAACTATCTTAATTATTTTAACTACTGAGCACATTTACATTGATTACAAATCATCTTGCGACAGGAGATAAAACCATCTGGTCAAGGCACTCCAATCATAAAACTCAACTCTGCCTCCTATCAGACGCCTTTTGTGATTAATGTTTTTTCCTGAATTCGATTTTGGCTTTTCCTCTATCTACTCGAGGCCCCTGGGCTGCAGCCCCTAAGGTAAGGTTCTTCAACCGTGGCCTGCCGAAACATTTTGATCAAGCAAAACGAAAGTTTGATACAAATTTGGAGGGGAAAAAAAAAAAAAACCTTAGAACGGCAAATTCTCTCACAAAAAAAAAAAGATGGAGAATGTACGGGGAAAATTAGCCCACGGCACATAGGCTTATCAAAATAATAAACTGTTCATTGCTTTCAGAATCTTAAGACGAAATTAAACACAAAAAGCAGCATGCCAAGGCACTTTCTTTCCAGAATCTCACGTGCGTCTCGTCTTCCTGCATTCATTCTGTTTCATGCAATATAAAGTGCAAAATACGTTGACCCCCATTTATTGTTGTTTTCAGAAATCAATAAATAAAAACATTTTTTTTATTAATAATGATTATAAAGGTGCAAAATACTTTTTTTAAAACCCACCATACACACAAAACTTCAGTGACGTGTTTTGAAGGAATGAATCCTTCATCATCTATATACACTCATCTATATACACTCATCACCAAAATTCCTCACTTCTCGCTGAGTGTTAATGCCAGGCATTTAATTATCTAAAATTAATAATAAGTAATTTACAAATAAGTACTGTCTTTTGCGTTCCTACAGGCAGCTATATTCGATATATATATCTATACACTCATGGACAAAAAAATTAGCGCACCAAGAAATAATTGCGGGATTGTAACGAAACTTGCAATGAAGGTACATGTCGGGGAGATATGCAAATGATTAGAAATGCAGCGTGATTGCGCATTACGTATAGCCGGTAGAGGGCGTTGAACATCGTACTCTGTGGAGTATAAAACAGGTAACCAAAGCTTGTTTGAGTGTGCTGAATCATTTACAAAGGAAGAGCTGAGATAGACATGTCATTACGCCGTGTTCGAAGACAATATAAGCAGTTGTCGCAGTTTGAGAGGGGGAGAATCGTCGGGATGATGGAAGCTGGGTGGTCAGCTAGGCGAGTAGCTCGTCAATTAGGCCGCTCTGATTGTGTTGTGAGGAGGTGTTGGGACCAGTGGACCCGAGAGATGCCATGTACACGAAGACCAGGCTCAGGACGCCCTCGACAGATCAGTCGTAAGAAATGTCGGACGACAGACCAGTCATCCAGAAGACCGCCACATCGTAAGAAATGCACGCGTACAGCCAACTGCTTCATTGGCCGCCATCCAGGCACAGGTAGCACCTTCACTAGGGGCCTCTGTGTCTTCTCGAACCATACGAAGACGCCTGGCTGAAGGACAGTTGGTATCGCGGCGCCCATTACGTGTGCTGCCCTTGACGCCCACCCATCGACGCCTCCGTTTGGAGTTTTGCCGCGCACGAGGAAACTGGACTGCAGCGGAATGGAACCAGGTCGTCTTTAGCGACGAATCCAGATTCAATCTCGGCAGTGATGACAATCGTGTTCGTGTGTGGAGAGCCCGTGGTGAACGCTTCAATCCTTCCTTGGCTGTACAGCGACACATCGCTCCCACAGCTGGTGTGATGGTATGGGGTGCCATTGCCTACAATACACGGTCACCCCTAGTATTGTTCCGTGGCACCATGACAGCCCAGCGGTATGTTCATGAAATCCTGTAACCACATGTGTTGCCACTCATGCAACGGCTCCCAGGAGCCATTTTTCAACAAGACAATGCTCGGCCTCATACGGCAAGGGTGTCACAAGACTGTCTCCGCACTGTTACTACCCTTCCTTGGCCTGCCCGATCCCCAGATTTGTCTCCAATCGAGCATATCTGGGATCATTTGGGACGACGAGTTGGGCATCCCACGAGTTTGAACGAACTAGAGGCAAGGTTACAGCAAATATGGAACGAAATGTCTCAAGACATCATACAGAACTTGTATGACTCAATGCCCGATCGTATCGCATCGTGCATTCGCGCTAGAGAGAGTCCAACGGAGTATTAACTCCTCCGTTCTTTTGCCTTTTTCTCTGAAATAAATTATCCTTTTTCTTTGATTTTCTTATCATTTACTTATATCAAATTAGTCATTACGTATGTAAAATTTCGTTTCATTTTGACGACTCCTTCTTGGTGCGCTAATTTTTTTGTCCATGAGTGTATATAAAACAGTTCCGTAACTGACTCACTGACATACAACGCACAGACCAAACCGCTGGACCTAAAGGGCTGACATTTTGCATGGCGATTCATCTTATTGTGTAGGGGTTCACTAAGAAAGATTTTTGAAAAATTCTTCTTAGATTTTTTTAAATTAAATTTTTAAGCTGTTTTTGTAACTTTTTTTGAGTTTGCATTTAAAATAATAATTTGAGGATTATAAAATTTATATCGCGAGAAAGATCATAAAAATTCCTTTAAAATGAAATCTTTTTCGAACCTTTACCTCTATTTTCTGATTTTTAGTGAATTTTTAAAGATTCATTTTTAGAATTCAATTTATTAAATGCCGATCGCGTGATTTCTTTTTCTGGTACTTTAAATAAATTTATCGTCACGTGCATAACAACTAAATACACAAAAAAAAATTTTTTTCTTTCTAATGCACCAGACGATTGGATATAATCCAAAAAAAATAAATATCCCTTACGATTTTTTTATAAATATATATATATGTATATATATATATTACATCAATTGTATACATTGATCGTCGCATTTATTATAAATATAGATATTTAGATTTTTTTGGCATTAATTGCATACATTGACCGTTGTATTTAATTTGAATGTACTCCGCAGCGAAGTACGGGTTTTCAGCTAGTCATGCTACAAAAAGCAACCGTCTCAAAGGCTGAAAACTCGTTTTACAAGTAATATATTTTTTCCTCTGCCAAACTATGCGTACTTATTTCACAGATGTGTGGACAGCGGGACTTCGGGAATTTATTGGCGTGGCCCGCGAACATGAAAAGGTTGAAGACCACTACACTAAGGGATCGTTCACATGGAATCCGTCAGGATTCTGTTGGCGCTGAGAAGAGAACATGCGCACACCGAGTATAAAACAACGGCTGTCAGCCAATGAGATATGCGCGATGCTTCTGTAACCGAAGCAATGTGAACAGGTTCTCCTCTCAGCACCAGCGGAATCTTTAACGCATGACGCTGACGGTGTTCTATCTACTCAAATTTCGATATCTAAAATGGTTCGTGGGAGAGCTTCGAATGATGAGTCCTTAGTAATCCTTTTAATACATTTTATTACACACGTAGACGGACGCACATGAATCACAAATAAACATGTATATACTCAAATCAGAAGGTGGGGCGATCGTAAATCTAGAACCGAGGCACACGTCTGCACGTTGTGGCTCTCGGCGCTCAACTGTGTTTTTCTCGAAGCCAAAAATCAGCGTTGCCACTCCACTCAACTAAACTACAGATCGTGTGCAGGCGACAGACGGATTCTATGTGAACAGGCCCTAAAGCCTATTCCTTAATTCGGCCCTGGCTGCTAGTGCCAAAGTATTGCAATGGCTCATCGGGCCACTCATAAATATAGTTCATAAATATAGTCTACGAGGTATCCATGTGCGGAACGTGTGCTTGAAGGACTTTCATTCTAAAAGAGGGTTTACATATCCTTTTACTTGAACAAATAAGATACTTGCTCCTTAACTATACTTTACTCCTGTGCTTAGGGGAAAAAAATAATGATAAGACTACGCTAACGAGTGTGGACAAATGTTCAGAAGTCTGACTGGCAGGGGATAATCCAGAAGCTACTTTGTACAACAGAAGACAATTGCAACTCCAAGGAATAGAATAAAAGACAATTCCTCCAACCAAGTACAGTGGAACCTAGCTTAACGAGCACCTCGCATAACGGGTATTTCGCATAACGAGCAAAATAAATCGTAAAACAATGGCTCGCTTAACGAGCAACATTTCGTATAACGAGTGACGTGGAAGGATGTCTCCTCTTCACGTCAGTCTGTGTTTAGGATTCGTCGCCCTAGCATGTTAGTCCTGTTTGTGATTACATATTTTCCAAACTTTTGTTTAGACATTGTTTGTGATTTTTTTTTTGTGTGTAAAGTTAAATAACCCTTGCAAAAATGTCCCCGACGAATAAACCACAAGAAGGCAGCTTGTAAGAGAAAAAATAACCGTAGAAATGAAATGTGAAGTCGTAGAAAAGCGAGAACGAGATGTGAACGTGGCTGATCTAGCACGCACATACAGTCGGTCTACATCATCGATTTGCACTATCCTGAAGAACAAGGACAAGATTAAGGAGATGGATTCTTCGAAGGGAGTTACAAGAATATCTACGCAACGGTTACGTATTCTTGACGATACTGAAAGGTTCTTCTCATACGGATATACGAAAAGCAAATTACAAGGGGATACTATCAACGAAAATATCATTTGTCAGAAAGGGAAAGTTATTTTCACAGACCTCGTTAAGAATACGCCAGGATCATCAATGGCCGAAAGAGAAGTGTTTAATGGTAGTCATGGATGTTCGAGAAGCCAATATCATGGGACTGGAGGATAACAATGATATTGAGGAGCTTGTGGAAGAGCACAACCAAGAGCTGACCACCGAACAGCTAATAGAAGCTTGTGGTATTGAGGAGCTAGTGGAAGAGCACAACCAAGAGCTGACCACCGAACAGCTAATAGAATTGCAGTGTCTTTCACAACAAGGAGTTGTGGATGAGAGTTTGTCAGTGGAGAAGGACGAAGAAACAGCAAAGAAACAATCTTTTGGCGCAATAAAAGAAATGATGAAAGCATGGGGAACTGTTGCATCGTAAGTTACAAAGCATCACCCTGCTAAAGCTATGTCCACACTTTTGCGCTTTCGAGTTCGATTTCGCTTTCGACTTGCGGTTCGTCTTTTCTTTCAACTTGCGTTTAGCCCATGCTTCCCGGCATGCCTCTAGACGCATTCGATTTGTCGTCCACACTTGTTCGACAGTTCATGCCTCACGAGATGGAAGAGTCGGACGGTTGCTGCTGCGTTTCTTGTGATTTCGCGGAGTTTATAAAGTGATCACTATTTTTACGTAAACCAACAAGGAATGTGCAACAAGAATAGACTACAATTTTGGTACGGTGCTCTGTATATAAATATGTATAATCCCTCTACTTGCATATTTATCATTTATATATATGTTGCATTAATAAGTTAAAATAAAAATAATAACTACTAAAAACAAAAATAAAAACATAAGAATAATAAAAAATAATTAACTAATAGTAGTAACAATAATAAAACTAAATAAATAATGGAATAATAGTCTTAAAATAAGTTACCTAAGTAAGTCTGTAACTGAGTATCCACTACCTCAATGGTTGCAAGTTATGACGTCAGTCATCTTGCGGTTACAAGTTCTTAACTTCCACTCTGACTAGCGCCAGGCTTGGTGTTCTTTGGTTAAGTACTTTAATACAAATTCATTTATTATTCAATTCTTCTGTTAATAATGGATTGTACGGTGTCTGAGTGTGTTTATTTAATAGATCATACTCATCAGAAACAATCCATTGGTTTTTATACAGTATTGACACCGTTGATGAAGAAATGCTGTCAAAAACCGTATTCATACTTATCTTTACATGTTGGATGTTCCTGGCTTCATGTAGCTTTAGAGCTATTACTGGTTTTCTCTTTCATCTTATTCTTTTATATATATATATATATATATATATATATGTGTGTGTGTGTGTGTGTGTGTGTGTGTGTGTGCACGTGCAGGGGAAAATGATCTAAATGAGAAGACTAAAAAATTAAAATTACGTCACGCAAAACGCGAATTCAGGTTGTAACCTGCTTTTATAATACTAAAACATCTATTTTTTTTTCAAAGTGGGTCTTTAATTCCTATGATAAGCTAAGGGAAATTTTTTATTCAGTATTTTATAATAACAAATTAGCTGATGCATAGTTTTGAAATCTTCTTCCTGTATTTGAAAAAGAAAATTTCAATGATATAGTACAAGTTTTCAAAATTTTTTTTTCAATTTGCTTTGTTTAAAAATACATTTAGTTTTTATTTTAAAACAATACACATTAATTATTATTAAATAATTATTTTAAATGTGCGTATTAATAATTTTATTTGTGTATGCGGAGAGGTTGACATTCCACAATGCCGGTAAATTTCTGTAATCATCAATAAAATTTAAAATTTCTTCCGAAGACTGCGACATTCTGAAAATTGACTTGAAAACTGCCTTGCAGAATAGAAAATCTCATGGAATTCCGCAAGAAAATCCACTCGGGTTGGATACGCTTGCGATATCGCATGCTCTATCGCGACGCATGCGCTGTCCTGTAGTTTGCAGGTGGTGACGCATCGCTCTGAGCATGCCTCACATTTCTCTCTCCGTGCGACATGTCGAAAGCGAAAGCGAACGCAAAAGCGCAAATGTGTGGACATAGCTTTAGACAGTGGCTATGCGCGCTATAAATTTATTCAATGACAACGCGGTGACACATTTTGAGCAAATTTTGAAGCGCCGAGAAAAACAAATGTCGGTAGATAACTTTCTAGTAAAAAAATTAGATATGTGTCATAAATTCGTAAAACTGCATATGGATGATTTTGCTCCTTAAGAATTTATGTATAAGTAATTTTCTGTAAATAATAAAAGTTACATCTAAAAAATTTTGAGTATTTTTTGGCATGGAACGCATTATCGTATTTTACATTAATTTATACGGGAAAAATTGTTTCGCTTAACGAGTGTTTCGCATTACGAGTCACGTACGCAAGACTTTAGAACGAATTGTGCTCGTTATGCGAGGTTCCACTGTACAAGGATATGTGAACTTGTTCCTGACACTTGTGGTGGGAGGAGTGGAGTTGACAGTTGGAGAATTCCAATCCCCTTTAGGACTGACATTTTGAAGAATTGTGATGACTCACTCTCCGTAGGGGTGAAGACGCTCCCCCCTATCCCAATAAGGCCACCAGGCGAACACAGGTGGAATGCAAACACTGATGTCATTTCCAATGGTTTCTTTTGAGAATATCCAGTAGTGGCCAGGGGTGTTCCCGCCGTTTCGCCGACACCGACACCAAATTTCCTTGCCCCCCTTTTTTTCGCCATTTCGCCGACACAAAATTTCCTGTTTTTCCCGTTCAAGCTTTCCCTTTTCAGATATTTAGGGACTTCAAGTCGGCGAGGGTTTATAATATGTTTAAGGGAACGGTGGACCTTTATTTCAGCAAATCTCGTCATTGTTATACTGATTGTGTTATTGTAAATAATATATACAGTCGAACCTCAATATATCGAAGTAGCAAAATGCCGGAAAAAAATTCGATATATAGAAATTTCGATATATCGAATTGAACTTAGTTTTATCATAATTCTCCTAAAAAAATTAAAGTTAATTTTCGTTTACGAAGCTCCATTTCTACTTTATATGCGAATCCCATTAAATGAAAGTTAATAACTAAAAATTGAATTAATATGAAAGATTTATTGAGTACTACATACCTTAAAAAAAAACAATAATCCAGACAGTGGTTACAATGATCACAGTTGCATTCTTTAAAAAAAACTATGAATATCTTGCCGAACAGCCACTTTTGTGGAAAGTTCAAAGAAATGTTCGTATTTATTCAGTCCACTAAAAACTTCATCAAGGACATTTTCCGCGAATTGAAGTCCACGGCGTATTGTTTCGAGTGCCAAAAATTGGGAGATTTTATTCTAAAGTGGAATAAAATCTCCCAATTTGTCTTGAAAAAAATTTCGATATATAGAGATTATTTCGATGTATAGAAACAATTTTTCTATGTAATGAACATAGAGATTTGCCAAGAGTTCGATATATAGAAAATTTCGATATGTGGAAGTTCGATATATGGAGGTTCGACTGTATATATTTCTGTAGATTATTAGTACCAAAATAATTTTTTTTAAGTAAAAATTCATTTATGAAGCTTCTACAAAGTAATTTATAATGGGTAAGTGTAGTAATAAATTTTAAATCTGTATTTCTCAAACCAGATTTTTCAAGGTTTTTAGATATTTTAAATGCTCCATGCTACTTAATTTTTCTTCAAAATTCATGAAATTGATAAGGAAAAATCCTGATGCTGTTTACAAAAAAACTGGGTATGCATTTTACAATTCGACTTCATTAAGGTAATTAAATTTGATTTATAACTTTTCAAAAGGCAAAATTTTGATGAAAATCGGGATGGAATTCAGAAAAAAATCTCTCAAAAATTAACTATTCAAGGGATTAAATACACTGCTGGCCACCCAAATTGCAACACTCAGAGAGACAAGAGATATCACAACAAAATTTATTTTGTAGATAACATGTTGACCAAGTATCAAATGATTAAATTTATAGACTTCTGTGAAGTGTGGTTCCTGCCAAAATCAGTAGCCAGAGTAGCCGCCATTGTTGGAGATCACCGCTGCCACACGCCTCGGCATGGATTCAAAGAGACTTTGGATGAGTTCTTGGGGTACAGCAGACCAAGCAGCTTCCACACGTTGCCAAAGTTGAACTGCTGTGGCAGCTGGGGATGGAATCTGGGTCAATCATAGAGCAACCATGAACCACATATTTTCTATCGGCGAAAGATCCGGAGAGCGAGGCGGGCAGGGAGGCAATTCAATCTGGCGATTGACGAAGAACCGTTGGACAACGCGTGCCACGTGTGGTCGCGCATTATCCTGTTGAAATATGGCTGTGGGCAAGCCCTGAAGGTAAGGAAGGACAACTGGCTCCAACACCTCGGAGATGTAGCGCTGGCTGTTTAAAGTACCGGCAATGCGTACTAGAGGTGTGCGAGAGTGATATCCAATAAAGCCCCATACCATAATACCCGGTGTAGGACCAGTGTGGCGGTGCATAACGCAGCTGTTCAGCATCCTCTCTTCACGGTGTCTCCAGACTCGAATGCGACCATCGTGGTGTTGCAGACAGAAGCGTGACTCGTCAGTAAAGACAATTTCATTCCATTCTGCCGTCCACATCCTTCTGTCATCGCACCATTGGCGGCGGAGACGTCTGTGGTTCTGCGTCAAGGGTAGACAAAGCAATGGACGTCTTGCGGACAGACCACTCTGTTGTAAACGGCGTCGAATGGTACGCGCAGACACTGGATGATGCGTTACAGACTGCATGTGCTGTGCTATGGTTCGTGATGTGACTGAGCGATCCGTCACTGCCATGCGCACAATTTGCCTGTCATCACGTGAAGTGGTGCGCTGAGGTGGATGCGATCGAACACGCCGGTCCGTCGTACCCTCCTGCATCCAACGATCACATATCCGCATTACAGTTGCTTGGTTTCGTCCAACACGACTACCGATTTCCCTGAAAGATAATCCACAATCTTGGTAGGCCACTATCCTTCCTCTGTCGAACTCGGATATTTGATCAAAAGATGATCGCTGTTTTCGACGAGCAGTGGCGTACGCAAGGGGGGGTTGATGGGGGTTATAACCCCCCCCATTGGTTCTGATTACATATATTATTTAATTAGGTTTACGCTTTGCACTGATTGCTCAAAACTACTCTTTCATAGTAATAGTCCAGTCAAATTTACTCAAAATGGCGGAGAATCATGTATTAAATGAAGGGGTTGAGATTTTTTCAGGAATGTGTAGGGGTTGATACCCTGAGCAACGCCTAATAAAGTCCCCTCGATTTCAGGCGCCGCGGGGGGGGGGGGGGGTCCAAAGGTCCTTTTTTCAGTTTTTGGCATTTATCTCGAAAACGGTGCGTAGCACAGGAAATTGTCAAATTTAAAAAATAAAGCTTATAAAATTCCCTTCCGAATGGTATATCCATGTTTGTACCCAAGTGTTACCGTTTTCGAGATATGAGCCGTTGAATATGAAAATTTTTCAAAAAAAGTGGTAGCGGTTCAGGTATCTCGTCAAACTTCCTCTTCTAACTCTTTCCCCTTCCATTTCTCAGAAAACTCGTGATAGAGAAAGTTGTAGAGCGAAAATGTTCCTTCAAAAATTTATATAATTATGCTAATTTATCTTCACCAGGTAAATAGTTAGAGCGTTTTGAATTTTAGGGGTACTTTTCAACATTTTGCTTGTAAAATGCTCGTCACTCAAGTTTAGTTTCCATGATCTGTAACTCTCTTAATCACTTTGTGTGCTGTTTAATTAGATACGTATAGTATTCATAACCCATATAAATAATAAATTATGTATACCTGTACGTATAATTTATATCTCATAATATACAGAAGAACACTTGTAGTACAAAGGAGGAAGTAAGAAAACAAACCAAAATGTATAAAAGTTGTTCATATAATCAAAAAATGGTTATCAAAAGTAGGTTCAAACAACAGTTACTTACATTGAATATATTAAATAAATTTATTTCATCAACTTCTTTCCTATATATTAAAAGCAGTCAATCTGATACTTCGAAAAAAGTTTCAAACAAGTCAAAGTCTTCACTATCATTTTAGCTTCTGTAGAATGTCCGAATTTTCCCGAAATGATTTCCCACCAAAGTGGCATCCCACTATAATGTCACGATCAAAGTCACTAAGCTCCTTTAACTTACTCATCGTCTCACAAACGCATAAATATGACCTGCCAAACCACTACCAATACTTTTATAGCTTTCGGTTACGCATCAAATTACGTCACCTGCTAGATCCAATTCTTTAGGGGGGTGTCCGGATACTTTTGGCCAGATAGTGTATAACGTATTATTGAATATTAATGGATTATATAAATTATTAAATTTACTTAATGAGGTCAGCTGAATGATAAAACCTGAAGATGTTGGGAAGAATAGAGCCTGTCTTCTGTGTTGCCCCGTCCGGCCTTCATGAAAAACACATTCGTGTCTCGTGGGGTGAGTGCCACAAGTAAGACGAGCAGGTCTTACCTATCTACTATCACCACAGTTGAATGAGAGGTGTTTTGCCACCCACCTCTGACAATACTGCAGTCAGCATCTCCTTTGGCTTGTAGCGTACTGGAAGTATGGGGTTAGTTTTCCCAAAACCTCACAGAGTGCGAGAAACACAGCTGCGTGTTATCGGGACAGTTTTTGGCCGGTTCCCATCGTTTTTAAACACGTGCAAGAGTTTTGGCCTGAAGATTAATCCCTGGAATGGCGGTTTCCCTAACAAGTGGTGAGGGTAACACTTTGGAAAACAGAAAATGGTTTATATCACCGTAATAAAGCTGTCTTCTCTTAGCGATAACTTCATGCGAGTGACATCGGCGGGCGATAAAGTTTCGGCGTTAAGAAGAGCTGTCAGCCGATAATCTGCTGCCCCCCCGGCTGAAAATTCAGACATCTAGGGAGAGGCCGCACAGAATCCGCCTTGTGTGGACGTGTTTGTTTTAAGCTCCTGTGTTGGGACTGTATAGGTCCGGGAGCGTGCATTGTAGATCTGCACAGAGTTAAATTGAATATGTTGTAACCTTAAATGTTAAATTTTTTGTTGTTTGTAAATAAAATTCCTTGTTAAGTTTCTGTTTTAAAAATTGGCTTCGCATTTTATTTAGGACTTCTTTGTTATGGATCCAATAGTTGTGAAATTTTTTCAAAATGCCTCAGAGAGTTTACCCTTGTCGTGACGCCAGAGGCTGTAGTAGACTGTATATCTCTTGCATCCAAGGCCTGAACTAACATAGTAAAGAGCTTGGTTTCGCTCCTTTCACTGGAAAGGAAGTTTTCCTGATGAACAGTAGCCACCATGTTCTTATTGAAGTCAATATCCACTGATGCTTTACTTGATGCTTTCCGATGTTGTTCGTCTCTTTCCGTGGAGTTCGTGTCTTCATAACCATCAAAAAACACAGCTGAACTGCTGCCGTAATGGTTGATTATGTACGATACATATTGATCGCATATGGAGGAGAAGATGGTGTTGGTGTTCCACTTTACTCTATGGAGCAAGAGCCGCCATCGATTACCGTGAAACTGTTCTTCACATTGATCAATTGATTACATTTTGGGAAAGCATCATACAATGCTAACTTTTTGATTTTTCTCATTATCCCCTCGGCGAATAGAGACATCGGGTATGGGGCTAATTCGTACGTTAGCAACTCCTCTACATCCCCTTCTTTCTTCTTGGTGATCAGAATTCTTTGAAATATCATCAGAGGCTCTACCACCACTACCTCATCATTAACTTTGATTATATTGCTCATCGCAGCTAAAGGAACGACTGAGTCTTTCTTGGATTGTTTCACGTCTGAGAAATTCATTCCAACAAAAGTGTTCATTGTGCGGGTTCCAATTTCCAATGCCTGGTAGCAGTTGACGTTGCTTGTTCCAATTACTCCCGTTGAAAGTGACATCGAACAATTACGTTCAGCAAAAGGCGGGTGATTAGCCAACCATTGAGCAAGCTTCCTTCTGTCTAGATCGTCTCTAGTTATGCGTGATGCTCGAAACTCAACATGTTGTTCTCCTCTTGCAGTATGGACGCCACAAACATCTCAAATGAATTACATATTGCTGTAGCTGTGCGTGCTCCCCCAACTCATTTCGCCAACACTGAATCACTAAAGTCTCGCCCAAGTGTTACTTCTCCTTCATTCTTCATGTCACACATGAGTGTCACCTGAATTGCCATGTTAGACCACACACCAGCCATTGGTGTTCCAGTTCTGTTGACATTGAAGTATCCACGATCTATAAAATTCTGTTTAAGTTGAAGGTGGCGAGTTGTTAGTCCCAGCATGTGTTGTACATATAGGTGAGTACACTTTGCATAATGAAAATGCCCGCTGGCATGGAAGTAAGGTATCATCAGTTGGGAGCATGTCATATGATCTTTCCAGTATGATCTTTCCAGTCCGTTCATCAACACCACCATTTCAAAGTACTGGACCCACAAGGCTTCTGTTGGGCCACTACCTTTGAGACGTGACAATTCGTTGCTCAATTTCCACTGAATGATGGCAAGGGAGGTATTTGTGGAAATGTGTTGTGGAGTAATTTCTACTGAGGTCTGAAGTAACTGAACTACTTCTGCTTTTTCCTATGGTGTGATATCTAAATTTTTCAAAATAATCTGAGCTAAAATGACACTTCTATACATTTTGGTTTGTTTTCTTACTTCCTCCTTTGTATTACAAGTGTTCTTCTGTATATTATGAGATATACATTATACGTACATGTATACATATTTTATAATTTATATGGGTTATGAATACTATGCGTATCTAATTAAACAGCATACAAAGTGATTAAGAGAGTTACAGACCTTGGAAACGAAACTTGAGTGACGAGCATTTTACTAGCAAAATGTTGAAAGTACCCCTAAACTTCAAAACGCTCTAACTATTTACCTGATGAAGATAAATTAGCATAACTATATACCTTTTTGAAGGAAATCTTTCGTTTTACAACTTTATCACGAGATTTCTGAGAAATGGAAGGGGAAAGAGTTAGAAGAGGAAGTTTGACGAGATACCTGAACCGCTACCACTTTTTTTTGAAAAATTTTCATATTCAACGGCTCATATCTCGAAAACGTTAACATTATATATATAATAGCCGTTGTCTCTGTATAACACTTCCGGGCTGTACTCATCTTTCAATTGAAGCCCTCAGTAAAAAAACAGTCGGTTAGGCTTAATTTCAATTTCAGATGTGGATCAGAATTTTTTCTTACCTAAAAACTAATATCTTCTCCATCAAATCACGTTTGTTCAGCCTATTTTTCTATAAAACACTCAGAACTAAAAAAAATGGATGCTTTTAGCTGTATATTTAACAGTTTTTAAAAATCTGTTTACTTTTGCGATGAATTCTGAAAGTAAACAAACTTGAATGTGAATGAATCATGTAGCTCAAGTATTCATATCGCGTAGTGAGCTGTAAAAAACTGGATGGCAGTCTACTACTCCAATCGCATGAAAAACTAAATAAATAAAATATAATGAAAGGGTTTGCTTTTACAAGTTGTGGATTAAATAAAATATTGTTAGATAATTCGGGATATTTTTTAACTTTCATATACTTTTTCCATTATGACGTCAAAATGTCGGGTTACCTTCTAGTTTGTGTATAAACATGGATATACCATTTGGAAGGGAATTTTATAAGCTTTAATTTTTAAATTTGACAATTTTCTGTGTGACGCACCGTTTTCGAGATAAACGCCGAAAACTGAAAAAAGTGACCTTTGGACTCCCCCCCCCCCCCGGGGAGCCTGAAATCGAGGGGACTTTATTAGGCGTTGTTCAGGGGACCAACCCCTACACATTCCTGAAAAAATCTCAACCCCTTCATTTAATGCGAAATGGAAACCTAATTTGACTGGACTATAACCCCCCCCCCCCCCTTTGAAAATTTCTGCGTACGCTACTGTCGACGAGGCATAATTGATCGTTTTTTTTGAAAAAACCACAAGAAAAACACAATTGCCGAACTTGAAATCGTCGAAATCTCCAAGCCTTAAATAGCGCTTTGAAGTGGAGCCACAGGCGCGCGTGATGTGCGTCTGCGCTGAAATTCTAATCATTTACATATCTCACCTCCGCTAATGCATGTTGTAAATTTCATGTTATTTGCGTGTTTCCTTCAGGGTGTTGCATTTACAGTGGCCAGCAGTGTAATTGATACCCAGATTTGTTCGTTATACAGTTTAAAGAGATTAAAATGAAAATTCGAGGAAATATCTCAAAAATTAAGTAGCAAGCAGCATTTTAAAATTTTGTTTATAAATTTCAAAGTTTTAAAAAAATCTTAAAATTATAATGAGATTGGAAATTTCTTTTAAGGTATTCTATTTATTTATAGTGAAATGTGTATATGTACAAAATTTCGTATCTCTATGATGTAAAGTAAAAAAAATGAATTTTAATGTCCACCGTTCCCTTAAAAATATGTTTGGTCAATAACCATTGATTTGATGCCTTTTATTCATTTACCGAATAACAAAAATAAATAAATAAATAAAATTTAGCAATAATTGATCACGGAATTGCTATACAGGTACCAGTGTTTAATCAGGTGGCGTTATTTAAAAGTTACAAATTATAGTATGGAACTTGGTTGGGTTCAAATGGTTTGTATTGCTTGTATGAAAATATGGAAAGTGTGGTTCACTGAAATGTTTAGTTGTAGGAAATATGATGTATCGAGTAATGAATAATAGAATATTGTAAATGCATTGAAACATGTACCGGGTGTAATGGAATAGATAATTTAATATACTATCTCTCTATTCTAAAAAAAAGTAACTCCCGCTGCCGCTGTTAAAAGCTATCTCCTCCGAAACCGCTGGGGGGTATGGGGTCGAGAGCGATACCAATGGATGCAGAAAAATGGGGGGACCACAGTAAGACATGTCTCATCTTCGTCGGACTTTCCGAAGATAAATAAATATATATATATATATATATATATATATATATATATATATATATATATATATATATATATATATATATATGTGAGAGTGAGTTTGGCAACACAACTGAACTATTACTACAACTTCCACTCCTACTACTGCGGCACGAAGGACTTTAAGCGGATGTGTTGTTCTGCAAGCTCCCGATGTTTAGCTCTTTTGATGCTTCTGTGTTTATTTTTTAATTTCATACTAAGTGTTAGTCCTGTCTTGTAAACATCGTCTAGTTTAATTAAATGTTCAAAATAATTAAGTCTAATGATTCACTTCTAAAGGAAGGAGTACTAACTCCTTCCTACATGGGGGCTCGGCCCTCGGACTCGAAAAATACCCCTAGCATGCTGAACTTAAAAAAAAAACTTTATTTTCTTTCGATGATACGACTTGATTTCGACTTGATTTCGACTGGATTACTGTTGTCTGTCATTTTGGATTTGGATATCGAAAGCGAAAGCCAAAGTGATGTGCCACGGACTCTGATGATACTCTGATGGGATGATGAGAACCAAAACCAGAATTGTAAGTAACTTGGATCATATTAAAATTATTTGATGCATACGTTGACGCTTGTTCAAGAAAATTTTGATGATTAAGGGAATTCTCAACTTATTGATGATTTAAGAAAACTGAAAGATATTTCAACGTTCTTTTGATGCAAGAATTTAATTGATGCTAAATTCATATTTGATGGTCTTTGACGTTGAATTTATCACTTCTGTTTTCTTGAAGAGAATTCTATTTCGATGAAATTATTTGATGATTTGATGAAAATTTCGACATTTAACTTGAAGAATCTTGTTTCCTTGAACAAACCACAACATAATATATATTTTGAAAGATCGCGAATTGAATACTTTTGAAGATTATTATATTATTATTTTGATGCATAATTTTGACGAAGCGAATGTTTATTTGATGACAACTTTGCTTATTTGATGCGCTTTGATGTTGAACTTAATTCTGCTGTTTTCTTGCGAGAATATTTTTTATTTTGCAGAATGCTTTGATGCTTTCGATTTCACAATTTTGATACTTTCGATTTCCCAATTTTGATGCTTCTAACATTAGAACTTTAACTATTATTTTGATGCTGCATTTACATCCTCTATTTTCTTCAACAGTGATTTATTTTGAAGATTAATTTGATGAATATTTTGCTGAAGTAATATCTAACTTGATACATATCTAAATTTACGTCATCTGTTTTCTTCAACCAGAGAAATTATTTTGAAGAACTTATTATTTGATATTTGATGCTTATTTTAGTTCATAATTTTGTTTTCTTGAACAAAACCTGTTTTAAAGATTACTTATTTTGATGCATATTTTGAGAATCAATATTTTATTATTGAATTGGTATTTGAGGAAATTTCGATTTGAAATTTTATTTTTGAATTTGAGTACCTACGTATTATAAGTATTGATTTTGGTTTTGAATATTTGTATATTTGTGTACTATAATTGTTTGAACCTAGTATATAGTTATGGCTACTCTCAACGATTACCCCAATATTGCAAAATCATTAAAAATTGGTAGTACGAATCAAATAAAGGTTCTACATCGTTTAATTTTTGGTACAGACGGCGACAGACAAAATCGTACCAGATTACGTAAATTTACAGGTTTTAAACAGCCATTCGTGTTGGAAGCAACGAAACAGAAAGTACTTAAAGAGTTTTCACTTAAAGACTTGATTTCTATTTGTAATCTACTTCATTTAGAATTTTCAACTGACCCAGACAAATGTGCCAATACCATTCTTATGAGTCTTAGTGATTTATCGTTATTAAAAGCAGAATTTTCTGATCTTTCGGAATGCGAAGTGAATGATGACTCACTTCCGGGTGCACGTTCATCCCAAACTAACAGCGTTATAGAGGAAAATAGATCTCCCTTTTCCCCCACCATTGACGCAAAAGAATCTTCGAATAAGCAAAATACACACATTTCCGTTGGTGAATCACATCAAAATTCATTGCCTTCAGTTGAAACTGCGAATCTCTCTTTCCAGTTGTTTAGTCTGAAAGACGTTGTTGATTTAATAAAACCTTTCTCGTCTCGTGATAATTACAGTGTTGAAAATTTTATATCTGACGTTGAAGAACTTTTTTGTTTATATCAGATAAACAATCCAATTCACCAAATTACTTTTGTTAGAAAATGTTTAACTGGTCCCGCTCAAACTTTAATTAGGTCTATTCGTGGAATTACAAATTGGGAACAATTGAAGCACCATTTATTAGACGAATTTTCGGACAAAATTAACGGTATTCAGTTACATAAATTAATGGAATCTCGACGTATGAAACCGTTTGAAACCCTACAAGAATATTTCTTAGCTATGAGAGATTTGGCACACAAAGGTTCTCTCGATGACTCCTCTCTGTTTGAGTATGTCATAAACGGAATTCCTGATTCAACAAACAATAAAGTTATTCTTTACGGTTGTAAATCCGTCCCTGAATTTAAGGAAAAGTTGAAAATTTATGAACAAATCTTTAACAGATCACAAAATTTCAGACAAAATAATCAGAAAAAAATTGATGCTTCCTACCTCAATGTGAAAGTCGATAATACACGTAGCCCAAATACACAGCCAGTATGTTTTTCCTGTGGCTTGAGAGGTCACAAAAGCAACCAATGTTTGAATAAGTCATATGGTAAACAATGCTACGGATGTAAAAGTTTTGGTCATGTTCATGCTAATTGCCCTAAAAGTTATCGAAATTCTAAACCAAAACCTGATTCTCAAAAACCTATTTCTGATAAAACTGTAAATGCACTTTCTCCTGAAACTTCATCGAAAAATCCCATGCATGTTGACATTCAACTTGCAGGAATTCAATTGACAGCACTCTGTGACACTGGGTCACAGGCAACCCTCATCAATGAGAAAACCTATCGAAGAATTGGTTCGCCACCATTGCAGCCCACCAACATTCCCTTTTCAGGAATTGGCAAAAACCAAGTTCACAGCATCGGATTCTTTCAGGATTCCATCGAAATTCAAACCATTACTTTACCTGCTAAAATACATGTTCTAGAGGATGACTTGATTCCTTTTGATGTGATTATCGGAATCGACTTTTTACAGCAAACCCAATTTACATTTGATAACGACGGTATTCGTTTTACTCCTGATAACAACATCTTCGTTAATATTACTAATGTTCCTGATGATCAAGCTTTCCCATTTGATCTTTCACACATTTTGAATTCTGAAATTCGTGAGGAAGTTCAAAATATCGTTACTTCCTACAAACCCCATAAAGTTCAAGACACTGAAATTAAAAGGACTATTTTATTACAAGATGAAATCCCCGTAAATCAACGTTCTCGACGACTCCCTTTTGCGGAACAGAAAATTGTAGAAAAACAAATTCAAGATCAGGGCCAAATATGCATGTCTGAAAAACCTCTAACATCTACTCAAGATAAGATTTCTAGGGTAGAGAAAATGGATAATCCAATTGATTTTGAACGTGATGATGATGATGATGATGCCAATGATTTAGATTTGTTTCATGATAATGATGATGGAAAATATTTAGATGATGCTGATGCCAGTGATTTAGATTTGCTTCATGATAACGATGATGATAATGCTTTTGATATTGGAACTATCAAAGCAACTCTTGAACCAAAAATATTTGATGCCGATGATGATGCCCTTGAGAATGAATCCGTCAAAAGTGAAAAGGTTGAACCAAAATTTCAAGTTATTGAAGCTCCCA
This sequence comes from Dolomedes plantarius, assembly GCA_907164885.2. Classification (NCBI taxonomy): domain Eukaryota; kingdom Metazoa; phylum Arthropoda; class Arachnida; order Araneae; family Dolomedidae; genus Dolomedes; species Dolomedes plantarius. Next base: position 127,755,048 of record OU015499.1, on the reverse strand, counting down.
AACCCCCTGAACAAATAGCAGCTTTTCAACAACAGAAAAACATTCTTTCACAAAATCCAGTTCTTCGTGTTTTTCAACAGGGATACCCATTAGAACTCCACACTGATGCCAGCTCCTTAGGTTTTGGCGCTGTGCTCTTGCAACAATCCGATGATGGACAGTTTCATCCTATTCATTATTTTAGCCGTAAAACTACAGTTCAACAAGAAAAATATCATAGTTATGAACTGGAAGTTCTTGCCGTTATTGAAGCGCTAAAAAAATTTCGAAACTACTTGTTGGGAACAAAATTTAAAATTATCACCGATTGTGATGCTTTCCAAAAAACGATGCACAAAAAAGACCTACCAGCTAAAATTGCTCGATGGGCATTGATGTTAGAAGACTTTGATTATGAAGTTTGTCATCGACCCGGTAGACAGATGAAACATGTTGATGCTTTAAGTCGTAACCCCATTCTTGTAATTACCTCAAATGATATCACTCAAAAGGTGAAAAATGCCCAAGACCAGGATGAATTTATATCTCAAATTAAATCTATGCTTGAATCTACACCTTCTGATGAATTTTTTGTTAAAAACGGAATTCTTTATAAACTTCATCAGGATGCCGAACTTTTAGTAGTACCACAAATGATGCAGAAAGAAATAGTGCTAAACGCCCATTCACAAGGTCATTTTGCTTCACAAAAAACCGAATTAATTGTTTCTCGTGAATTTTTCATTCCTCAACTTAAGAAATTAGTTCAAGAAATTATTTCGAACTGTATTCCTTGCATTTTGTCCTCGCGAAAATCTGGAAAACAAGAAGGATACCTTCACCCCATTCCAAAAGGTGATGCACCCCTTGAATGTTACCATTGCGACTTTTTAGGACCTTTACCATCGACAAAAAAATGTTATAAGTATCTTTTTACAGTAGTTGATGCCTTTTCCAAATTTGTATGGATCTATCCCGTGAAGTCCACTTCTACGAAAGATGCCTTAGACAAATTATCCTTGCAACAAACTACATTTGGCAACCCTTCAAAAATCATTACTGACAAAGGTAGCGCATTCACATCTTCAGAATTTCAAAGTTACTGCCAGGAACAGTCAATTGAACACATTTCAATAGCAACAGGTGTGCCACGTGGCAACGGTCAGGTTGAGCGTGTTCATGGCACAATTATTCCCGTTTTAACTAAGTTAGCTCTAGATGAACCTGACAAATGGTTTAAATATGTCCCAAGATTGCAACGTATCTTAAATAGTACCACCACACGCAGTACAAAATTCACACCCTTTCAACTTTTAATTGGTGTTAAAATGAAACAACAAGAGGATCTACAGATTAAAAATCTTCTTGACGAGGAACACCACCAAAGAATTCTTGATGACAAAGAAGCGTTACGTATCGAAGCTAAACGAAATATCCTCCGTTTACAGGAAGAAAACATACGACAATATAACAAACGGCGTAAACCGGCTTGTAAATACAAGATCGGTGACAAAGTGGCAATACAACGAACTCAATTTGGAACCGGATTAAAGCTCCGACCAAAGTTCTTCGGACCATATGAGATCACGAACATCAACCCCAACGATCGTTACGAAGTTCGAAAGTTAGGACATCACGATGGTCCAACCATAACATCAACTGCAGCGGACAAAATGAAACAGTGGTGCAGAAACTGAACACCAATATCACTGTGTTGAACACTGCTTGATTTTTTGAAATATTTTTCCTTTTTCTGCTTTTTTTTTTTTTTATCTTTTCAGAATTATTGTTTACAACCCAGCCGCGGACGTCTGGAAAGTCAGAACGGCCGTGTGAGAGTGAGTTTGGCAACACAACTGAACTATTACTACAACTTCCACTCCTACTACTTCGGCGCGAAGGACTTGGCACGCAAACAGTGTGATGGACTAGTGACATTACGAAGCGGATGTGTCGCTCCGCAGGCTTGCCGTTTTGAGTCAAATAGCTATGTTGATGTTTTCTTTTTTTTAATTTCATACTAAGTGTTAGTCCTGTCTTGTAAACATCGTCTAGTTTAATTAAATGTTCAAAATAATTAAGTCTAATGATTCACTTCTAAAGGAAGGAGTACTAACTCCTTCCTACATACATATATATATATATATATATATATATATATATATATATATATATATATATATTTATTTATTTATATATATATATATATATATATATATATATATATTATATATATAAGCACCCAGAAGAAATCAAGCTACTATCACGAAACTTGGCATGAATGTAGTCTGGTAAGAGATATGCAAATGATTATAATTTAGACGCCAATGAGACAAGGGTAAGCGCGCTATGCGCATATGAGATGCGCAGCTGTGAGAGTTTAAAAGCATGGTTGATCGTACCATAGGGTTATTTTTTAAGTTTTTTTATGTTTCGTGGGAAAATTTGACTTTTTTCATCTTCAGATTGCGATAACTCGCCAAAAAACGATCGTAGAATTTTGATATTTTTACAATATAAGACTACAGACATTTCTCTTTCAAACTAGACCTCATTTGTTTAAAAATATTTTAAAACAGACTAATATTTTCATCAAAAAATGAAACACAGTTTTTCAAGAAATATCGTCCCCTATGTGGATGTAATATCGATGCTCCTCGAGATTTTATCTTACAAAGAAAATATTTACATCATCTGGAAGCTGAAAGCTTTCTTATTCATATAAACCTCATTTCAAGTCTATATCTTAAATTTTCGATTTTTAATTTGACTGAATTTTAAAGCTGATAATTCAACAGTGATGAAACGCCCTTCGCATTAAGGGTGACAACAGTAAATGGATGGAAGCTGTTATATTGCCGGAGAAGCATCCCTATGTATCTCGCTATTAGCCATAACAGAGGAGCGAGCCTAGGGGCGAAGCCCCTAGTATCATATAAAATAAGAAAAACAGTAAAGGTAGCTCATTAATATGCTATAATATAATGTAAAAATGAGTTAAAAATAAAATGAATATCTGCATCGTGTTGTAAATATGTATATAGTATCATTGTATCAGTGTAACGTAAGGTATATTATAGAATAGTATATTGATAATTTAATGTGATATTATACAATTGTTTTTGAAATTAGAGTTAACAAATTGGAATAGAATTTAATTGTGAAGTATAAAATGTAATTGTGTTGTATTTATGTAAATGGTGTTGTGCACAGTGTCGCAGATAGTGTTGTGCATTGTGTGAATAGTGATACGTAAAGTATTAAGCAGAGTTGAAGTAATGAGTTGCATATAGGGTATTTACAGTCCGACCACAGTACGAAGAACCACGGTTGGCATAGTGCCAAGACGATTCTATTCACGCTGTAGGTAAGGCTGCTGAGGAAGGAGAAGGAAAAGTCTCGTAGTCTCTCGACATTCTTTAGAATCGGTTACTAACTGTGCTTGCTTGCTTTTTCCTCGTTTGTTATTTTGATTATTATATTAAAATTAATGGATCCTTTACCCAACACAACTGCTCGGAATAAGCCGTTCCGTAGTGATTGTAAATTTATAATGCACAATGCAATTAAATTGTGTGATAAAGAAACACTAGAAGGAAATGTTATTGTTCCACTTTTGCAATCCCTAAAGAGAGCTGGTGAAATGACCGGGATATCAATGTCCAGTGTAAAAAGAATACGCAGAGAAGCAAAGGGTGAAGAAACTCCAAAATTTGAATCTCCGAGGGAACTTCAGAATAAAAGAACCACCGAAAACGTAGCTTTAGATAATTTTGATTGTGATGTAATCCGAAAATATCCACTCCTATAAAACTCCTATTTTTTAAATAGATTTGCTTCTTTCTTTTTATTATTTTGAAACTATTATTCACATATTCGATCAAAAATAAAGTTTTAAAAAATAACTTTAAAATTGCGGACAAAAAGCAGTCTGAAATACATTCCGTATTTCACAAACAAACACATCCGAAAATATGACGTTTTCCCCTATTTTCTAAGTAGACTAGCTTTTCTCGCGCATGCGTAACAGCTTCCAGGGACCTTGCTTCCGTGGTCGGACAGTATTACCATGTTTTTATTAACTCGCTTTCTTGTTTGTTTGTTTGTTTGTGTGCGTGTGTTTGTCCCGTACAAATCTTGCAATCGATTTTTAACTAACTTCCCGACTAGCTAGACATTTGAAACTTTTAGAATAGCTCACAACACGATGACAATGCATTTTTAAAATAATTTTAGCCATCTTTAATCAAAATTAAATTAACTTTAAGTTAATTTTGTTTTGTAGACTGGTGCAGCCATCTATCGGCCGAAACGGGAATGAAAAGTTAAATGCAAGTTAACTTCCAATTAACTTCCTTTTCTCTCAAGTTGATGGGATAATTCATCAAAAAAATTTTTTAAAAAGTATTTATTAATACACAGGATTGTCAAGTTCATATGATTCAACAGAAAATTTAAAAACATGGTATATAAAAAGTTCTTTTTATCTTGTAATTATATACAGTGCACTTAATATATTGCGTATTATTGTATAACCCAATGACAAATATAAATACAACAGGATAATACTTAAAGAAGAAAATGTTGTTTTGGTGTGATGGCCCCGCAGGTCCTGGAGTGGACTGGTACTTTTTGTCATCAGGAAAATTATCTAGCGATAGGGACGGCATGACTTACGAATCCTTATTCATTTACCGAAGGACTTTTGCTCCTTAATCCTTCACTTTTTTTCATTTACAAAAACCTTTCTTGTTTTAGGAAAATAGATTTTCAAAAGACAAATGTATATGTATGACTACGTATTCTTATTAACCGTAAATCTATTAGAAAACATTCAGTAAAAAAATCTGAAACAAAGTATTTTGTAACAATTTCCCAAATGGATGGCGGTTCAACCAATTTTGCTGTGCAATTTTTGGCCTCTAAAATTTTTTTCTGGAAGTTACTTTAAGGCATCTAGATTTATTCTTTAGGAGTGTGCGTAGTGTAATTTGTGAATAAACCTTTGTCAACGAGAAGGGGGAAGGAATTTTTGTGTCGGCGAAACGGGGGGGGGTAAGGACTTTGCCTTAAATAAACGACCTTCGCTGAACGTTCTCGATCTGTCTGGAAAACGCCGCCTTTCTTTATTCAGTTCCGACCCCAGACGACTAGGCGCCTCCGTACGGCCACTTCCTTTTGGTAGCTGACGAACTGTTCCGCGAGCTGTAAGTAGCACTTCCGGGCTTTATGTCACCAAGACTTTCTGTCTCCAGCCGTCTAAATCAATTAAATGCACAACCCGCACGTTGGTTGGTCTTCACGGAATTTCCCCGTGCAAAAAAATCGCTATTGTACGGGAGTCGTTACAGGGGTGAACCGTGGCCAGCGTCCGAAAGCTCAAAGCGCGGTCCGGTATGAGGCTGATTAGACCAGATCCTACCCATTATTGGCCCAGGCCCACCATCGGTCCGGCCCTAAGTATAAAAGTAAAATTAGGACCGACTTTCACTAAATCAATGATAAATTTAAAAATAAAGAATTAATTGAACTCTTTTTTTTTTTTTGTCGTTGTTGTTCCAACGGGAAAGCAAATAACAGTCATTTCGATGAGTATTTAATATTCATTAAAGTATCAAATGCTTGTATTAATATTAAAAAATAAATAAATTCAAAAAACACTTTTTTGTAGTATCAGTTTTAAGTTACAGTAAAGATTTTAAAAATATGTTTTTGGGTAATATTTTTGGATCAGATAGTAGGAATGGGGCATTTTCACTCTGCATTATCTGGCAGTGCGTCAGCTTTCCGTTGGCTGTTGGAAAAGAATTCCTGATGATGTCGTCTGCTTGAATAATAAAGCCGTTGATACCATGGTAGAAGTACACAGAAAGTAGTTAACTTCGATAAAAATGTATCACACGTTATCAAATTAACTGGAAACGAACGTAAACTTCTAATTTAAGACGTTGAACGAGTTGGTCTTTCACACAGATTAGGAAACGTCTATGTTAGGAATGTTTTATGCCTTTGGAAATAGAAACTTTTAATGCTATGTGCGGTGCGTATATGTCAAACATCTTTTTATGTCAATTTCATTTTTTTTTCCAAAATACAGTTTTAATTTTGGCAGCGATAGACATCCATAATTAATGGCTTGTCAAAATATTAACTACGGAAAAAAATTAGATTTTAAAATCACGCGCTTTATTTAAACATCCTTCATATATCAAAATTCAAAAATAGGTATTCGCTAATGTGTGATAATAAATGTACCGAGAAAAATTCTCCACGGCTTAACGTTTGGATAGATCTGTTATGTCACCTGATACTCCACCTTAAATGATATTGCATATATTTAAAATCCCAGTTTAGCCATTTTCAGTCATCAAACCCGATCTGAGAAAAAAAAAAAATTGCACGCTCAAAAACGGTTCAATTCACTGCTACTTTCCCGCTAAAAATCTCCAACACCTGCTTCATGAAATCGACTTTTTCAGAGCTATTTTTATACTCTACTAATGCCATCTATTGGCAGAAAAAAGAACTAAAATTTCTACTGAGTGGATCTTGCGCAATATTTTGACCATTCAGGGCCGGTTCAAGGAACTTCATCACTCTGAGAACAGATGTGAAGATCTCATGTCCTTCTTTTGTGGAAACTAACAAAATTGGCACTTCAGAATATAATTAAGTAAATGAAAATTTTAATTTCTACTTACTTTATTAAATATGAATTTTAACTTAACTTATTAAATATTAATTTTAACTTAACTTATTAAAAATTAATTTTAACTGAATTTTAAAAATACTCAACTGGAAAATATATTCTTGCGGCACCTAATATCTGATCTCATAAAAATCGCAGAGTATGGGTCTTCATCTTTTCAGGTCCAAATAAATTGATAAATTCATTAACTTCCACGGGTAACACGTTAGTCTAATGAATTACTGAAGGCATGTTACTAATGTTATATATATACTTTATGAAGCTTATGAAGCAGAAAATATACCGTAGTTTGTTACCATTATAAAACTAGTAAATTTTACAGACAAAAAGTGCTCAGACTAGAAAAGTCTTAACGCGGTGCATCAGTTGAAATTATAGATCTTCAGTCACAGATCTTCTACAGGGAATTTTTCTCTCTGTATTTTTCTAATGATATACACTATCTACCAATAAGTATTTGAACACCTGTGATAGAAAAGAAAAACAAAATTTATTCATATTCAATAGTTGGTAGAGCCCCCACAAGAGGAAATTACAGCCTCAACCCTCCGGGGCATGCTTTCCACAAGTCCTTGTATGACGGCTAGTGGTATTTTCTTCCACTCGGCTTGGAGAAGATATGTAAGTTCCTTCGGAAGATTGTTGCACCCCTTAATTCGTCGATCCAACTCGTCCCTGAGGTTCTCGATAGGGTTCAGGTCTGAGTTCTGGGCAGACCAATTCATTTGGTTAACCCCATTGTCACCATACCAATCCATGGTGGACCTCGCAACATGACAGCTAGCGTAATAGTCCTGGAAGTAACATGGGTCCAACCCGTAAAACTGCCCCAACGTAGGAAACACACTGTCATCGAAAATAGTGCAGTAGGCGTCGGCGTTGAGCTTACCATGAATTGGGACCAAGGGTCGCAGTCGTTTCCAGGGGAAACACCCCCCAGACCATAATTCCACCTCCACCGAACTTTTCTGTGGGCACAATGCATTCTGGCAGGAGGCGTTCTCCAGGCAGACGCCAGACCCAGACCCTGCCATCTGAACGGTAGAGGGAGAACCTTGATTCGTCGCTCCAGAGAACCCGTTTCCACTGATTTAGGATCCACTTTCGACGTGTTTTCCACCACATCAATCCAGCAGTGTGGTTGGACTTTGCGATCAAAGGCTTATGGGCTGTAGCACGACCATGGAAACCAAACAGATGTGCTTCCCTGCGGTTGGTATTCACCGAAACAACATTTCCGGATGCCTGTAGAAACTTCTGGAGTATGTGAGCCAACGGTTGGGTGCGGTTCTTCCGAATTTCTCTGGACAGCACCCGTCGGTCTCTATCTCCCAGTTTCGTGGGTCTGCCGACTTGGGTCACATTCCGACAATCAACGCTCACCTTCCACTTCTGAATCACATAGGCCACTGTCGATTTAGGGTAATTCAGCTCGCTAGATATGTCCCTTAAGGATCGGCCATTTCTGTGCTACCGGATGATTACACCTTTCTCGAAATCAGATAACTCTGCACTTCGTGGCTTCTTGCATGCGACTAATGCCAATGTTGTTTCCTACACGATATTTAACGGAGGACTGCGTGACATATATCAGGACCGCGCATATCGTCATTTGCATGGGTATCCAAATACTTATGGGTGTAACACCTGGACGTTCCTGTGCTGTCGTCACGTGTTTTGATTATGAACTTCTATTTTGAGAAGTTCACATATAGCACTGGTTCTTAACCCGTGGTCCGAGAGAACTCAATCGAATTTTGCACCGAATTTTTTGTTCAAATTCCCGAAGCACTTAGCGGGCCCTGAGCGCAACCTAGGTTTGAGCCCCCTTTGATCTAAATATTAACTAATGCTATCATATAAATTTACTAGCATTATTGCCCGGAGTTGCCCGGGTAGATATATAGATATAAAATATTTCATGCATTCCATCAAAAAAATACTGGGCTGCACTCCCGCTCTTCATGTTCATCTGGCCAGACAGAATGCGCTTAGCACGTTTCGACTGAAATGATATACAAACAATAAGAAAGAAAGAAACTTTGAGCCTGCGGACCTTCGTCTGATTTTAAGGTCATTCCCAACCCTCTTTCTCCCGAGCATTGGAATTTGACACCCCCCCCCCTCCGTCATCCTCAAACCACCCCTCTTAACGCAGCTGGTCGAGGGGAATCCACAGGGGGTAGACGCACCTCTATCGGGCACAAAAAACATTAAAAAATTAATTAAAAAAAACTAATTGAGCCCCAAATTTCGTTTTTCCTGATTTAAGTTTCTCGGGTCCAAAACATTAACTGTGCCGAATTTGGTCCCGGTGGGTGAAACAGTCTATGATTCTATAGCGGACAAACAAACAGACAAGCTCTTTTATATATATAGATTATTTAATAAAAGAATTCGCAGAATGTAAGTTGCTAACTTACGAATCCCCCCTCCCCCTGGGGGGCTAGGTCAAAAGGAAGGTTGCACTAGAGGATGGTGTTGGTTCACCTATACGGTGCCTACATTGAAAGTAACCAGCAATTCTCGCGGTTTAAGTGCGATTGTCTCCATGGTCAAGAGCCCCGCATTGGCAAACAGCAACAATTTTCGGAGGCCCCAAGCTCGCGCTTCTTGTGCCTGTGCTATGATCTGCCACTACGTGTGGGACATTCTCCAAACCAATCCTTTAAGAGGCATATATGGGTTTCATTTCCTGAATCAACAAACTATTTGTGATAAACCACTTCACAACACTTAATAACAGCAATAAATCTAACGTAAAAGGAACTAAAAGCTTAAACATAAAAGCCTACGAAAACTTAAAAAATGAATGAGATTTTGGAACTTATATTTGCCTTACAAGCTTTGAAATGGCTCCAACGCTGCAAATCCGTGTCACAGAAAATATAGGGGTCAATGTCCACGGGACAAAGTACCTGCAACGTTGAAGAAATAAAAAGTGACTGAAAATACCGTTTGGGATTGTTTTTGCAGGGACGTGTGATTTATTCATTAAGATATTCCCCCACTTGTCTTTATCATATGATAGCATGATTCAGGCTGGGAAATTCAAACAATTTTTCGCCATTTTGCGAGCAAATAAATAAAAATAAGTCAAAAGACAAATTAGCGGATTTGTAGTTTTCATACACGATGAAAAAAAAAGGTTTTAAAATGGCTCCTTTGCATCAGTAAAATAACAGGTTCGCGAAAAAGAATGTTAAAACTAAAAAGATCGTTTGGATTGCGTCGAAAATGATGTTATTAAGTTAGCACAAATTAATTATTTTATCGTTCCTCAACATAAACGGAAATAAAATAAAATGGCCAACGCTTCGATTTTAATTTTTACACCGCTGTTAATTTTACATTAATCTAATATCAAAATACTGCAACGAGAGATGAGATATTTTTATAAAAAAATTCTTCATTATAAACAACAGACAATCTAAACTGCGGTCGGTTATTAAAAGAATAATAAATATGACCTCGTTCTCGAACCTGATGATATGGAATGAAAGTTTCTCAAAAGGAACTTCTGAAGAACAAAGCGCTTGGTCGATTTTTACAGAATAGTATACGTTATGACAGCTAAAACTTTCGATTTTAATTCAAAAGATTTAGAAACCGCGGAAAGTTTCTATCGACAATATTGGCTTCTGTTAAGTCATCGTTATTGAGACCAAATCGAAATTTTAAGTATCACTTTGTCAATTAGCTGTTTAAATGTTATTTGCTAGTCACTAAAATTTTAAACAACGGCAAAATTATTTAATTTGATATATACAAAATGGGTCATGTTTCCTGCAATACCACTTACTATAAATGACTTTAGCAGTAATTAACTGTACCTTTAACCAGATTTCAATGACTTTGAGGACAATAAAATTTTCCCCTTTCTTCTATAAAAAATAAACCTACCATTTAAACAGTTATTTAAACCAATGACTGCATTTACGGTTTTATTTTACGGCACACTTGCAATTATTTCTAAAATTTCGCATAAAGTTATTTGCGCTGAGTACATTTCACAGATTTGATTTTTTTTTAAAATTACGTATTTTTCAGTTGGATAGATCAGCACTTCTTAAACTTTTTTCATTCATGACCCCCTTTTATCATCGAGATTTTTTCGCGACACCAGGAGATAAGAATATGAAAATAAATATTTTCTTATAAATAATATATTTTTTTGGTAAACAATATACATATGAAAAATAGCAGTAAATAAAATAATGCCTCAGATACTCGCTGCTGGCAACAAGAATTAAATTCATGTATCAGAATTAAATTTCGCGACCCCAAAATTTCGCCTTGGGACCCCATTTGGGGTCGCGACCCACAGTTTAAAAAACGCTAGGATAGATTATAAACTTGATTTACTTTTCTTTTTAACTGATTAAATTGGATGATATTAACCAATCTAAACAACAGTATTGTTTAAAATTCAACCGTTATGTTGACAAATAAACTTTCTCCAACGGTAATACTTGCGAAAATAACTTCATGTTAAATTAATGTTTACAAATAAACTTTAAAAATAGTAATAATAATAATGTTTTAAAATAAACTTTTTTTTTATTTTAAACAGGAATGTTTTAAATTTTGAGGCAAAAATTTTAAAGATTCTGATAACCATCCGTTTACTGTCTGGCTCTTTTAAAAATAGTATAAAGATGTAATTTTACGCAAGCATTTAGCAACAATTTAACAATCATTTAAGCTCTCATACTTGAAACAGTAAACCCTGTCTGAGATTAACCTGTGTTTAATTCCACCTCTCGTCGAAATTACCGAAGGAGTTTCTCAATTAACTCAATTTTTAATTTACAGAGAAGAAGGGAGGGTTAGCACCCCTCGTGATGTAAATACGCCTCTGTTTGTCTCAGTGTGATTTATCAGCACTCCGTGTCAAGCCTTCGATGATATTCAACGGAAACAGAGCCGAACTCGGGCAAAGCGTCGGTGCCCAGCGTAGCCATGTTAGCGGGACCAACGTCACGAAAACGGGTGGTCAATAGTCCAGGGGAGAGAGCGTGACGTTCGCAGATCTGACAGTGACGCAATACCCCGACCGCGTGGAGATTGAAGAGGAGGGGGGGAATGAGAGATCCTTTAGCGTGGGAGGAGTAGAGGGGCGGGAGAGCTACGCCCCGATTCCGCCCCCGAGGAACTTCGGGGGGTGGGCAATCGGGGACGATATTTCAGATGGGTTTCCGGGCGTGTCTCCGGAGAGCGGGAAAAAGTTTTCACGCGGGGGGGGAAACCGTTCTCATGTCCAAAATCAATAGGTGGGACTTGGTCGTTCGAAAGGAGGGCTCACTGGAATAGAATCATTCCTCCTTTTTTCCCGCGCTTTCGATTTCGGCGGTGCTTTCATTTTCTGTTCCTGACGAGCCGTTTAGGTGGATTTAGAACCTGCCGCCATACGAACGGAGGGAAAGAAGCTGTGCCTGATCTTTACGTTCTTTTCACTGTTTTTTTTTATCCTATACAGTTTGTTTTATTGATTAATAGTTTTATCAGAACGTGTGTTAACTTTCTTATCAACGACAAAAATACGTATGCTCCACTTTTCAGCAAACAAAAGCGGGTTTTTTCCGCGGGCTGAAATGTCATTTTAGCCATTTTCGAACTTGAAGACTGTATTACATTGATCCTTTTTAGTTTCTTGCAGGACCCGATTTGGAAAATTCTTGACTATAGGCATAACTCAGGATGGGGACCCCCTAAAACTGATGTGGGCATAACATTTCCAAAATTGACACACACAAATAATAATAATAATAATAATAATAATAATAATGAATCATTGTGAAAGTACTATTTTACTAAGAACGAACTCAACCGCTGAAGCACGTGCAATCAGAGCCGTGCTTACTCAGGCTCTGATTGCACGGTATCCCGCATATCACGAAGATGGACAGTCTCATCGGTTTTTAGGCTTTTGGACATAATAGGAAACCATTCACAAGTTGTCCTTAAATCCAATAAACCGAACAGGTTTAAAATAAGACGATTGTATTTGCATTCTTTGACCTTTAATTATAAATATATCTCAGTACTAGCTGAAAACCCGCGCTTCGCTACGGAGTACATTCAAATTAAATACAACGGTCAACGTATGCAATTTATGCCAAAAAATAAATATATATATTTATAATAAATGCGATGATCAATGTATACAATTGATGTAAAATATATATCTATCTATATATATATATATATTTATAAAAAAATCGTAAGGGATATGCATTTTTTTTGGATAATATCCAATCGTCTGCTGCATTAGAAAGAGAAAAAAATATTTTTTTTTGTCTATTTAGTTGTTACGCACGTGACGATAAATTTATTGAAAGTACCAGAAAAAGAAATCACGTGATCAGCATTTAATAAATTAAATTCTAAAAATTAATCTTTAAAAATTCACCAAAAATCAGGAAATGGAGGTAAAAATTCGAAAAAAAATTTCATTTTGAAGGAATTTTTATGATCTTTCTCGTGATATAAATTTTATAACCCTCAATGTATTATTTTAAATGCAAACGTAAAAAAAGTTTAAAAAACAGCTTAAAAATTTAATTTAAAAAAATCTAAGAAGAATTTTTGAAAAATCTTTCTTAGTGCACCCCTACACTATTAGAAGAATCGCCATGCAAAATTTCAGCCCTTTAGGTCCAGCGGTTTGGTCTGTGCGTTGTATGTCAGTCAGTGAATGAATGAGTCAGTTACGGAACTGTTTTATATATATAGATTATCAACATTTTATATCTTGTCATAAAATGCAGAATTATTATTTTCAATTTGAAAAAAAAAAGTTTATTACAAAAGGAATAATCAAGGTTGAAAGAGACGTTGCACTTTGTGCCATGCGCGCCTGCTGGTGTTCCAAAAATTGGCACACCCCCTGAAGGGTTAATTTTCATATTTAAAGCATGCATCCATTTTAGTTTCAGGTAGCCTTGAAATTTATGTTTTGTCGCATGAGCGAATTCCTGGACTAGAATTCGCCTCTAAATAGACGGACCCCGTGAAATTTATTCATGGACCCCCAAGGAGTCCATGGACCTCAGGTTAATAAACCGTGCTGAAATGAGAGCGAAACTTAAATCTATCACTGATGAGAGACCGCAGGAAATGATTTCAGGAAATCAATTATTTAGCTACCACATGAATTCGATGTACAGCTACTGTTTAAATTGAAACTGACATTGTACATTAATTCACGAGGCACTATAGAGAGCAGAGCTCCATAACCTCGATATGGATAATTTTTTGTGGCTATATTTCCGTTCTCAGGATTAGCGCCTGTTCACATAGGAGTTCAATAGCGGAAGCGTACAGAAATAAAACAATCATAGGCGTTAAAAATTTCGTTGCTAATCGTTTGGAGGTTTGTCATTGGTTGAAATATATTTATATTTCAACTAGCCGCAGCGCGACCAGCATAGTCGCTTTTAGTTTTATATTTTTTTTTTGCAAAACAACTCAACTGAAAGAAACGTATGTAAGGAATGTCACTATTACCTGTCATCATAAATATACGTTGTTAAGTGGTAGTGCGATCTCAGCCAAAAAATTTATAATCATTGCAAAATTCTCTATAAGGCTGATTCTAAAACATCGGGATTAAAAAAACATGAATTTCCGTTACTTCAGAACAGAGTGAAAGATAAGACAGAAATCCAACAACAAAGATTTTAAAAATTACATTTCTCTCTGTATGTAATATTTTTTTTTAATTAAGATATCTACTCTTTATCATTGCATCAAATAAGAAATTGTTAGAGACAAATTTTTTCACTAAAAAAGGAGTAAAAAAATCAGCAAGTACTAAAATATAGTGTGGATTACATCACTCTATATGTATTGTTCAAAATTCAGATATCGACACTTAATCATACCAAATAAAAAATTGTTGGGAAAATTTCTTCACTTATAAGATGGAGTAAAAATTCATATTTTACTATGATATTCCTCAAACTTCTTGATGTACACAGTTGAGTATTTCAGAAATAGGAGATACTACAGTGACAGAATCAAAAGAACGAACTCAACCGCTACACACACGTGGTTGGCCGCTAATGTTTACATCTGGTAGTTCCAGCCGTTGCCATTCGGACTGTAGAAATATCGCCGATTTTTGTACCGCATACCTACGCGTTTTATATATATAGATACTTTAATGCTTCCGCTATCGGCCTCCTATGTGAACTGGTCCTTATAAAAGTAAAGTTTTGACATTGAAGTTAAGAAAAGAAAAGAAAAATAAATAAATAAATAAATTTTAAGAAAGGAAAAAAATAATAATAGTAATAAATAAATAAATAAAGTTTGATAATTATTTTAACGTGGCAGAATTAATAAAAGGAGACACAATACACAGTGGCTGAGGATTAAGCAGAAGTCGTTGATAGTCTTGAGGTCGATCCATCAAAGAATAACATGTCAGAACCAGAAACGTCGGGCTATTTTAATTTAGAAGAGGTTGGAGGCAGGGCCGGATTTAGATGAAAAGAGGCCCTAGGCTATTCCACTTATGAGGCCCTTTCACCTCTCATTTTTAAATTTGTAAATTACATGAGAGATAATAAAATACATCATTACTGTGATATATATCAATATATTAAATGAAACATGTTGTTATTGGTACTAACCTATATATATTCAATACATTGAAGATTAAACCAAATTCAATTCAGATAAATTTATTTCATAATAATTCGCATTTAAAGTTTAAGTATAAATTATTATGAATTTTAAGTCTTAAACTAAACCAAAAATGGAACTTTATTCAAACAAAATCCAGATCACAAGAAAGAATAGTGTAATTTTAATTTTGCTAACAATTTGAATGTAGGCCCCTCTTGATCTTGAGGCCGTAGGCTGAAGCCTAGGTAGCCTATAGGAAAATCCGGCCCTGGTTGGAGGGAAAGTTAATGGGGAAGAAGACCAGAGTAAATAATCAGAGTGGTCTTAGGACGCCTATAGCATTCCCTTGGGTCGTAGTCGGGGAGGTTAACTATTTCTTTGTTGTCTATTGAATATAATCTATTGTAGAAGTTAGTTGCGAGATCTTTAATGTGTTGCTGTATACATTCGAGTCTCAGATCCCTATGAATAAACACGTTTCTAAGGTAACCAGGGCGCCTTCCTAATACCGCGGAGTGTTTTATTTTGAACTAGTATCTGAAATCACTGGATTTGGTTGTCAGCCGCTGAGCCCCAAACAGGCACGGCGTACAACAGGATGGAACGAAGTGCGGTTTTATACAAGAGGTTTGTATTATCTAAACCCTTTTGATTCTGGTACAGGAGGTGGGCGATATCTTTACGGGCTTTAAAAAATTTTCTAATGTTATGGTCTATATTTTTCTTCCAGGTCAGTCGATTATCGAGGTAAATTCCTAGGTATTTGCCCTCTCTCTAAAAGTGAACCAGGTGATCGCATACTGTGACCGGAGGAGGTGGAAACTGAAAAAAATAGCTTCGGTGTTTGAAGAGCTTAACTTGAGCCTCCACCGCTCGAACCATCGTTCAAGAATTACAATATGTCTCTGTAGGAATTTGTGCATATATTTAACATTATGATATCCAGCTAGTATTTTCGTGTCATCCTATTGTTTAAATCTAGTGCTATAAAGTTATTCAAGGAATTTACGATAATATTAATTCCGGTATTTTTAATTACATAAGTACCGAATTGGCTCATTTCAGGTAATATTTACAAGATATTTAAATATGAACTTAACGTATAAATTTAAACGAAGAATTGAATATACGTAAAATCGAAAGATCATTTTCAAAGGTTAAACAGCTTTTTGAAGTTTAAATAGAATAGTAATCTTCAGCGAATGAAACGACTACAATGATTTCGGTTTCGCTTCACGAACCTCAAATTGCTATTTATTGTTTTGTTTTTTTTTCGAAAAGAAAATCATAAATGCATGTTTCCTAAACAGAAAGACCCGATGAAAAGTGAATGCTTTAAATTAAAAGTAAATGCTCTGAATTATTTATTTTAACGCCAGACGTTTAAAAATATGAAGTTATAACTTCCGTGTTCACACAAATGTGAATATAAAAGCCTATTTTTATAACTATGAAAAAAGGTTATTTAGGGAACTGCCTAATCTAACTATCTAAACCTATGGCAATAGGACATGCAGTATATAATCTGTAACTATCTAAATCGACTGGAACGATATATTGTTATAAAAGACTCCTACGATGTAATGACATTTCAATCACATACAAATTTTAGTTCCTTTGTTGAAATGTTATTAAACTCTTCCCTGTGACTGAATTTTGTAAAGTAAGATTACACAGGTGTGCAAATTTTCAGTGAACAAATATTTTTTGCAAAGTAGCAATTGACTTTCACGTTTTTTAGTATGCTAATTTCAGAAATGTCATTCGTTTTTGTCCATCACGTAACAGATTTTTGAAAATTGCGTTTGAAAATTTAGAAAAATAATGCTTTATATACCATGTAAAAACATTTCTAGAAAGTAAAACAAAGTAAGAAGTTTTGTGTGAAAAATTACTTTAATATTCACATATATATTTAGAATCCACATTACTGAGTCGCTTACTGTCATTAGTACAAAAGCATATGATTCTGAATATTCAGCAATGGCCTCATAAAGTCAAGTTTCTAAGGCTTTGGTGTACCTTTTTCTTTTGTGTTCAATACTCCGGCGTGTGGAAGTAGATCTTCTGTGTGTAACTTGTTGTTCTCTATGTAGCGACCAGCAGTAATCTGCTATCATGTTTTCCTTCCATTTGGTTATAACTTCATAATTTTTAACTTCCATCTGCTATCATGTTTTGTTCCATACCTTGGTATCTGCATTCCATTTGCTTAATGTCTTGGTGAAATCTTTCACCGTGTTCCTCAGTGACGGCACCAAGATTTTCAGGAAAATAGTCCAGATGACACATCAGGAAATGAACTTTAAGCTGACAGAACATCTAATTTTTTGAAATTTTCAAGCATACTTTGTACAATTTGTTTAAAGTTGGGATTCTGATAATTTCCCAGAAATTTATTAACAACTTCTTTAAAGGAGCTCCAAGCTTCCTTTTCAACCTTTGTCATACATGTTTTAAATTTTTCGTCCTTCATAAGTTTTCGAATATCTGGTCCCATAAAGACACTTTCCTTCACTTTGGCTGCAGATAATCCAGGAAATGCATGAAGCAAGTGCTTGAAACACCGACCTTCTTTGTCTAGATCTTACACGAATTGTTTTATCAAATCAAGTTTTATATGAAGTGGAGGCAGAAGAATCTTTACTCGGTCAACCAAAGCTTCCTCAATAACATTTTTGCAGCCAATTTCCATTTTCTCTCTTATTGACCACTCTCTCTTAATCCAATGTTGACTCCTTTCCCTACTGTCTCACTCACACAGGAAGCATGGCTATTTTGTATATCCCCCTTGAAGTCCAAGAAGCATGGCAATTACTTTTAAATCCCCACATATGGTCCACATGTGATCCTTGTATTTAAGTTTGTTCAAAATGATGGCTAAATTTTCGTAGCATTCTTTGTAGTGCACGGAATGTCCAACTGGTATTGAAGCATATTTGTTTCCGTTATGGAGTAGCACAGCTTTGAGGCTTCTTTTGCATGAGTCAATGAAGATCCTCCATTCCTGTGCGTCATATTCAAATTGAAACTGTGCCATCAAGCAAGGAATATTGCTTCAATAGACTAAATCAACATCTTCAGAAAAATAAGGAAGGAAATCCTTTTCTCGTCTTCTAAACCATGTAAAAGAGACACCAGGTGCCAATAAGTTTGTTTCATTTAGCCTAGAACCTAGTAGTTCTGCGGAATTTTTAGAAAGGCCCAAGTCTCTCAGTAAATAATTTAATTCACTATTTTTATTTATGTGTATCGAACATTTTCTGATTTTATTAATTGTTTATTATAAAATAACAAAAAAAAGTTATATATATATATATATATATATATATATATATATATATATATATATATATTAATGTTATTTTAGAGGGCGAACAAAAATAAATTCAGTCTTTGTGTTTTTATGAATATACATGCTAATTGTATATTAATAAAAATACAAAGACTGAAAAGAGAAAATTTCATATTGTGAAAAAACTGTACGTGATGGAATTTTTTTAGTTATTTTTTCTGAAATCAGCGTCCAAAAATACATCAGAAACAATGCTTAGTTTTCAGGAAATATTTTCATCGCAGACCTGTGTTATCGTTAAACTCCCGTATAAGTTAACAATTTGAAAGAAAAAGAATTAGTAATTTTAGGGTTATTCGTCCAAACCTAATTCCAGATATTAAGATCCCCCCCCCCCCCCCAAGAAGAAACGGATTATTGGTGCTCTACTACTTTGCGAAACGTAAAGCTAAATATACATATCTGGCTTCGGTTAGTCTATACTTAATTATGAAATACACGAAACTACTGCCAAAACGCAGTTGTATGTTCCGTTCATGGGTGTCTAGACAATCAAATCATCATCAAGTCAATATAATACAGTGGAATCTCGATTGATCGTTTTCGGATCCATCGTTTTTCCGTATGTGTCGTTCATTTTATCCAGTCCCAACGATCATATTGCTTTGTTATGTTTCCGCATCTATCGTTTACCCGCATTTATCGTTCATTTCAGTCGGTCCCTTGCAAAACGATAGATCGAGAATCCACTGTATAAGCAAATGAACAAACAGCACAATAGTTGTCGAACGTCACTGAATTTCCCACTCCGACTTTCAAAACACCAAAGCTTGTCCGAGAAAACGATTTCCTCTCTTTTACGAAACTCAGTTCCGTTTCGCCTTCGCGTTTGCCAGACGGTCGATTTCTGGGAGAAATGTTTCACCCCCATAATCCTCACGTCACGAGTGACGTCATCAGTTTCTGCTTGGCGGGAAAGGTTCCTGCGCAGTCGCAGTTGGTGGACGATGTTTGTTTACGTTGAATGAACAAAGGGCTCACGGAAAGAAAACTTTAGCCTTCAAAATCATTGGCCGAATAAAATGGAAAGGGGGTCTGAGTTAACTTCTAACTACGTCTTAGTTATTACGTTATATTAACGTTTATTTAGTCTAGCAATGTTTAACCATTCTTAATTACTTAAGAAGTTTTCGTCTAAGTATTTAGTACCAGGTTAACAAACGCATCTTTAGGATTATTTTTCCTGCAAGAGTAAAAACAAAATTAAATGCGTTTTTTAAAATTCGTTTTAATTTTAATTTAGCTTTTATCTGAAACAATTTTAATAGTTTTTATGCCCGATAACAAATTAATCACTGAAAAATTTTAAAATTACATATTTTTTTTAATTTAAACACCAGCCTTTGTAATTAAACAACGAAATATAAAAATGTCCATTTGCTTATTTGTAATTAGATGAATATTGGGAAGTAAATTCCTCATAACTTAACATGGGAATTGAATACAGGTAACCCTCCTATAACACGGTAGATAAGTTCTTAGAAAATGCCGTGTTGTGTGAAACCGTGTTATATGAGACCCAGAGCCAGTACAAAAAAGGGGGGTTACTTTCCGAAAACTTATTAAAAACAAACATTTTTTTAAAATTCCATATAAGAAATTTTATTTTTATTAAAAATTTAAATGTATGTGTAACACAAAACGAAAAGAAAAAACAATATTATTTTCATTTAATGCGACCTTAATTTAATAAATTTCTTCCTCATCACTGCTCAGTATAATCAAACGAGAACGTTTTTTCGATAGAACGATATCACCTTCACTTTCAGAACCTTTTTCTTCATTTAGATTTTTTGCACCCAGGCCCTGAATTTTCCATTAGGCCCGGGCCTAGGGGCCCACGAATGTTGGGGGGGGGGGGGGGAGGGGCAAAATTTTTATTTTAAAAGAAAAAACTCGCAATTGAATTTTTTTATTTTACCTTTTTTAATAGCAATTTTTTTTTATATATCCTTTCAAATTTGATTGATAGGTTCACCATATGTATTGTTATATGTATAGTTCATCATATGTATGTTATAGTGTATATAAGGGATTAATAAGTTTTCCTGGTTGCATTGTATTGGTGTTTTAATGATGAAGTTAATATGTTGTATTGCTTTTTGTTATTTGATAATGTTCTAGACTTCTAGGCTTCAAATAGCCAATTCTTGTTAAAATGATACTTTCACAATGATTCATGATTATTTTTTTTTTGTGTGTGTCAATTTCGGAAATTTTACCCCCACATCAGTGTTAATGGGCCCCCATCCCGAGTTGTGCCTATAGACAAGAATTTTCTAAATGTTTGCACCTTTTACTCTCTTCAAGAAATCTGTAATTTTGGTTTGTTTCCTGGTTCTTACAAGGTCATTGTAGATTTCACTGTATGGAGATGGACAATTTTGCAGATCCCTTTTGAATTTTCGGCTTCTTTCAGTGAAAGGGTCTGCAATCAAGAATAATGATTCAAGATTTTCAGCTAAGCTTAGGCCTTTTTGTAATTTTATAGAGTTATAAATGAATAAATTATATTTTGTTTATACATTTTCATGTAAAGCCACTAAGTTTATTATTCGTTCCCGTCATTATTTTAAGGTAACTTAGTTTTTAAATGTGTTAAACAAAAATCATGCTATCTAGCGCTGTAGAAGTACAGTGTTGTACAAAGGTTTTCGCAATTTTTTTATCGTGTTAGAGCGAAACCGTGTTACAGGTTGCAGTGTTATACGAGGGTTCCCGCAATTTATCTTACCGTGTTAGAGCGAAACCGTGTTGTAAGATGCCGTGCTGTAGAAGGGCTACCTGTATCTGCAAGTCTACTGATGCGCGTCCTTTAGTTCAGCACAGAGCTAACCTGACTGGCATATTTGAATTACATATCATTGTTTATTCATTGTCAAATTTAGGTGTCAGAAAAGAAAATCGTTTGTTCCCAGGAATATTGTTTGGTTTTCAGAAAAAAAAACCAGCAGTTTATGTCTCTAACGGGACTCTAAGTTGAGAAACAAGAGAGGAAAATGTTCGAATTGCTTTTGATAAGCGGCAAATCTGTCAAGAATATTCTCATCAAAAACATTCTTTCTTGAGATGGGCTCAAAACAATAAGGAATGATCAACTCCAGTTCATGCATTATAGAAATAACACAAACGAATGGAACCTGTAAAATTATATCGAAATAACAATTAATTTTGGAATAATATCGAAATAAGCTCGAATTCTCCACCCTACGTATAGTTCGAGACGCAACAGGTAACTGCTAGCCTAGTATAATACTAAAACTCCGACTTTGCTCTCTAAATTAGTACAGCGTAAGAGCCTTGTTTGTAAGAATGCAGAACTAGTGAGATCAGAGTAAACGAAAAAAAAATGTTCGCCATTGGTCCAGGTTTTATCGAATTAAGTATTTTTAAGGCTATGCAATTATTTTCAGCGATTCTGCTGACTATTAACCCTTACGTCGGCTCATCGGTCTAGGAGACCGCTGTTGCACCTGTTCTGAAAGGTAGGGTGGTGGTGGTGGGTGGGGTGGGGTGGGGATCAGACTGTTTGGTGTTTGTGAGTTCTTCAGTCGGGTCCTGACCTTCAAGTACAACACATCGGAGATTTTTGCCCGCTCGTAGCTTGTCGGTAAATTTAATCTTTGTAAAACATAGTTCTCGTCTTTTGGACCGATGAGCCTTGAACTGATTTAAATTTTTGCCGGTCTGTATGACCGATGAGCTTTGAACCATACTAATTATCTGTCAGTCTGCATGCATTCTATTTCCAAGATCGTTGTTTTCACAACGAACCAGACATTTTCTCTCTCTCGCACTAACACCGATTGAGGAATCGGATTCTGAAATTTTTGTTGAATAATCTATTTTTTATTTACCCTTTTCAAGAATGACAGGTGGCAGTAGTGTTGCATTAATGACTTATAACTGCGAAAAACTTATAAAAATAGGAAAATATCCTAATTTTATAGCGTGGCGGTCTGTGAGACCGATGAGCAGGGGAAAAGAATAAAGACGGATGAGCCAACGTAAGGGTTAAAAAGGGTAACTTGTGTCATGTATTCGAGAACTGGACCAAACGATATTGAATGAAATGGATGCATGAAATCTTTGCTTCATTCATTCAATAGTTAATTCATAAATGAATGTATAAAATCCATTAATTCATTCGTTCCCAAACAGTTTTTGAATTTTTTTTTTTTTTTTTTTTTTTTTTGGGGGGGGGGGGGGGCGTAATACGACGGCACTTGTCGTGAGACATTCGCACAAAACCGCAAAAATTGTTGACTACACCCAAACGATCGTTTGGAATGAAAACGACTACAAAAGAATGGAGTCAAAAGTATAAAAGAATCAAAAATGATTACAATGAGTCCTTTTTATTTAATAAACAGCCTGTATAAGAAGTCTTAGTCCTCCAGGGGGAGTCGCCACGGTTTTATTCAACTAAAATACTTTATAGCGAATTTCATCGAAAAAAATGTGTCAATATTTTTTTACCATTATACTTGTAAAGTAGTAATGTCTTTTAAAGGAAAAAGTCTCTTTCAAAGCGCAAACTCAGTTCATTAGAAATCTACCGGCTATGATGTGTAGTCAATGAAAATCGCTGTTTCTTACTACGTACCGTAAAACACACAAATTATAAACGTCAGTTTGTCTTTCATTAGCCTGTGGTGTCACTTTTCGCATTTCTATTGTAGTTTCCCCGAAGAATAAAGCAATTTTATTATGGTAAAAGTTTATTCATATTTATTGTTATATAATTCTGAACTCCTACGGTAGGCGCATTATTTTTCTTGAGGTTCTGTTCTGTTCTGTTCTTGCTTGACACACCTTTGACTGAGAGCTGAAAGTTTTTTAATGTTCCCCATTTCTTACAAATTTCATTTTTGTCAAATTAAGACAGTACATTAGATGGCTTCGTAAATCTTCCATACCCATGTTAGGCTACGGGACTTTCACCTATGTTTTTTTTTTCTTATTTCGAATTAGAAAATGCATATTTAATGAATCCTGCAATTTTAGAGGGATAGACGTCCAAATTGAATATCTTGTAATAAAAAAAGTACTGAAAAATTTTAAATTCTAAAAATTACACGATCTTTTTCTAAAGTTGCCTTGATATTGAAAAAAAAATGGAAAAAAAAAATTGGCGTCTGCTAATTTGTGATTAGAAAAATACCTATAGGAATATTCTCCATGGATTAACATGGGGATCTGCAAGCCGTCATATATCTGCGTATAAGATAAATTGAGAAATTTCTTCAAACATTGAACTTTGTATATCTAGAGGAATATTTTTGAGTAAAAGCTGAATAATTTTGAGTAAACTTTCTCAGGGTTTAGGTGTAGTGATTTCAGGTGTTAAAAACACCATAACACAGACAAGCCTGTCTACTAAATACAGATTAAGGGCCTATTCACATAGCAGCCGTTAGTGTAAGCGTTAAAGTATTGAAATATATTTAACCAATGACAAACTTTCAAACGATTAGCAACGAAATTGTTGAGGCCTGTGATTGGTTTATTTCCTTCTCAGCGCCAATTTTCCTTTTACGTTAACGCTAACGGACTGCTATGTGAACAGACCCGTATTCTAAAATTATAGAAATAGAACACATGCTTTTAAATCGAAATTTAACTATAAATAGTTAATTTTAAACACAAATGCGGTGGCAACAAAAGTTTTCAGTCACCTGAAATATCTTCGAAAATGAGATTACGAGCTTAGTTTTTTTTAAATATTTTTCATGAAAAATAAGAGATTCAATATTTTATCCATTTACAACTGGCATCCTTTTCTTTCATAGAAATGTGTAATAATATGGCAGCAAAAAATGTTTAAATGAAAACAGCATGGTGGTCTAAACTTAGAGATGATTATGTAGAATAATTAAATCCCTAAAAAGGAACTGATAAAAATACCTGCAACCTGGGGATACTGGGCCAAGTTTAACCCTGTTTCTGTTCATATCAGGGGTACCGATCATGGCATGACAATCGATGGCATGACAATGTTGGCATCGATGGTTGACAATCGATGGCATGACATGAATATCATGGCATGACAATCGATTTTACGATTACTTAGAGGTAGAGCAACTATTGTGCCCCTCAGAAAAAGATATTTATGACCGTATAATTTGTAAATTTTGATTCTAAGAGAACACGAACATTCGCCTTTCTTTTTTCTCTGTTTGGAGGCATTCATAGCCACGCCACCGAGTTAACGCCGTTTTTCTGAATATGTTACAAAAAAAAAATTTCTTCTTTCAGTCAACAGATGACAGCAATGAAATTTAAAATGTTATGAATGCAATTTATGAATCTTATTCTATATGTTATGTAGTTAATAAGGAATAGCACTATGCATTAAAAGTGCTTTGCTTTGCTTCTTCTCATTTTAGGGTTAGGGTGTTCTCAAGCCCTTGGCAGACGACAAAAAATTCGCGCAACACCACACACAGGATTACGAGTCGTCGCAGGCTTTAAAAATCGTGGTTTTATTTTAAAACCTAGCAACTGAACCTTCCAGGCTTGTTCACATAGGAGTCCGGTAGTAAAAGCGTAAAAGGAAAGATGGCGCTGAGACGGAAATAAACCAATCACAAAAATTTCGTCGCAAATCGTTTGGAGGTTTGTCATTGGTTAAATATATTTCAATACTTTAACGCTTCCGCTACCGGACTCCTATGTGATCAGGCCCTTACTCTAATTCTGATTGCTTTTCATAGTTTGTCTGGGGATAAGTGAACCCTCAGATAGTTTCAGGAGCAATATACGCCTCCAATTAACAACTGACATGAATCAAGCAGAAAATGTTCTGGAAAGAATAACTCAAAATGGGCTCTATAATGTGGTCACGACTACTTAGTCAATATGCATTGAAGATCTTCAGCCTGCATGTTAAGCTACAGGGAATTTTCCACTCGATATATATTTTTTAAATAACAAATTAGCGAATGCATATTTTTAAATTTTGTTCTTTTTTTCAAAAAATCTAAAAATTGATCTTTTGTATGCAAAACGTCGCAAACATCGATGATAAAACAATTACGACTAAAAATTCCAAAATTTGAAAAGCTACTCATTTTTAAAATAAACTTCCACTTTAAAGAGAAAGAAAAGTAACAAACTTAATTCAAAATTATTCATTTGCTAATCTGCGGCGAGAAAATTACTGAGAGGAAAATACCCCATAGCTTAACATGGGAATTGAAGATCTGCGAGGCCAACTGAAACCCAGTGCTGATTTGACGAAATAACCCCAAACGAAATCCAAGCATTTTAACACCCTTTTCCAAAATAATATCTCCGACGCTTTTGGAGTTTTGATTTCTTATACATTATTTATTATCTCTAATCGCCACTTCCCCCCTACTTGAATTTATATGACTGCTTTGGGAAACCGGGAAAAATTTATTTTCCTAAGCGCCTCTGCTCCTGGAAATCGATTCAACTGGTGAGATGCTGATTTCGCCACCACAGGGGAGGGCGTGCGAGGGAAGTCAGAGATGTGACAGGGTGTTGGAGGGGAAGGCTGGAGAAATCGATTCCTCTCGTGGGGTGTCGCTGCGATTTGGCCGTGGGAACAGACCCATGGTTGAACAGCGTGGTTTCCCAACGGTAGAGATGGCCGAAAGGGGTCGCAAGGGAATTCTAATAAATAAAATCTATCGTTTAATTATACTCAGAAAATATATAGCCGTATACAAAAAAAAAAAAAGAAAAATATGTAGTATAATTAAAGTGGTTAACATAATATCAGAGAGCAGGTGAGAAATTTAAATTTAAGAGATGCATTAAAATAGAAGAGGAAAAATAAACCCGGTTAGCAAATAATTTCATAAAAAGAATGCTCTTTGATGCATGAGCATATCGATACACTCCGTTTACCCGTCTGTTGCCGATGTGGCAATCAGAACCCGAACTGTAAAGCTGCAGCACTGTAGGTATGTGGCGCCATCTATTTTAGAATAGAGGAAAGAGAAACAGAGGAAAGAGAAAATAAAGGAAAGAGAAATTATACAAAAAAAATTATTAGATGGTAATAAACTATAATAATTACGAGTAATATTCTTCTTAAAACTCTAAACTATAAAGATATCATCTTTCTAGTTATAGGTAATATATTTTAAAGTTTAATATATTTTCGAGTTTTAATTTTTGTTAAAATAAAACATTTTCTGGATACTAACATTTTTACTTTATTAGCATTAGCAATGAAACTTGATGTAATAGTAGAAACTTGGTAAAAAGATATCACACATCTCTTATTAATATTGATGATTAGAAGTCGTAAAAAAAGTTTCTGAATTAAGAAGTGGTAACTTCTGAGATAACTTTTAACGTAATGACAAGTTTGAAAACATTTAAAACTAAGTAACTATGGGTGATAAATAATAGGAATAGAAATATAATAAAGTATTGATAGTTGTTAGGACTATTTTTGAAGCATTATGAATATATTGATTGTATTTTTTTATCAGCAGTGAAAATGTAAGTTTGATGAGAAAATACCTTAAATTTAAATATTGAATACTGAATTAGAGTTTTCTCTATTTTCCTCTCTTTTAAATTCTTTTATACACACAAGATGGCAGCACTATTTCAAAATTACTATTACCCTTTTGGTGACGCACTTTATTATTTTACTTTCTGTTTCTGAACCTGATGGAATGCAACGAAAAGTAAATGCAGTTTGCTTCTCGATTTTCGTAGGTTCTGTTTCACAGATTTGGATTATTCTTGCGTGCGACATCATTAATAAAATAGGATTATATTAAAATTTTACTGTCAGCTTATTTCAACCAACCATGAACCATTCTTCAATAAGTAACGTTAATCTTAGGAAAATAACACAATGGATCCATTGTTATTTTCTTACATAATAATTAAAGCCCAAAATGATGTGTTGATTTTTAATACATATAAATTTTAATTTTATAACTTAAACGCGCCCTTTATTTAAGGTCTTTAATTCGATTTCAATCATAGTAAAAGATCTAGTAGTATGTGTTTATTTGCGTGAAATACACTGAAGTGCCACTGAATTAGGGATAGCAAAGCCTATGCAAATTGTGTAGCGCTGCGCATCATGTATGCGCAAGTGAGGGCGCTGTGGTAACTGCATATATAGCGCGTACTGTGGTTGTTCTGAATTAGTTGTTGGAATTGCCAGTATGGGTAAACTGCCTGATTTAGACGCCTTCGATCGCGGACAAATCGTAGGTGCGCGACGAATGGGCCATTCAATTTCCGAAATCGTCAGACAGCTAGGATTTTCAAGGTCGACAGTGTCAAGAGTATACCAAGAATACATGGATGGCGGAAAAAAAAAAAAAACTAGCGATCGGGCAAACTGCAAAGGACAATTAGCCTTGACAGTGCGTGGTGAGAGACGGCTCAGGCGTATTGTACGTAGCCAGCGAAGCCAAACATTAGCTCAAATTACCACCCAGTTTAATGACGGTGCCAGTCGTACAGTCAGTAAACGGACTGTGCAACGCTCGCTTCACCGTATGGGTTTCGGGAGCCGTCGACCTACGAGAGTACCATTGCTCTATACTCGCCATCGGGCTGCACGTCTTGCCTGGGCAAGAGAGCACAGAGACTGGAGTGTAGAGGACTGGAAACGAGTAGCATGGAGTGACGAGTCTCGATTCCGACTACTTAACGCCGACGGGAGGCTGAGAATATGGCGTCAGGCTCATGAAGCCATGGATCCTGCATGCCTGGCTGGAACTGTACAAGGGCATAGTGGCTCAATCATGGTCTGGGGTGTTTTTTCGTGGCACAGTTTGGGATCTTTGGTGCGTGTACCAACCTCCCTCAATGGAATTCGGTACGCAGAGTTGCTGGATGATCACCTCCATCCGTTTATGCTGTTCTGTTATCGGAACGGTAATGGAGTTTTCCAGCAAGACAACTGTACCTCTAACAAGTCCCGGTTGGCTACTGGCTGGTTGGATGAGCATTCCTCTGACTTCTCTGTCATGAATTGGCCACCTAGAAGCCCAGACTTAAATCCTATTGAGCATCTTTGGGATGTTTTGGAACAAGGCGTGAAAGGCCATCACACAGCACCAAAGAACCTTATTGAATTATGGACAGCTTTAGCCAATATTTGGCAAGCCATTCCCGTGGAACGTTTCCAGAAACTTGTTGAATCTATGCCACGTCGTGTGGCAGCATTTATCAAGGCCAGAGGAGGCCCAACTCGTTACTAGGTAGGTATCCCTAATTCAGTGGCACTTCAGTGTATATACAGTGGCTCCCAAAAGGTGTTCGTACACTTAAGATTTTCAATGAAATAGGGGTCTATCCATTGATTAAAATGAATATTTCAGAATGGGTATTTAATAATAAGATCTATAATCTATTCTTAACAAAACTATATGAAATATTGTGAAAACATAGTAAAACTTTATTTTTAATAAACCAATAATCCAAAAGTAACAAAAACCTTATCTCATAAAAGTCATCGTACACTTGTAAAAAATCTCTACATATTAGTAAATATTCTAATTTTTCGTTAAATTAATATTTAGTAGGATATCCTTTAGCATCCACAACAGCTTTTAAACGTCTGGGAATAGATTGCTTTAATTCTTTTGTAATTTTTGCATCAATGTTCATCCATTCTTCCATCATAATTGTTTTTAGTTCGCTTTTCGTGTGAATGTCGTGTTTTCGTACTCGAACCTCCAGTTCTCTCCAAATATGTTCTATTTTTAAATCTGGCGATTGAGGTGGTGTTTTCAAAACTTGTGGACAATTATAGAGACACCAGATGCGAACGTTGAGAGCCGTGTGCTTAGGATCGTTATCTTGATAAAAAACAAAGTTGTTTCCAATACCCAAATTTTGAGCTGATAATTTTAAATTGTCTCTTAAAATATTTATAAAAACAGCATGATTCATTATGCCATCAATAAATACCAAATTTCCTAGTCCTGATGCTGACATGCACCCCCCACACAAGGATACCTCCACCGGCATGCTTAACTGTTCCTACTAAGTTCTTGGGATTAAGTTCCTCATTTTTTTCTTCTCCATACAATTATACGCCCATCAGCACCAAAAATGTTCATCGGCAATAAGACATTATTCCGATAGGTTTGGGGCTTATTTATCATTGATAGTGCGAAGGGAAGCCTAAACTTTCTGTTTTTCTCTCTGACAAAAAATTTTCTATGGGCAGAACGCCCATGTAATCCAGCTGTTCTGAGAACTAGTCAAAAAATTTCAGGTGAATTTGAAGTAGAAAATGTTTCATTTAATTCTGCAGAAACTTTTACAGCACTCAAACGTGAATTTTTCACAAATTTTCTAATTATAAATCTCTGATCACGTTTTGTTAACTTTGTCGGACGGCCTTGTCTTACCTTCTTTTCGATCCAATTTTCTTCTTTAAAGCGTTTTTCACATACTGCACAGTAGAATGGGATAAATTAAGTAATTTACCAATATTCCGAACTGATTTACCACTACTATGATGAAAAATAATCAATTTTCGAATGCTGTTTGTTGTTTCTTTACGACTACGAGCCATTTTTAAATAATAAATAGAATATTACGGAGTAGGCAAGTAAAAATTAAAGCCAAACGATATTTTAAATGCCACCACAATTCAAAAATAAAAATAAAGTGCCAGACGATAATTTTAATTATGAATTTATCCGAAACTATTTCAGTGTACGATGACTTTTGTGAGATGAAGTTTTTGTTACTTTTTGATTACTGGTTTCTTAAAAATAAAGTTTTACTATGTTTTCGAAATATTTCATGTAGTTTTGTTAAGATTAGATTATAGATCTTATTATTAAATACCCATTCTGAAATATTCATTTTAATTAATGGATAGACCCCTATTTCATTGAAATACGTAAGTGTACGAACACTTTTGGGAGCCACTGTACATGTATGTTAATATTTTACATAATCATAGTCTACATCAGCGGTGCGCAAACTGTCACCAAAATATTTGGAGGGGTCGCGGATGGTTTGGAGTAAATTTACAACATATTCAAGTATTTAATTAAAAAATATATTTAAATTTTCCATAATTACAAATTTTTAATTTTTTTAATGTATTAAAAATATGTGACATGATATTGTTTCTAAATGAACTATCCAATCGGCCCCAATAATCTAATCTAAATCTGAAATTTAACAAATATTTAATTACAAAAATGGCGCATTTTAGTTTTAATGTAAATAAATAAAGTTTATAATTTTTAATGTTTTAATGTAAAGTTTATATTTTGATATCACGCTCTTTTATAATTTAAATTTTTGTTAATTTTAATCTTAATAAAATACAAATGCATACTAAAGTTTTGGTCACATGCGATACGTCAAAAACAAGTGTAGTAGGCAAGCGAGGCATTTTTTTATTGCTATTATGCAAAGTTAATTAATATTTACCCCAAATATACAATTCATTGATTTTGAAAATAGTTCGTTGAAATTTGCTTATATCTTTTTTTCTTCTATTTTTTTGTTAACATTTTCGTAATTAAAAAAAAAATTGCTTCTTCCAAAATATTTTCATTGGGGGGTCGAGTGATTTTTTATTTATAGAAAGGGGGTCGCGGTCAAATAAAGTTTGCGCACCTACATAACTGAAATTTTAATCATACTGAAGTCGCTGCATTTAAATGCTATTCCAGTAATTTAAGAGACCAATATTTTTGTGTATAGTGTAGTAAGGGTCACTCTATTAGAACATTTCTCTTTATTCGAAGGGTACATGGGTTCTTGAAGTGTTAATGGCAGAGCTCCTAAAATTTGAAATCAGTTGCTGGTTATTCATCAACCCCTTACCCCAAAATTTATTTTTTAGCAAGTGACTTAACAATATTTTTACTCCTTCACCTGTATTTATACTTTTAGAATTAATTTCGTCACTTCCAAAAAATCTATCTATATAGTATATAAAACAGTTCCGTAACTGACAGACAATGCACAGACCAAACCGCTGGACCTAAAGGACTGAAATTTTGCATGGCGATTCTTCTTATAGTGTAGGGGTGCACTAAGAAAGATTTTTGAAACATTCTTAGATTCTTTTAAATTAAATTTTTAAGCTGTTTTTGTAACATTCTTTAAAGTTTGCATTTAAAATAATAATCCTAGGGTTATAAAATTTATATCACGATAAAGATCGTAAAAATTCCTTTAAAATGAAATCTTTTTCGGATCTTTACCTCCATTTTCCGATTTTTGGTGAATTTTTAAAGATTAATTTTTAGAATTTAGTTTAATAAATGATGATCCGTGGTTTCTTTTCTTTTGTGATACTTTAAATTAATTTTGCGTCACGTGCATAACAACGAAATAAATTGACGAAAATTGTTTTTTTCTTTCTAATGCGGACGATTGGACATTATCCAAAACAATATTAAAATACAGTAAAAGAAATGTTCTTCCAACTGTACTACATTAACTGTACTATATTCTTTAGTATGTTCTATTAGATTTAATTTCAATATTTTCTTCTAGATTATTTCATCTATAAAAATATCCGTTACGATTTTTTTTTATAAATATATGTTTTTTTTTGGCATTAATTGCATACATTGACCGTTGTATTTATTATAAATATATTTTTTTGGCATTAACTGCATACATTGACCGTTGTATTTAATTTGAATGTACTCCGTAGCAAAGCACGGGTATTCAGCTAGTATATATATTGTATATATGTACTTCAAGATAGAAAAATTTATCGTTATTCCTTCACCCCTGTTTATACTAAATTTTTACTATGTTTTTATTAACTCGCTTTCTTGTTTGTTTGTTTGTTTGCATGTTTGTCCAGTACCAATCTTGAAATCGATTTTTAACCAACTTCCCGACTAGCTAGACATTTGAAACTTTTAGAATAGCTCAGAACACAATGACAATGCATGCTTTTAATGCTTTTAGCCGAAAAAATCCACAAGGTGGCGCTTCGATCGAATTCAATGCTTGTACTTTTGCGTAACGGCGTTTGACGATTTTGAATACAGAATACATGTGAATTTAGTTTGTTTACAAAAATATTGTTCGAAAAATTAAAAAAAATTAAAGTTTATAAAGTCTGTGGATAGTGGAAACGATTAAAAAGTGATTAAAATTTAATAAAAGAAAGTGAAAAAGAACAATTAAGTGAAGGTTGGTGCAATTAAGAGAGAATTGTCAAGTTTATATGATTCAACAGAAAATTTAAAAACGTGGTATATAAAAAGTTCTTTTTATCTTGTAATTATATTACATCACTTCCATAGGTTAGAAGAGCCACTTCATTATCTCCTTTCATCCCAAACTATATTTTACCACTTCTGCGAGAGTTTAGCAATCGATTTTGCAGTTCCATTGTTGTTTTTATCGTCTGAAATGTTCTTGAGTAAAAGAAATCACTAGAATATTTCAGACGATAAAAAACAAAAAAATTGTAATCCAACTGTAACAGAATCGTTTTTCAATCATTTTTGTTTTTCATTTTTTATGAATAATTGTACAGTCATGTTCAATTTTTAACTCCCATTTTTTTTATGTGTAGTTTTTTGTGTTTTTACTAACGTTCATTCGAAATAGAACGAATAATTGTTGAACTCTGACTTATGAAAAATTTTATTCTGTGTTTACAACGTTTTCTTTTATTTCACATGTTTGATATAAATAATTTACAATTAAGAAGAAAAATTAAAATAACGTTGACAATTGATTTCTTTTTAACATATAACTGGTTATTTTTTTTATACATATTGAACCCAATGTGTGGATGCAGTTTGACGTACGCAGTCTGTTCTGGAAGTATGAATGAATTTAAAACAATAATATTGTTCGAGATGCCAGAAAACAACGCTACGTTAATGTTTTTTCGTTGAGATATTGCTTTAGCATGATGTTCCTTTTGTAGCAACCAACTTCTCACCCTCTTTGCGGTCTAGATATGTGGAAGTATGAAATGGTTTGTTGAAATAATGGATTTCATTGCTTCAAGAACAGACAACGTGTACACTAGAATTCGTATAACACTCACGATTCACAACACAGTTGATGTCCAACATTAATTTTACAGAAAAATTTCCAACACGTTAAAGACATTAATATTCAACCAGGAGATTATGCTCGGTTGAAATCAATTTGATATCACAGGATGGGCATTCGCCAATTCAGCAAAATGTAAAAACGCACTGACACACACATATACGAATACATAATAAATAACAATCTAACACATGTTCTTAGAGACCTATACCTCGGGCTCGGTTGCCACTCCTAATAAATAATCTATAGAGAAAAAAAAAGGTTCTTTTCTTATCACTTTTTGGGAAAAAGAGAAAATAATATTTATCACTCATGCGTCTTCCGCAGTCGAAGACTTTCCCACTGACTTCCTTTGCGGATGCGTTGATTCTTGGTGAATTTCCTGTTGCCAAAGCGCAGAGAGAAAAAAAAAGAAATTCGGCGAGGAATCACTTCGGTCATGAAGCTAAAGAAGGAGCGTAAGCTTCAATGGGGAATTCTTCGAAAAATGGACCAATTATGGTCGCTCACCGGCAGATGGCGCGACATGTCAACAAAGGGCGAATTTTTCATTGCGTTGTATGGCCGTGCGGTTTTTAAATCATTTAAAATTTTTTTTAAATATATATATACATATGTATATGTATATATATATATATAATATATATATATATATATATATATATATATATATGTATGTATATATATAATATATATATATATATATATATATATATATATATATATATATATATATATATATATATACATATATATGTATATGTATATGTATATGTATATATATATATATATATATGTATGTATGTATATATAATATATATATATATATATATATACATTTTCGACATACGTATATATATATATATATATATAGATACATATACATATATATATATACATATATATGTATATGTATATGTATCTATATATATATATGTATCTATATATATATATATATATATATTATATATATATGTATAAGTATATGTATATATATATATATATATATATATTGTTAAGTTGAATAAATGAATTCATATTACATACGCGCTTAAAAAAACAACATGTTTTCTCTTGAAAAGTACGAAAAATCCATACTATGGTTTCCGTGTCAAAACCCTGAGCTATGCGCGCGCGCCATCTATTGGCGGCGACCAAATGTGAGACACATTTTTAACACTGAGCTACTCCTCCTCCTGTAGCTTCGTGACTTCGGTATACTTTACAGGCCGGTGGCAAAGCTCTCCAGCCTCTCCATCATGTGGTGCGAAATGGACTTCCACACGTCCAGGACGCTGAGCTTCATCTTGCCCACGAAGTCCAGCCAGTGTCCCTGTATAGTCCTCATGAGGCGGTCGAAGATGTCCTCGCTTTCCGGCGAAGGGTCCTCCGCGTCCGGGGTCCCCTCCAGCAGCGTCTCGCTGCCGGTGTGGTCCGGCTCTGTCGTGGACTCGTTCTGGGCGGCGGTCGTCTCTGCCTCGGTTTCTCTGGCCGTCTGCTCCCAGTCGTCTGTCGTGGGGTCGCCGATGGTCTGCGTCACGACGTGCAGCTGGGGAAACGTGGTCTGCTCCGGAGCATTCGGTTCGTCTGCCGAGTCCACCTCGTTTGCGGCGGTGCCGTCCTCGGAGAACAGCTTGGTCTCCTGGTCACCCGAATGAACTGCGTAGATAGAGAAAATGTGGAAAATATTGTGGAAGGGCTATATATACTATTGCATGTGAATAAGGCCTATCTTTGCAAGCGATTAGGGCTATATGTGTTAGTGCTTTTGAATAGGACTATACAGATATTCCCCGACTTACGACCAAGATAGGGACCGAGACATTGGTCGTAAGTCGAGTTTCAAACAATTTTTTTTTTGTATATGCACATACATATATTTTTTGTTTTCATGCATACATAAGTAATTTAAAATACATTGTTGTAGTTTAATGTTTGACCAGGATCGCTTGTTAAAGCGAAAATGTTGTAACCCGTGATCCCCCCCGCCCCCCTACCAATCAGAGAATTGGCTGAGCGGGCGAAAAACCCAAGGGGGTGGTGGGAATCGTCGGGCGGTCTGTAAGAAAGAAACACGGAGAGAGCGTCTCTGCTAAGGATTGGAGGTCTGGCGAAATATTGCAGGCTTGTCTCACCTCTGGTTAGTTAATTATTCGTTAATTAGAATAAGATCAAGATAGGTTGATCTGTAAAGATACTACAGTGATAGAAGATTATTGCATGCAAATAGGGCTATATGTATTACTGCTTGCGAATAGGGACTATTATTGATTCGAATAGGGCTATATGTATTCTGGTTGCTTTTACGAATAAGGGTTGTATGTTTTATAGCTTATACGAATAGAGGCTATATGTATTATTGTATGCGTACAGGACTATTTGTTTTATTGCACAGTCGAATGGAGGTTATTATTGTAAGCGATTATATATTATTACATGTGACTATTATTGCAGGTGATTAGGGCTATATGTATTATTGCATGCGTATAGGACTGTATGTTTTATTGCACAGTTGAATGGGGGCTATTATTGTAGGCGATTATATATTATTACATGTGACTATCATTGTAGGTGATTAGGGCTATATGTATTACTGCTTGCGAATAGGGACTATTATTGATTCGAATAGGGCTATATGTATTATGGCTTTTACGAATAAGGGTTGTATGTTTTATAGCTTATACGAATAGGGGCTATATGTATTATTGCATGCGTATAGGACTATTTGTTTTATTGCACAGTCGAATGGAGATTATTGTAAGCGATTATATATTATTACATGTGACTATTATTGCAGGTGATTAGGGCTATATGTATTATTGCATGCGTATAGGACTATATGTGTTATTGCACAGTTGAATGGGGGCTTTTGTAGGCTATTATATGTTATTAAATGTGACTATTATTGCAGGTGATTAGGGTTATATATATTATTGCTTGCGAATAGGGACTATTATTGATTCGAGTAGGACTATATGTATCATTGCATACGTAAGAATAAGAGCCACTAATATATGCGATTAAAGCTGTATATATTATTGCATGAGAATAAGTGGTTTTATGGCAGATGAGTAGGGCTATATGTATTATTGGATGTTCATAGCTTACCGAGTCGATCATCCCCTTCCTCCTCGTCGTCTGTAGACAGCGAGGTGTTCGCAGATAGAGGCTGCAGTTGAGGGGTGTCCGACGTGGAGGGGGTGAAGTTTAGGGCGTGGATGCTGAAAATGCCGTTGTAGGTGGGAAGGTAACTGGGCTGCCGTTGGTGGATTCCTACCACTCCCCTCGACTCCAAGCCCTAGAAAATATACACGTGAGAAAAACATAAATTACGAGAGACAATGGCAACTGCAACTTATAGTTACAATTACTGACGAGAGTCTGGGCATTGATTCTGGCTGGCAGCTCATCCGGGCCAGAATCACTGCTGTAAAGAGAATGATACCCATACTGTATTGATGTTCAGTTCTTGTGCTCTTCGCACCACTTTAGACGGTGGAACCGATGGCCAATGAGCGTTACACAGTGTACGGGCCGATGGGCAAACAGTCCACCTCGATAAAGTTGTCTGGTCAATGTAAACCTGGAGTCCGAAACTGCTCTGAAGGTGCTTTTTAAACGGCTGTCCGACGATCTCTCTTAGCCTGTACAACGATAAAGCGATCATCAGCGGCCATTGTTTCCGATGGCCGACCACCCCATTCCTTCGCACAGCTTTACCTGTCGTTTGGAATGCCGTCCGTACCCGCGAAACGACACAAGGTGCGACATCAAGGCTCGGTGCACACGAGCGATCCGGTATCGTTGCGGCACCGCAGTTGCGATCAAGCAGTATATAGAGTTGAACTAACCGACTCACACGGACGACGGCGTCGTCCCTGCAGAAACGTGATGGGGGGCATGGTCTCCCTATGGTCCGATGGGGCATGAGCTTTCTTAGGAAGTCCGTTGGCAATGAACACCATGCCTTCTAAAGAGCTATCCCCAATTCTATGATATCCCTAGATTGTGAATCTCTGCTTTGAACGGAACATTTCTTGGGCTCCCAGATATGTTCAATAACGTTTGAGATTTGGTGGACAAGGGCAGTAGCGTATCGAGCATAACTGCCGCCCGGGGCACGATACATTTTTGGCGCCCCCCCCCCATGGTCTTGGGGACCAAATGGTCTACTGGTCGTGGGGAACATTTGGCGCTCTGCGAGTGGCGCCCGGGGCATGATAGACCCCCTTGCCCCCTTCTCGCTACGCCACTGGACAAGGGGGCTATTTCAAATTCTGAAATTCGGATGAGTATTGGTCTAACCATAATTTGGTGGCTGTGGGTGCGTGTGGTGGTACATTTCCTTGTTGGAGGGCACCCAAACCCATGTGAGTGAACGTACGACACGAATGGCTGTCACATATCTGAAAGGATGTAAACACAGCGTTCACCGGTGAGAGAGGTTGTAGACGTATGAGGGTTCTTAATTCATGCCAGCTTATCACAACCCGTACCATTGTAGAGGGAACAAAAGCTTGTCCAGTCCCATGTTGACAATCTGGATTCATTGATTTATGGCGTGATCTTCACACGCAGACACTTCCATCTGTCCGAATCATTTGGAAACAAGACTCACCAGACCAGGCTATTCTTTTTCAGTCTTCCAGTGATCAGGGGTGGTGTTCTCGCTTCCCCACTTTTCTGGCATTTCAGTATATATATATATATATATAGTAATACATTTT
Organism: Dolomedes plantarius; assembly: GCA_907164885.2. Classification (NCBI taxonomy): domain Eukaryota; kingdom Metazoa; phylum Arthropoda; class Arachnida; order Araneae; family Dolomedidae; genus Dolomedes; species Dolomedes plantarius. The sequence continues at coordinate 127,716,623 of OU015499.1, read as the reverse complement.
AAGGTGATAACCTAAGAATTTGTTAAATCGCTACTTTCCACAAAGGAAAACCGCATAGCAACAGGTTACGAACCCTGGCAACGAGTCCGAGTGGTGTGAGCTGGCTAAGGCAATGACAGCTTGCCACGATGCCGCTGTACGGAGTTACCTTTGGACATCCTTGGTATTAGGCTTTTGATTGGACAAGCGTCCAGGGGACGATAAGCTTTGTCCAGGCTCTGAGTTGGTGTAAAAGAGGGACAGAGAGGCCTTATACGATGTTACAGATTGGTTCCTCTTAAGAGTTTGTAACTGTATATAATTTTTCATAATCAAGAAATAATAAATGTGTTTAATTAAAATATAATACTCTTGGTATTAATGCCTAATTCTGATTAAAAGAGCAAGCAGACCGAATGCCCCCCCATATATATATATATATATATATAAAGGATCAAGCAAAGAGCCTTTGATATGATTAAAAATAGTTTGTTTGAATACAAAATCGTAACTCTTAGCATCCCACGTGCATCGCTTCATTTGGTTGAATCATCTCTACACAATTTTGAGAGTTCCACATATTCACCAAACACTCTCAGTTTCAAATAATAGATTATATTTCTTATTTACAGTGTAACAGCAAACTCAGTTGTTTCCGTAGTCATATTTCCGAACGCACGCACCCAATAGAAAATCGAAACCTCCGAATTTAGTGTCTGTACACTTCCTTCGCACAATCCCCTTTCAAACCAAATACAATGTAGGAGGTAAAAAATAGAGAAAAAAACCCAAACTGATATATGATTTCCCAAACAATATCCATAAAAGATTTTCCATACTATGCGATCGGATTTTCTATAGATAAAAAAATAAAATAAACGACAGTTGTAAATGACTGATGAATATTTAACGTGCGATTCGCATAGGAAGCGGACGCTCAGTGTTAATGACACAGCAGCCCATTTGACTGACAAATGAGATCAGTGTTGCCATTCCGCGCGGGTGAAAAATTGATTCCGTTTGTTTCCGCCCGAGGACAATGCAAAAAAACGAGGCCCACTTCGACAGAAGTGATTTGAATTTCGTCGTGCATTATTCTCTAATGGAACTCGTCCAAAGCTGAATGCCGAAAATGGAAATAGAGTCCTTGGGTGCCCTCTGTTATGGACTCTGGTCGATCATTCTGTAGAATTCTTACGGTTGTAGTGACAGATGAACCCTTTGCCTTTCCGGCTGGGTTTTGGCCGTTAACCCTACATACTGAAATGAACTGCAACAAGTCTTGTTCCCTTAAGTGGAGATTTCTTCATTTACACACATTTCGGAATGATTTTCTTCTCTTACGAGTTTCTATATAGAGGTCATACGTGTATATAAAATTGCTGTATCATTCGAAATTATGTTTAAAAAAATTTAAAACATGTTTACCTTTTGATATAGTTGCCGAAATAGTGACAATGAATATATTTTTTACTTTCTTTTGTGCATATGATTGCTTTCAAAATAGTTTACCTTCAGGATTAAAAATTTTTTTTATTTATAAATTTTATTCTTTCACAGTAGTTTTTGCCCCTGAAAAAATATCCCCAGAACTCATTCTCAATCAAAAATCCTGAAGTTAGTATAATTAAAATAGAGACGGAGGAAATATAATGAAGATTATTTGCAAGGCATTTTAGATGTATCCATTTAAAGATGGCTTAAAATACAGATGCACAGCAAGGTATGCATTGACAGAACAGCGTTATTGCATTGTATCTGGTAATTTAATCATCGCAGAAATGACTATGCAATTTGCTTTATTTGATTCTTAAGGCTTCTGGGCCCAATTGGATTCGTTGAGCTCAATTTTGAAATATTATTGACATTTCTTTCAAAGAATGAAAAAGGTATCCTAATCAAAAAATTTATTTTTCTATTACTGAGAACAATTTAAAAAATTCTATCAAGATAACTGAAACCCTTTAAACGAGATCGTTCGTTTAAACGAGGGAGTTCTTCAGCACACATAGCAAAAGAAATAATTCCATATGAAGAAATTTTATTGCAGATGAAATTTGTTTTTCTTCTTCAGACTGAAGAAGCGAAACAAAAAAAAACACAACAAATTATTTCTTCTGTCCACTACCATGACGGGATGCGAACTTTCACCTGTCTCGTGTACCGGAAGTTAATATCGTTTATTTAGAACAGACTGATCATAAAAACTGACCTATTTAAAAGAAGGAGAGGAGGGTTGAGAAACATTTAGCATGCAATTTTCAAAAATTATTGCAGAATCGGTTGCATTAATCTTTATTACAATCGAGTCAAGTGGCAAAAGACAAATTAATTTGCCAATCAAACTCTACAACGTGCGACAGTATTTCACGAGCTTGTCTAACCGAAGTTATCGGTACCTTAAATAAGTTCTTTCAAAAATACTAAACTTAGCGTTTAGTTCTATTGTACTGATTCAATCTACGTGTTCCAAACTCCTCGTTTCCATTGCATTTTAAACTTGAAATCACCCCTATAGTTTAATACCACTCCCAGATAGACAAAACACCAACTCTAGCGTGGCGAGAGATGTCCATTCTGCAGAGAAATAATAAATCCTTCTTTTCTTTCATGTTCCTATAATCTTACTAATTCATTTTAATGAAAAATTTTGCTCTTATCTTTCTGAGAGAATTAAATTTTTTTTAAAAGGAATTTCCCTCTGTATTACAGACAACAGCTCATAAGTAAACGAAGCTTTCATTTTTTAGAGTCAAAACCAAATTTGATTTTATATAAATGTGATTCAATTGAGCCAAATTCGATCTTACATTTTACAGCGTACTTATTTATTATAACTTTGGCCGAAATGTTGGCTCGAATTTGGCGATTAAACTTCAATTATTATACGTTACGGAGATAGAGCAACGGAAGTTTTTTTTTTAAATTTCAAATTTTATTCCTCTTATAAACAAACATTTTAAAAGTAGTAACATTCAGTTTGCATAGCAACTCTTTTTTCTGAAAAACTTTCCATTAAATGATTAAAATTTAGGATCTTATGTTTTGTGGGAAAATATTGACTTTTCATCTTCAGATTACGATAACTCACCAAAAAAACTATCGTAGAATTTTGATCTTTTTACAATCTAAGACTACAGACATTTCTCTTTCAAACTAGACCTCATTTGTTTAAAAATATTTTAAAACAGGCTAATAAATTCATAAAAAAATGAAACACAGTTTTTCAAGAAATATTGATTTTTTCATCTTCAGATTACGATAACTCGCCAAAAAATGATCGTAGAATTTTGATCTTTTTACAGTCTAAGACTACAGACATTTCTCTTTCAAACTAGACCTCATTTGTTCAACAATATTTTAAAGCAGACCAATAGTTTCATCGAAAAATGAAACACAGTTTTTCAAGAAATATCGTCCCCTATGTGGATGTAATATCGATGCTCCTCGAGTTTTTATCTTACAAAGAAAATATTTACATCATCTGGAAGCTGAAAGCTTTCTTATTCAAATAAACGTCATTTCAAGTTTATATCTTAAATTTTCGGTTTTTAATTGAATTTTAAAGTTGATAATTCAACAGTGATGAAAAGCCCTTCGCATTAAGGGTGACAACAGTAAATGGATGGAAGCTGTTACATTGCCCGAGAATCACCCTTATGTATCTCGCTATTAGCCATAGGAGCGAGCGTAGCGAGCCTAGGGCCGAAGCCCCTAGTTAATTTTTAAAAAAAAAAGTTTTTTTTTCTGAAAATATACCATTCTAATCGAATATTTATTTAATATCTCGTGAATAAGAACGTTGGCCTCTTAGTATGACGTTTATTGAAATATCTTTGACAAACACATTACACAATATCTCGCCCAATCTCGCCAAGTTGGCGCCAAGATCGACGGGATAAGCATTGTTACAAATTTTTGTCTTCATCGTCAACAGTATCTGGTGTTCATATTACAGAGGACAGATTATCTACGAGAAAATCGGTTAATCTCTTTGATAGTCGTGGTAAGATGCTAGAGGACTGAAGAGTGAACAGAATCTCCGAGTGTGTGCTAGGGGTGCAGACAGAATTTCAGGAAATTCCCTTACATGTATGAGTGAACTAAAAAAATTTCTGCAGCGGATTGTCCTCTTCTACATTCACGTGTCTGCTGAGGAAGAACAACTTTTTTAAGACTGCTGTGTACTAACCCTATTGGATCCCCTCACCTCAATGTTAACCTATGGAGAAAATGTGTCCAAGGAATGCCGGTTTGGATTGAAATATTTCTTTTTTAAATTTAAAATTTTTTTAAAATTGTACTCCGCAATAGAGAAAGACATCTTCAATAGGTCTCTGTCTAGTTATACGAATATGCCACACAATATTGAATGCTTATGGATGCATTTTCAAAATAGTTCAAGCGTCTACGGAAAGCACTATTTCAAACAGGCCCACCGCCATTCGATTTTGCCTGATACAGAGGCGGAATGGCCCGCCTCTAAATAAAAAAAAAACCACGAATGAACGCTGTTTTGAGTGGGACAATTCTTTTCACGCCAATTTTGGTGTTCGGGAGAGAAATTTCTCCAAAATCTCGCCAAAACGGTCCTCCTTTCGTGCCACACCCGGCGGAAGAATGTAATGGCCTACATTGCTTTCCATTAACTTAATTGTTTCCAATTGCGTTCACTGATAGAAAGGCAATTTCTTTTTTTTTTTTTTTCTCTCTTTTCCAAAAATACCGTCTGCACGGTACGGAAATGCCGCGGCGTGTAGCGGGGGGCGTGTCCCCATCCTGCGCCCCCACCCCCTTCCGCAGGAAACCGTCATTGTTCTATCCCTCTTCAACGGCAGAGGAATGGAACTGGGGACGAACATCGCTGCACCACGAGTTCTCTTTTATCCCTATGCAAATCCGTTCTGCGATGTGATTCATGCTGTGGCACACATTCCTCAGGGGTGGTGTCTGGTTGCAGTCGGGCCGTAGTCCATCAGATGGTCGTAACCAGACTCCGTGTACATGCACACCCCTTTATATTATATACTCATTATGAAAGGGCAATTGAAAACTTGCCCGAACAGCGATAACGGGAGCTCAGGTTATAATAGTTACGGAATCCATTGTAGCGTCACGACGAGTAGGTAAGGCTATTCTCTCTGAGGCGTTGCTAAAAATTGCGACTATGGGATCCATAACAAGAAAGACAGAGTCCTAAATAGCATGCGAAGCCAATTTTTAAAAGCAAAAACTTAACGAGGAAATTTATTTACAAAAAGAATTAACATTTAAACAGTGCAACATATTCAATTAAAATCCCGTGTAGATTTTCAACGTACAGAGCAGAAAACACACACGTCCACACCGGGCGTGTTCTACCCAGCGACTCTCCCTCAGTGAGGGGGGGTCGGCAAACGTTCGTGACAGTTTCTTCGTAGACGCCGAACTTTATTACCTTGCAGAAACGTTAGGATGACAGCTTTACTGGCTGATCTGTGGGGAAAACGTTTTTTAATCCCCCCACGTGTTCCGAACTGGTAGAACAGAGCAACACATTCCTTGAAAAATACGCAGCTGTGTTTCAAGCTCTTGTGAGGTCTCAGGAAAAAATAAGACCATACACCTTTCAAATGTCATTTGGGGTCAAAATATCAATTTTGGTGGAAAAAAAAGAAAAAAAAACACCTTTACTGTTGTATTTAAAAGAATTTTGATTAAAATTTACAACTTTTTTCAGCAGTGCTTTGGACGCATAGCTTCCTACTGTAACAAATCATGCCATTCAAACGTAATGCTAAGGCCGTCTGCACACGGAGCAACCCAAAAGAAACTGATTACTGACTCCAATCACAAACCAGTCCGTGATGAGTCGTAACCCATGTAATTGAATGGAGCCACGCACACGGCGCAACTGGTCACAAACCCGTCCGGGGGGGTTACGACTCATCACGGACTGGTTTGTGATTGGAGTCAGTAATCAGTTTCTTTTGAGTTGCTTCGTGTGCAGACGGCCTTAGTGTCCACTTGAGAGAAAGTCTCGCGATTAGTCCATTTGAGATCACTTACGCTCTCTAGACAGTTTCGTGAGACTCGACAGTCACTGCAGTCTCGTGACCAGGAACATTTCGTGTCGACTTGAGAGTCAACTCGCAGTCAGTTGTGTGATTTGATCGCAATTTGTTTTTTTTTTCCAAATAGATTCGGGTCAGGCCCTAGCTTTTATAATTGCGTATAAAACTGTGAAAAAGCGGAAAGTGAAAAAAAAAAGGAATGTTGGGTAAGAAAATGGGCGGATCGACGAATTGAATTCGGAGCTTATTCAACACTCACTCGTAAATGAGTTGCGGTTGGAAGATGCACAACAGTTCAGAAATTTTATTCGGATGTCTTACAGTGCAATTTGAACTGCTTTTGAATTTAGTAAAACACCAGATTGTCAAGCAAGATACAAGTCACACTTCGTTTTCTGGCTTCAGGTAAGCATATTCAAGCGAATATTCAAGCACAGTAGAGTCCCACTACATATTTTAGCTATATTTTTATGAATACATCTTTTCCTTCGGCTTAATTTTATCATCAATACCACAATCTGCATACGTAGATCCAAGTTTTTGACCTAACAAAATAGGATTAACAAAACAAAACAACTTTGGGACTGTATAATAAAACTCAAAATTTATTTGTTGTACAGCATTACAAAACATAGCTGTAACAGACTGACAAATAAACGAATAATACGCTAAAAGTACCAACTAACAAAGAGAAGGAAACAAAAGAAAATGACCATCACAGTTTTTAAAATTTGTCGCAAATTCTTCGAACATGCTCATTTTTTTATCGCGATTCCTGTATAATTTATGTTTCGCGTTCCATAAAAACTCCTGTTCCTCATAAAGATAAGTTCCAACACTTCCTCATCAGTCCACTCTCTTTTATCTGGTACAACCTTCTTTTCGCTTATTACCATGTTTTTATTAACTTGCCATTATTAACCATGCTTTTATTAACCTTGCTTTTATTAACCATGTTTTTATTATGGTGTGTATAGTTACATACTTTAGTAATGTTTGTGAAAGGCACAGGCAGTTTTCGGAATCGTCGATTTATAAGTTTTCGCTCCCTTTCGCTTTGAATTACGAATTATAATCTATTTTAGAAAGTTTGTTTATGTGCGACTGTATTCTAGAATCGACAGATGTTTTAAGTTTCGCTTAGTGCCGTAGTTTGTCTATTTTGAAAATTAAATGATTCGTAAACAGACATATTTGTCGGTTTTGGTCTCATCACTAACATTTTTCACTCAAAAACTCACTTACTTAACAAATTATAAGAAGTGATTCTTGTAGTGAAACCCGACGTCTTCATATCCGATCTGTTGATCTTTGAGCGCATGCGGCTTAATACCATCATTACATACATAGTTGAAGCTGTTCATTCAGTTAACCAGTTCTGTAGTCTACAAGATGGTTCCTGAAATGAGGCCTTCTTCACACTGCTTCCATAACATAGCATTGCGTTTCGTAGCGACCTAACATGTGATTGGTTTGACGTATCACGATTCATTGCGTAGAGATCTCTGATTGGTTGAAATTTTTATCGCTGACGCTCAATCGTCTGTTACAGCTATGTACGTGAACAAGGCCTTAAAGTAGGGGTCTTCGACCTTTCATGTTTGCGGGTCACACCAATAAATTCGCAAAATTTCGCGGGGCCCCACATCTGTGAATTAAGTAGTAGGCAGAGGGAAAAAAAATGTATCATTTGCAAACAAGCTTCAGGCTTTGAGATGATTGCTCGATTTGCGTTTTATAGCATGACGACGAAGGATTAATTCCTTCAAAACACGTCAGTTTTGTATGTATGGTGTGTTTTAAAAAGTATTTTGTACCTTTTGGAACCATTATTAATTAAAAAGTGTTTTTATTTATTATTTTCTACCAACAACAAAATATGGGAGTTGAATCAATATATTTTGTACTTTATATTGCATGAAACAGAATGAATGCAGGAAGACGAGACGCAGGTGAGATTCTGGGAAGAAAGAGCCTTGGCATAGCCACCAAAATACCGTCGACAGGCCACCCGTTGCCCTTAGGCCACGGGTTGAAGACCCCCTACCCAGTGGCTTACGCAGGGGGGGATTGATGGGGGTTATAGCACCCCCCAATTGGTTCTGATTACATACATTATTTAATTAGGTTTAAGCTTTGCACTGATTGCTCAAAACTACTCTTTCATAGTAACAAGTCGTTGTTAACAAGTCTTTAACGGACAATTCAATTTAAGGTAAACTAATGACAGCCACCGCAGCTCCCTGCGACACCAGATGTGCCGACACACAAGCGGACGGAAAACCCGCAGGCTCGTTTCCCACGGTGAGGTTGAATTCTCTAGAATCTTCTACAACTTTCTGAAAGAGGAGATATAAAAGGAAGAAGGGAGGGGACGGAGATCGATTAAGCAGTATATTTAGTTCATTTGAGAAATCTTCGAACAGCTAATTTTTTTACAGGATATCGGGCCATTTTAGAAATATCTATGTTTTCCCGTTTTCCCAGGGTCTCACCTGTTCATTCATTATCAAGGATGATCGGGAGTTCCGTGTAGTTTCATTTACATTAAAAATATAAACAAAGGTATATAAGGAAATGAAAGACGTCATAGGGCCTCAGAAGCCTTTTCAAAAGATTTTAAATTCTGATAAAAAAGGGGCTTCTGTCTAATGGTTTTTGTTTCTCGAATAAATTGGGAAGAAAACAGAGTTTAACACTTAAGTGACTTCAGTCTTCGTAAATGTACGTAATTATTTATTGTTTTCTTAAAACTGTCGTTACATGACTCAAAAGGGAATGAAACAGCACTGCGATTCGCGATCGTTTGAAATAACAGCATGTTGTCTCGTGAACTTGCCAGCATTTTACTTCTTCACTAGAAACAGTTGATTATTGTTTTGAAAACAAAAATTTTAACACTAGAAACCTGATACATTTGGTAGTTGCCCATTTTACCGCTCTTGACGTACGATATTTTAATCGTAGATACCATACAGATAAACTTCATTTTCTGTTGCTTATATGTAATTTTTAAATACCACCGGTAATGTATCCAAAAAGAACCGGTCCGTTGATTGCTCGAAGGTTACGTAACTGCGCTTTCCGAGGAGAAATATTTGTATCAACAAATTATAAAGCGGGGTTTATGGCATTTCAAAAAAAGGTAGTTATAATATATTAAATTTGAAAGGAAAAAAAGTCTAACTGAAAGTAAAAATGAAAACATGACCGCGAAACCTCATCCTAAGACTGTTCGAACGTAGGTAAATATCAAGAAAGTGAAGTATCTGATCCTTAAAAGAAAATCCTTCGACTCAAAGATCCATTGCATCGAAACTAGGAATTTTTTCTGGCACTCTTAGTAAAATCATTCATAAAGATTTGAAGTTAAAAAAGATGTTTAAACCTAAAGTTCATTTGCTTTTACCAAAGCATATTGCAGAAAGAAAAGCAAATTGTAGAAAATTATATTAAAAACACCTGGCTGCTGAAAAATGGAAATTTGCGGTAACACTCGATGAGGCATGGGTGTATTTAAGTGACTGTAATAAAAAAAGATCAATTTTCTATTGCTCAACTGACGGGAATGACAGTACAATGGCTTCGTCAGTGTACAGAAAAGTTCCAAAAGGGATTCATGATAGTTTCAGGATTTTGTTACAACGGCAAATTAAAAAATCAAAAAAGTCTCAAGTAAAGCCAAAATTGATTCACTCTGCTATCAGCAGAACATTTTAGAACCAATTTTTGGAGAAGAAATTCCAGCCTTATATGGAAAGGACATTGATAAAGTTGAGCTTCATATGGACAAAACCCCTAGTCACACGTCTAAATCAACTGCCGCTTATTTAGCAAAGAAAGAATCAGAAACAAGAAAAAAGTGTATCCCATTTAATGAAATACCTGTAAAACCACCTGACGCTTCTCTAATGGACTTTTGCGCTTTCGGTTTATTAAAACGAGCCTTAGGAAAACGGCATCCAAGAACGCTGAACGAACTTTGGAAAACGGTTCAAGAGGAATGGGGTAAAATTGAAATGACAGTACCCATAAAAAGTTTACTTTCATGGAAAATTCGAGCTAGATCTATTGTCAAGAACCATGGCTATCAGATAGAAGAAAATCGCCGCAAAAAATATGGAATTTATACATAAAACATAACTATCAAAATCGTTTCCATAAAGTGCAAACGACCTTCTCATACAAATATCTCATTCTTTTATTTTTCTGTTGCAGGAATTCAATATAAATGTGTATTACTGATAATTTATACATAAAACTTAACTATCAAAATCATTTCGAAAAAGTGCGAACGACCTTCTGTATTTGTTTCACAAGCTTCTCGCGAATTCATGTTCAAGCCATGTGTACTGAAAACAGTTCGCGTTATAGAGACTGATAAATATGCAAAAATTATTAATTTTTTCGCTTTTTGAACGCTTGAAAATTTATTTAAAAACAAGTAGAGTAAACGTAATAGATTTTAAGATAAGCAGAGCAAATAATAAAACTATAAAATGCATCATATAAATATAGTTTAAGTAAGCAAAGTTAATTCCTAAAAGCTGATAAGCTGCTGGTGTGTTATTTGTGTCCTTAATTATTGCAATTCAAAATACCTTTGAATGAAAAGAGCAAGAATTTTTCCTTATTCCGATAAATCTACTCCTTGTCTGTTTTTTCTTTTCATGATGATTAATGCAAGTACATGATCAGCTGGTTGAGATAACAAATGCTTGTAACTCAAGATAACTGCTTTGCGCAACTGGCAACTCATCACAACGCTGCGTGTACTTGCATAACGGCAATTTAAAATGAGCTGCAAATATCATCATAAAGAAGCAGTGGTCAACATGTGGTACCTGTGCCATTTATGGCACGCAAGCCAACATCAAGTGGCACGCCATTCATTTTCGATGTGCGAAAAAAGAAAAAATCTGAAAATTTGCTGAAATCTAAAAGTTTTTTTTTTCCTTTTGTATTGGTGGGTTTTCAAATTTTTTTCTTTAATAAATTGGGATAAGCAAACAACAGTTATTAAGTTTATTGTAAAATCAAACATATCTAACACAATTTCAAAAATAAATTACTGAAAGACTATAGAACTAATAATTAGTGCATCTTTAGTTCACAAAACATAAAAAAAATGAAACGTATCGGTTCGTTGTAAACTTAGTAACCATATTTTTTTTTCTGTGCTTAAAATATAATTAAAAATAATTTTAAATATTTCTTTCTGTGTTTCAGGTACAATTAAAAGAACTATTTCACTATTAAAATTACTTTTAAAATGTGTTGTTGAGTTCTGTACTTCATATTTATCATATTGTATAATCAGGTTATTTTTTACAGTATATTTCCATTGTGACACGTTAAATTTTCATGATTTAGCACACTAGAAAGCTTGGTCACCGCTGTCATCTATCAATGATAAAAATATCACGCGGCAAGAAGCGTGTTTAAGTTTAGGGTGACACTGCGAGCTACACTCCAATTCAGAAGTTTTTCTGCACGTCAGAAATCAACCTGTCATACAGCTTATTAGATAAATGATACTGTCATCCATAAGTTATCATTATCTATATATTTAAAACAGTTCCTTAACTGACTGACTGACAGATAACGCACAGACCAAACTGCTGGACCTAAAGGACTGAAATTTTGCATGGCGATTCTTCTTATAGTGTAGGGGTGCACTAAGAAGGATTTTTGAAAAATTCTTCTTAGATTTCTTTAAATTAAATGTTTAAGCTGTTTTAGCAACATTCTTTAAAGTTTGCATTTAAAATAATAATCTGAGGGTTATACAATTTATATCAAGAGAAAGATCATAAAAACTCCTTCAAAATGAAATCTTTTTCGAATCTTTACCTCCATTTTCTGATTTTTGGTGAATTTTTAAATATTAATTTTTAGAATTTGATTTATTAAATGCTGATCACGTGGTTTCTTTTCTTTTTGTGATACTTTAAACTAATTTTGCGTCACGTGCATAACAACGAAATAGACAAATATATATATATGTATTTTTTTTCTCTTGCTAATACAGCAGACGATTGGACATATTCTTCAGTATGTTCTATTAGATTTAATTTGAATATTTTCTTCTACATTATTTTGTCTATAAATATATCCATTACGATTTCTTTATAAATATATTTTTTTGCTTTTTTTTACACCAATTGCATACATTGATCGTTGTATTTATTATAAATATATATATATATACATATATATATATATATATATATATATATATATATATATATATATATATATATATATATATATATATATATATATATATATATATATATATATATATATATATATATTTACATAAATATTTTTTGGCATTAATTGCATACATTAACCGTAGTATTTAATTTGAATGTATTCCGTAGCGAAGTACGGGTATTCAGCTAGTCTAATACATAAAATACCAGTGTACGATAGCACTTCCCATACAGGAAAATTTTCCAGCTGAAGTACCTAGAATACTCTGTTTTAAATAATCTTCAACTTATTGAATCTTTTCATCTACTTCAGGAATATTTAGATTTTTTTTTTCAAAAGGCTTATTTTGTTTCAGAGAAGAAACAACATACGTGTTTCGGTAGAGTTCAAGGTGATATCAAAGAATTTCAAAAGGTTTGGTTTGGAGCACTACTGTCAATTTTTTTGCTACACGAGTGCTAAATTAGACCTGGACCTACTGCTTAAAGCCGATTCCGAACGGATACTAACGTCCATGCCAAGAGTGGGACTCGAACCCATGGACTCTGGTACCGAATGCCAGCGCTCTACCCATCCGGCGCATTAGAAAAGAAACTGCCTCTTTTACTGTGAAGTGTGCAATTTAAGAAGAAATTTAATATTTAACTAAGTTCAATGTTAACTAATGGAGAAAATGTGTCCAAGGATTGCCGACTTGGATTGAAAGATTTTTTAAAAAACAATTGTACTTCGTAATAGAGAAAGAAATTTTACACCTGGGGGCATTTTTCTTTTCTTTTTTTTAAATGCAAATCATATTTAAAAAACTAAATTATTCGGGGGAGGGGAATCTGGTCTAGTGTGTTTTAAACGCCCCTCTATTCCTTTGGAGGACAGAATTTATAAAAATGAATCCTGTAGCATAGTGCAGAAAAGTTCAGGATATCTGAAAATAGCATTTTTATTGGATGATTGGCATTTATGTAGCTGTAAATAGTTATGCCATAACCGTCACTTACGGAATTGGGGTGTGTACGTATCGTTTACTTTGCATTAGGATTTTTGTGTGCTTGCATGTAAGGTGCGTTGAGCCCATACTGTAAGTTGTGTTTGTCTTTTCATTTTCTTCTTGACTAATTGCTTCTTTTGGGGGACTCGGGGCCTTGGGATGTCTTTTGGGCTTACCTGCATCCTATTCAGAAAGTTCCCCTTGAGGTAACTGACATGGTTAGGCTCCCTGATGACGAGACCTGTCGGTTACCTCTGTAGTTTTATGGTTCTGTTCCGGCACTTATACAGAATCTTGCCGTTGGTGCGTGGATGCCCAGAGTGCTTGATTTCTGTTTGTTTTTTTGTCTATTTTAGTATTATTTTTATCTATCTCTGTTGGATTATTTATCTGTAAATAGTAGACACATTTTCTCTATAGGTTAGCATTGAGGTGAGCGGATCCAATAGGGTTAGTACACAACAGCCTTAAATATTTCTCTTCTCAATAAAAAAAACAAACTATGACAGTGGTATTTGTCGATTTTCTTTACTAAATAAAATTTTATTTCGTAAAATAAAGAAAAATGTAGATTTAATATCGGAGGACGGAAAGGAACTCCTAAAATGGTTATTCATTTTTATTTATTTTCAGGTATTATGAAGCTATTCTGTTCGGGTCCACTATATTTACTTCATTTTTGTTTTGTTTGGATAGAGTGCCTATTCCTTATTTTTTTCCTCAGTTTATTTTTAATTTTAAATGTGTTTTAATGCAAGACCATGATATATATATATGTATATTTTTGCTTTTTAAAGTGTTGTGTCACTACAAAATGTAGGGGTTTTATGTTGCTAAGAAATTTCTAAAAATTGAGTTTGATTTTTAAGGGCGCTCGAAGCTTTTTTCCTTGTTACTTATTCATTAAAAACTCTTCGGACTGAGGCCGTCTGCACACGGTTGCGCCGTGTGCGTGGCTCCATTCAATTACATAGGTTACGACTCATCACGGACTGGTTTGTGACTGGAGTCGGTTATCAGTTTCTTTTGAGTTGCTCCGTGTGCAGACGGCCTAAGAATTCAATTGCATTAAGAATAATGTGTAGACTTCAATTAAGAACCAAATTTGAAGATCCCCGTTCACCGTATGCGACAACGCTTTATCTTCGTTTAGAAAATTCCAGAAGGTGATTTCACATGTTCCAAGAAGCATACCTAGCGGCTAACCAGTGAAAATAATCCATTAGTTTCATTTAAAGGGACTCTGACCAGCTCTAAGGGCCTATTCACATAGAATCCGTCAGCGTCAGTGTTACTCGCATTGACATATTTTAAACGAATCACAGACATTAACAATTTCGTCGCCAATCGTTTGGAGGTTTCTAATCTATATATATAAAATAGTTCCGTAACTGACTGACTCACTGACATACAACGCACAGACCAAACCGCTGGACCTAAAGGGCTGAAATTTTGCATGGCGATTCTTCTTATAGTGTAAGGGTGCACTAAGAGAGATTTTTGAAAAATTCTTCTTAGATTTTTAAAAAATTAAATTTTTAAGCTGTTTTAGTAACTTTTTTTAAGTTTGCATTTAAAATAATAATCTCAGGGTCATAAAATTTATCTCACAAGAAAGATCATAAAAATTCCTTTAAAATGAGATCTTTTTCGAATCTGTACCTCCCTTCGATGATTTTTGGTGAATTTTTTAAGATTCATTTTTAGAATTTAATTTATTAAATGCTGATCACGTGATTTCTTTTTCTGGTACTTTAAATAAATTTATCGTCACGTGCATAACAACTAAATACACAAAAAAAATTTTTTCTTGCTAATGCGGCAGACGATTGGACATTATCCAAAAAAATATTAAAATACAATAAAAGATATTATGTTCCTCAAACTGTACTATATTATTTGTACCATATTCTATAGTATGTCCTATTACATTTAATTTGAATATTTTCTTCTACGTTATTTTGTCTATAAAAATATTCCTTACGATTTTTTTATAAATATATATATATATATATATTACATCAATTGTATACATTGATCGTTGTATTTATTATATATATATATATATATATATATATATATATATATTATTTTTTTGGGCATTAATTGCATACATTGACCGTTGTATTTAATTTGAATGTACTCCGTAGCGAAGTGTGGGTTTTCAGCTAGTTGGTTAAATATATTTCAATACCAGTAACGCTGACGCTCGCGGATTCTGTGTGAACTGGCCCTAAGACGTTAGACAAAGCTCATTTTTGTCTGGTGCTTTCTAAAACTTTTCGTCCTCGTAGTGCTTCAGGACCAGCCAATAAAAGCAAAGGAAACTTTTAACATTTTCTCTCTCTGTGGTTTATAAAAGACTTCGCACAATCAAATATACGAACGTAGCGAAACCACATCATTTAGGGAAAATTTTTAGATGTGCAGTAAAACCTCGTTTTTTCGGACTAACTCGGACCATAAGCAATCCGGATAATCGAAAATACGGATAATACGGGTAATATGGGTAATAAGCAAAACAAAATCCTTAACTAAGCAAACTTGCCGTTTATTACGATGAGAAACTATGTTTTGTAACAAAATTACATAGTATTGTTTACAAGACATTAAAAAACATGAAAATAACTTTTCACATCATTTCTTAACAAAGAATTGGTTAAGTCTGGTAAAGCTTTCTTAAACTCGACAAAAAGCATTTTATTACCATAATCTATATATATAAAACAGTTCCGTAACTGACTCATTCATTCACTGACTGGCTGACTGACTGACTGACATACAACGCACAGACCAAACCGCTGGACCTAAAGGACTGAAATTTTGCATGGCGATTCTTCTAATAGTGTAGGGGTGCACTAAGAAAGATTTTTCAAAAATTCTTCTTAGATTTTTTTAAATTAAATTTTTAAGCTGTTTTAGAACTTTTTTTACGTTTGCATTTAAAATAATACATTGAGGGTTATAAAATTTATATCACGAGAAAGATCATAAAAATTCCTTCAAAACGAAATTTTTTTCGAATTTTTACCTCCATTTCCTGATTTTTGGTGAATTTTTAAAGATTAATTTTTAGAATTAAATTTATTAAATGCTGATCACGTGATTTCTTTTTCTGGTACTTTCAATAAATTTATCGTCACGTGCGTAACAACTAAATAGACAAAAAAATATTTTTTTCTTGCTAATGCGGCAGACGATTAGACTTTATTTTGTCTATAAAAATATCCCTTACGATTTTTTTATAAATATGCTTTTTTTATATCAATTGATCGTCGTATTTATTATAAATATATATATTTATTTTTTTTTTTTTGAATTAATTGCATACATTGACCGTTGTATTTAATTTCAATGTACTCCGTAGCGAAGCGAGGGTTTTCAGCTAGTTTATTATACAATCTATGCAGTAACTGTACATTAAATCAAACTAAAAAAAGCGAATATTTGGCGTACTTGTAGTTACGTTCTTGCTATCACATTTAAAAATTATTATCCAATGTGAACATTAAATAAAATTAGTGTCTACAAATCTGATACGGATTATCCGGAGATCCGGATCAACGAGGTTTTACTGTACATTTATATGCATTTGAATTAAGACGGGAATTGCAAACTTAGGGAAAAACCACGAGCAGTTAGCCCGTCTGCACACGGGGCAACTCAACGAACTCGTCGAACGAGTTTGTAACCAGTTGCGCCGTGTGCGTGGCTCCATTCAATTACATAGGTTACGACTCATCACGGACTGGTTTGTAACGGGAGTCAGTTATCAGTTTCTTTTGAGTTGCCCCGTGTGCAGACGGCCTTACTATAACGAATCGTTTGAAACAAAATATTGGGAAATATCATAAAGCAACCGATAGTTTTATAAAATTTAATAATATTCGTATGCTATAATGGGGAGGATGCGCGTACATTAAAATACGAACTATACCATATAAGAAACCCTATAATACTTGATAATCATCATCCTTCCTTTTTTTTTTTTTCGAAATTGAGTTAAATTGAGGCTGTAAAATAATACCAAATAATCCTAGCATGAAGAATAGAAAATTTAAATTAAACAGTTTTGTAAAATTTTACAAATAACGGCATACGACTCACTTATAACGGCCATTGATGAACATAGCAGTATATACAATACTAGATTTATTACCCGGCTTCGCTCGGGATTCAGTTTCTGTTATTATTTTTTTTTTCAATGATTAGCCTCATGTTACGATGTTCTAAAGTTATAACAATTCTTAAACAAATAAATTTCATTTTTCAAGTAATAAAAAATTCATTTATTAACTAATTTGTTGTTATTTTAATACTTGTCAGTACACAACATTTTTTTGTTTCTTTTTTATCATCTGCGACAATGTATAACTCTGATTGATTCCTTGCTCTAGACACTCCCACATATAGCTGACCATGCGAAAAACATTCTTCGGTCAGATCCAGTCCAGTGCTCCCTTCTTTTTGGGCATTTTAAAGCAATAATTTACAGCTAGTCAATAATGTTTGAATGGATTTATTATTATAGAAAAATAATCAGTAATGTTTGAATGGATTGAGAACACATTCAATATTAAAATACAGCAAATCTAAAATAATAATTATTATAGAAAAATTATATACGCATATTTCATGCTCGGAATTCTTTCTAAAAACTAAATCGTCTGCTACGTTTCAATGCCACTTTCAGACTTTCTTATTTAGAATATACACGTATTTCATGATTTTAATTATTTCTCAAAACTAAACCGTCTGCTATGTTTCAATGTCACTTCAGTTATATAAATCTTCTAACATAATTCGGGAATGGAACGTCGTAGCGGGATGAAAATAGTCACATTCATCCTGATTTTCCAAGAACATTAAACCGCGTAAATTTCATCAAGGTAGGGCTCACGGTTCTTGAGTTTTCGTGACTCACACATACAGACACGACCCATTTGCCGTTTCTGCTTTATATATAAGATAGGGAATACATCGCTATTCAATCACTGAATCAATTATTTACCGAAAAAGTTTACAGCTGTACTTCTTACTGAATTCAAATTCAAAAGCTACTAATACTTTTTTTTTTTTAAAGTTTAGTTTTCAAGTTGAATGCACGCATCCATTTTAGTCTCAAATTAAAAGTCTCGAAGTGTGTTTTTTGCCACTCTAGCTAGTTCCTGGACTAGAATTCTCCTTCCAAGTCGGCAGACCCCTGAAATAGATTCACGGACACCCAGGGTATCCATAGACCACAGATGGGATACCCAAAACAGGTAAACTCCCTAACCAGAAACATGAACACCCTGAAACAGCATTCCAGTCTACTACTGTAGATAACCAACAGGTAAAGGGCCTGTTCACATAGAAAGCGTAAGCGTTACTCGTATTGACATATTTTAAACCAATGACAGACCTTAATAATTCCGTGGCTGATCGTTTGGAGGTTTGTAATTGGTTAAATAAGGTAAATGCACCTATAATGGGCCATGTTCCTATAGTGGGCCACCCTTTAGAAATGTCGAGAAATTAAGGGTCTATTGTTACCTTAGGCAGTGGAAGGGGTGGGGGCCATTGGCTACTACCTGCGAGGATTCCTTAGCATTGGAATTCAGTTCATTCCTTTATTTTGAGCGAAGTGTAAGATGTATTTTGCTAGAGAGAAGAAAATTTGTGTTTTTTTTTAACGTCTGCTTAAGAAATCTGTTAAGGCAAGTGAATTTTTCAAAAAATTTTATTCAAGTATACTTGAATAAAATTTTTTCAAGTATACTTGAATAAAATTATAGTATACTACAGAGGCTGTTCACACATTTTTTAGACGATGTATATTGTATTCACAAAACTTAATTACATAAAATTCTTGTGTTTTAAATGTTCTATTTGACATCCCTTATTCTGAACTATCTTTCAACACCGCAATTTCCAGGATAATAATGCCTTTTGAAGTGTCAGAAGAGGTATTCTATCCCATTCCTCCTGAACAGCTTTCCAGAGTCCTGTAAGGGTTTTGGGACGACGTTTGGATAATGCAGATTTTAAAAGAACGAAAGCACAAAAATCCATAGGTGATACATCGGGAGATTTAGTAGGGATATCAGTGAAGGGTATGACCTTGATACCAGTTTTTTGTTCCATTTCTTTTAGGAAATTTACAGTGGATTTTGATGTGTGACTGCTAGCTTTGTCCTGATGGAGTCTCACAGATTGATGGCACTGTGAGTAAAACGATGGTATTTCATTCAGAAAAATTGGCGATAAAATATGTTCCTGATAGTATTTGGAGTTAATCTTGACATTTTTTTCCACTCTCTTTATTTTTAACTTGCCATTATAAGAAAAACCAGGAACAATCATGAATCCCTTAGAAAAACTTTCTTTCGATTCTTTGAACCATGTACTTAAATTTTTTCTCCCCTTTTATGATAATAAATGGCTCTTTTTTTGTTGCAATCATTTAAATACACCCATGATTCATCTATTGGGACAGTTGTTTTCCATTTTTCTTTGGATAAGTGTTTCTGATATAGAATTCTGCAGCGTGTCCTGCGTTCAGCGATATGATTTGGAAAAAGACGATGCACATTGCGTTTTTTCGCTTTCTTAAGATTTAAATCAACGTTTATCATTTTGTTTACAGTGGACACCGAGCATTTTAATGATTTTGCAACAGTCCTTTGACTAGGGGGAATTTCTTTTAACATTAAACAACGTACCTTTGCAATAGTCGAAGATGTCTGTTTTATCCTTGGATACTTGTTTGGAATTTTTGTCCCACTTGAGGCTCCAATTTGACGTTTTTTTCCTTTCTTGTTGACGATATTACCTATCGACGCTTTAGATATCACAAAACCATGACTCTCGCATCGTTTTTGGATAACAGAGTATGCATATTTCTCTTCGGAAAGAGCTTAAATGTAGCCTTCGAACCACTGCTTTGTTAAAAACGCCATTTTGAATAAAAACAAAACTTTCAAGCCGCAGACTATAATTTTGACTTTTAAAAACATAGTACAATTGCAATTATTTCTTTTGCAGCAAACAATTTTTTATTACCGCTTACCAAAATCGTCTAAAAAATGTGCGAACAGCCTCTGTATAATGTCTGTTTATTGACTTAAACTATTATTCATTACGATAGTATGTATAATTCAAATTGTACAGTGATTAAATGACAAAAAACTTAGATTCCATTGTCAAAATAGCATAGCCCATCATGGGATCACGAATTGTTACACTGTCCCTGTATTGGGCCAGCCCGTGTACTGGTACAAATTATTTTTTCGGAAATGTCAATATTTGCAACAACATACCAGCTGTGACAAGTAAAGCGGTACATCACCGGCAACATAAACCCCAATTTTTAAGTAAATTTAATTTTAGATGTTTAAGTTAATAAATTTATATTTCAGTTATATTTCAGTTTTTATATATTTAGTGTAGTTGTACTGTAGTTATAAAATGAATAAACCGGTTTAAAAATATACATCATGTTTTTAGTTCCTTTTCTTTCCAATTTTATGATATTGTAGAATTGATTTTTGTACCATAACAGATTAAATAGATGGCCCATTAATGTTGTAATGGGCGATATTGATGGCCCATTATTGGGTGGCCCATTATAGGGGCATCAGGTTGGTTCTTATTTATGTATATATATATATATACTAGCTGAAAACCCGCGCTTCGCTACGGAGTACATTCAAATTAAATACAACGGTCAACGTATGCAATTTATGCCAAAAAATAAATATATATATTTATAATAAATGCGATGATCAATGTATACAATTGACGTAAAATATCTATCTATCTATATATATATTTATAAAAAAATCGTAAGGGATATGCATTTTTTTTTATAATATCCAATCGTCTGCTGCATTAGAAAGAGAAAAAAATATTTTTTTGTCTATTTAGTTGTTACGCACGTGACGATAAATTTATTGAAAGTACCAGAAAAAGAAATCACGTGATCAGCATTTAATAAATTAAATTCTAAAAATTAATGTTTAAAAATTCACCAAAAATCAGGAAATGGAGGTAAAAATTCGAAAAACATTTCATTTTGAAGGAATTTTTATGATCTTTCTCGTGATATAAATTTTATAACCCTCAATGTATTATTTTAAATGCAAACGTAAAAAAAGTTTAAAAAACAGCTTAAAAATTTAATTTAAAAAAATCTAAGAAGAATTTTTGAAAAATCTTTCTTAGTGCACCCCTACACTATTAGAAGAATCGCCATGCAAAATTTCAGCCCTTTAGGTCCAGCGGTTTGGTCTGTGCGTTGTATGTCAGTCAGTCAGTCAGTCAGTCAGTGAATGAATGAGTCAGTTACGGAACTGTTTTATATATATATATATATATATATATTTATGAATGCAGCCAGTGCGCTTCAATTGCTACTACAGATGTAAGACAGTTATTTAAATGGCAGGTAAAAATTTGGACCAGTTTGCTTTATCTATAGCTGTGAAAATCCAGATTTACTTCAATTTTTCTCTTAACCGGCCATTACTGGTGCGTTTACCTTATATTTCAATACGAATAACATTGACGCTGATGGATTCTATGTGAACAGGCCCTAAGAAATCGTGTTACAGATAAACGCACATTTACACTGGATAATGCTAAAAAAGGACGAAACATGAGCCATGCAAATGGAACCAACTATGAAGGAATACAGATACGGAAAAAAATATATACATTTAATGAATGAATACGAAAAAACTCAAACCATTGGAAGGGTAGCCCGCCTTTTAACCTGTAACTAAAGGGAAAAACACAGTTCAGCGAAACATTTAATAACCTTAGTGTTTCAGATTTCAGTCTCTTTTTTTTCTTCTTTTTCTTTCTTTAAATCATTTCTCGTACAAAAGAGATGCGTTTAGGTCAGCTAGATTTAGTAGTAGCTGCCAGTACACTGAGAAGAACTGGATCATGGGGGTGGTGGTGCGGGGAACGTCTTTCATAAGAACAGAGGAGGTGGGGATGCGAAGCGAAAGATGCATTAGTAGGGGTACGTAAATTTCGCATAAAAAATATGAAAATTTCGCCAAAAAAAATACAATATATAAAATTTCACATTTATTCCCAAATCTATATATATAAAACAGTTTCGTAACTGACTCACTGACTGACATACAACGCACAGACCAAACCGCTGGACCTAAAGGGCTGAAATTTTGCATAGCGATTCTTCTTATAGTGTGGGGGTGCACTAAGAGAGATTTTTGAAAAATTCTTCTTAGATTTTTTTAAATTAAATTTTTAAGCTGTTTTAGAACTTTTTTTAAGTTTGCATTTGAAATAATAATTTGAGGGTTATAAAATTTATATCACGAGAAAGATCATAAAAATTCCTTTAAAATGAAATCTTTTTCGAATCTTTACCTCCATTTCCTGATTTTTGGTGAATTTTTAAAGATTAATTTTTCCAATTTAATTTATTAAATGCTGATCACGTGATTTCTTTTTCTGGTACTTTAAATAAATTTATCATCACGTGCATAACAACTAAATAGATAAAAGAATATTTTTTTTCTTGCTAATGCGGCAGACGATTGGACATTATTTTGGTCTATAAAAATATCCCTTATGATTTTTTTATAAATATATATATTTTTTCTACATCAATTGATCGTCGTATTTATTATATATATATATATTGGCATTAATTGCATACATTGACCATTGTATGCAATTTGAATATACTCCGTAGCGAAGTGCGGGTTTTCAGCTAGTATATAGATATAAGTTCAAAATTTTCGCATTTATTTAAAAAAATCCCAATATTACTTACTTGGTTAGGTAAGTATCAAAACTCTTAGTTAAAAGCTAACATTGTAGTAGTCTCCACATTATCTTCCTGAAGTCCTCAGCAATAAGTAATAAGCAAATTTCGAGAGGGAGATCTCTCAGTTAAAGACTGGGAATGTTCTTAGACAAGCAGTTATGTTAATAAATTATTGCTACTATCACCTAATTTCGCTTAAAAAGCCGTTTA
The DNA here is from genome assembly GCA_907164885.2 of Dolomedes plantarius. NCBI lineage: Eukaryota > Metazoa > Arthropoda > Arachnida > Araneae > Dolomedidae > Dolomedes > Dolomedes plantarius. Next base: position 127,693,387 of record OU015499.1, on the reverse strand, counting down.
TCACCGAGTTTTCGCCGAAAAGTAATAAAAAAATAATTTTCGCATTTATTCGCTCCTATTGGCAAATTTTGCATTTATTCGCATCTATTTCGTAAATACGAAAATTACGTATCCCTGTGCAATAGGCTTGAACCGCGCGAAACGTTGTCCAAGTTGTGTTAATTTTGATTCCATGGGCAGCGAAATTTGCAGCACATTTTTTAAAGGGCCCTAAAATCTCTGATCGTACCGAAATCACTGGTAACATAGTCAGTTTCGAACTAATAAATCCTTAGGCCGTCTGCACACGGAGCAACTCAGAAGAAACTGATAACTGACTCCAATCACAAACCACTCCGTGATGAGTCGTAACCTACGTAATTGAATGGAGCCACGCACACGGCGCAACTGGTTACAAACCCGTCGTCGACGGGTTTGTAACCAGTTGCGCCGTGTATGTGGCAATTCCATATTTGTATCTTAAACATACTTTCGTACCCTTCTAGTTATATTTTCATTTTTGCAATATACCTAAAACAGCATGGATGCGCTGATACTAATACACACACACACACACACACACACATATATATATATATATATATATATATATATATATATATATATATCAGTAAACTGTCAGGATGATTTAGTTTCAGCGCATACATGCTGCTGTTTTAGGTATATTGTAAAAATGGAAGTATAACTAGAAGGGTACGAAAGCATGTTTAAGACACCGGTTTCCAAACTTTATGCTACTACGCTTCCATAAAAAAAAAAAATAAATAAATTTCCGCGCCTACCTAAAAAAAAAAAAAAAAAAATTCCGCGCCTCCCTATATTTTAATAGATAGAATAATATAGGCACTTTAAATAATAATAACTTCATTACAAAAAAATGAAAACTACAACTAACAGAATAATAACAAGATTTTACTATAACAATACGAACATGTACATTTATTTTTATATTAAACTTATTAAATTAAACTACATCTAACACACCAAAATTTAATGCGAGGGTTGTTGTTGTTTACTGTTGTTGTTTACAAAGTTTATCAAATCTTGGGGGCAATGTGGAGAGTGCCGATCGTAACTCTTTTTCAACTATTAACCTGGTTCGAGATTTGGTTGTCATTGCAGCCAGTGCCGAAAAGCTCGATTCGCATAAACAAGACGTTACAAACGTTAGAAGCACTTGAATTACTTTGCAATACAAAGATTCATCCAAAATTCAATTATGATTTCATTTTGAAACTTTTGTTTTCGTGAGCTATCGCATGACAATTCTATCAATTTTTCTGTTTCGATGGTTGTCAACTCAAATTCGTCTATTTGTAGATACTAGCTGAAAACCCGCACTTCGCTACGGAGTACATTCAAATTAAATACAACTGTTAATGTATGCAATTTATGCCAAAAAATAAATATATATATTTATAATAAATGCGATGATCAATGTATACAATTGACGTAAAATATATATCTATCTATATATATATTTATAAAAAAATCGTAAGGGATATGCATTTTTTTTGGATAATATCCAATCGTCTGCTGCATTAGAAAGAGAAAAAAATATTTTTTTGTCTATTTAGTTGTTACGCACGTGACGATAAATTTATTGAAAGTACCAGAAAAAGAAATCACGTGATCAGCATTTAATAAATTAAATTCTAAAAATCAATCTTTAAAAATTCACCAAAAATCAGGAAATGGAGGTAAAAATTCTAAAAACATTTCATTTTGAAGGAATTTTTATGATCTTTCTCGTGATATAAATTTTATAACCCTCAATGTATTATTTTAAATGCAAACGTAAAAAAAGTTTAAAAAACAGCTTAAAAATTTAATTTAAAAAAATCTAAGAAGAATTTTTGAAAAATCTTTCTTAGTGCACCCCTACACTATTAGAAGAATCGCCATGCAAAACTTCAGCCCTTTAGGTCCAGCGGTTTGGTCTGTGCGTTGTATGTCAGTCAGTCAGTCAGTCAGTGAATGAATGAGTCAGTTACGGAACTGTTTTATATATATAGATTATGGTTTATTCGTTTATTTATAGATATTATGGTACGAACATTGATTTTTTATTGAAAAGTTTTGGCGCCTCCCCTGGCAATAGTCCGCGCCTCTCAGGTTGGAAACCTCGGGTTTAAGATACAAATATGGAATATCCAAAATAGGTAAACTCCCTAACCAGATACATGAACACCCCAAAACAGCATTTCAGTGTACTACTGTATATAGCCAACAGTATATCGGACAAAAGTATGCCATACTCACCAATGGATAGAGGCTGACCATCGCCCAGTTGAGGCTGACGGCGAGGCAAAATCCGAAAACGGCGCTCCTGATCTGCATGTTTGCGGCACCCGAAAAATCCAGCGTGAATGAAGTATGCAGATTTCGTGCCGGTCATTTTAAACGCCCACTGTTTCTTTTTTTCGAGGGGCAGTTTCGGTCAACGCGTGATGTCATTGTGCCTTTGACGTCACACATGACTTGACCCGTCCGCGGCGGGAGAGATGCTGCAATTTTAGTTGTTTTTTTATTCCCCCCATTTGCTGGATTTTCGTTTATCTGGTCGGATTTGTGAGAACCATTTCACCCCGGGGGGAAACGGACAGAAAAAAGTAAAACAATTTTATAGTCAATGTTTTTTTCTTCTTTTTATGCATATGTGTGTTACTTTCACACTTTGGGAAAGCTGAACCTTTTTTTTTTGACGCGTGTTAAGTTTCCAGCTTTCGCAGTCTTTCGATAATTTGCGTTTGAAGCTCAGCTTTTGTCTAAGTCATAGTTTCTTAAACCGTGGTCCATGGACCCCTTGCGGGGCCGTGGATATGTGCTGTATAATGTTTAGTACAGCATTCTCTCTAAACCTCATACGAAACTAATCCTAAGGTTGTCAAAAAACCTGAAGCAGAAACGAAAGGTATGTTACCTATTTTTAGACTTATTCGATCTGCTAAAAGCTCTTGCCTTCTCTTCCCGTTCAGCTTCCGCTACTTTCGCCTTTTCGTTTCTTTCTTCTAGTATATTTTCAATCCTACCCAAAGCTAGTCCTTCGTCGGAATTTTTGTCGTCCATGATCATTCTTTTAAACTCGGGTATTTTCGGATCAAGAGAGATATCTTCTCCCAACTCCTTAACAACGCGATGCAACTCTTCTTTCCGTAATTTATTCTAGGCCTTCATATCCCACCTGTAAATTGTAGAAATAAAAAGTCAGAAATATTCATAAATAATTTATCCTCATAATCTTTTTACTAAAATATATCAACGCAAAACACAACATCAATATTGTCGCATAAACGCAACTTACGTAACAACTTACGTATATCAAATCAATGAAGCTATAAGATATAGCTTCATGATCAAATCTTAAGAACAACAACCGTTGCCAAACGCAAAAATCAAGAATCAAGAAACTTATCTAATTAAACAGTTGCAGATTACACGAATAAAGTAATAATAGCATCAGCTAGCTTACAATTGGAATGGTTCTATGATTTCATATTTTTTCAATTTAGAGAATAAAGATCTGAAGTCCGCCTTAGTAAACTAGTCTATACCATGAAGTTTGAAGCAGCCCAACAAGCTTCACAAAAACCTCGCCATTCTATTCGGGTTGCGAATATTAGAGAATCTCCCGAATGTACAATGGAACATTTGATGGAACGAATAGACAAGTTGTCGAAACAGGTCAGTGCTACAAGATCAGTTAAGCCTGACAGACGAGAAGTCATAAAATTCTGGAGTTGCGGCGGCAAAGGCCACACCCGAAGAAACTGCCAATTGCGCCAAGACTCGGGAGCCAAGAACACTCCCAAGAAACAGGAGCAGGGAAACTAGATCTGGGGAACTATCTGGCAATCTCGAGGGGCCGAGGTTGACGGAGATTAAAAAGCCCCAGTTCAAAGTACTACAAATTTCTTCCATGAGCGGCGGCGATCACGGACTTTTTGTCTTAGGACATGTTAATAGACTTCCCTGCCGCATGATCATCGACACAGGAGCCAATGTGACGATCATTCAAGAAGATTTGGCTAAGCGTTTGGGGGGTCGATCTTCTCTGGACCCCACCATGCGTTACCCTGCAAACTGTGACCGGTGACAAAATTCCGATTCACGGAAAGACAAATACAGTGGACGCTCGTTAATTCGAACTCAAAGGTTCTCAGAAAAAAGTTCGAATTATCCGAAGTTCGAATTATCCGATGTTAAGAGAAAATATATAACTTTAAATGTGTATCACTGAAGAAGAAACTCTCCTAGTATGTATAACCCCAGAAAATATATTTTACTATGTTATCTAAAGTTAAACACATTAAAAAGCAATACAGACTTACCTTAATCATAAAATGAAGCAGAAGATATGCAGTATAACGTAAACTTTTATTAAAAATATGAATTACACTTTGGGGAAAAACTGTAAAATTAATGTATGGTTCTGTTTATGATGCCTACATTGTTCAGCAATCTTCTCGATTTGAAGTAAACATTTCAATTCATTTTCAGAGGAAGGTTCCATCTGAATAAATGCTTTCAGAGTTTTAATAGAGCTCTTTCGGCAGGTAAATAGAGAAAAGCCCTGGCAGTTTCCTACCGAAATTAGTGCATACGTCTTCGTTTACATCAGAGGTTTGGCCACATACAGTTTGATAAGAAATATTTTGCCTTGGCTTAAATCGAGAAAGCCATCCATCACTGCATTTAAAATCTTCAATACCCATTCGACTTGCCAATTCATCAGCCTTCATCAGCACTAGGGGTCCATTTATCGGAAAATTTCGAGATCTAACATCCTGGAATCATAGCAGTAGAGCTTTTTCTAGAACTTCTTGGGACGCATTTCCTATGGGTTTCCTTCCTCTAGCAAATTTTGATTTTTCCCATGAATCTAAAATTGACTCCTTGTTTTTCAAATTAGTTGACAAGGCATTTTTTAAAATTCCATAGTCAGCTGCTAACTTTGTTTTACATTCGCCATTCTCTACTTTCTTTAAAATTTCTACCTTTGTCTCCAAAGTTAGGGTTTTGTACTTTCCACGTGTAGACATACTGAATTTTTACACGTTCACACCACACAATGAGGAAGAAAACTAGACCACATTAACTTGTCTGCACTGCAGTTATAACTAACGCAGCTCCCTAGAATCTGTAGTAAAGACTAGTTTTTCTGAAATTCTAATAAAATCGATCCAAATAAAGGAAAATTGCTTTTTCCGTTTAGCACTAATAAGAAGGACAATAGCTACTAACGTTTAGCGGACATGCAATAGTCTAGGAATGCAGGCATGTGCAGAAAATAAATTTTGACACACAAAATAATAAATACAGTGTGTATTTTCTCCATTAAACGAGGAAAAACAATTTTTCTTTGTCATATTTTTAGTTCGAATTAACCGAAGTGACAAAAATTTAGTTCGAATTAATGAGATATTTTTAACATTAACTCCAATACAAGTTTTTTGGGGCCTTTGGATTAGTTCGAATTAACCGAAAGTTCGAATTAACCGAGTTCGAATTAACGAGCGTCCACTGTATTAACACATCTTATTCGGGAATGCCGTTTACAAACATACGGCATATGTGGCAGATATTACGGACCATTTTATAATAGGCCTGGACTTTTTAAGAAGACATAACTTTACTTTGGACTTTAATAACAATGAGCTGAGCTCTTCATCAGAAGACATTGCATTATTTGATATGAAAATGTAGGAATTAAATCTGTTCATCAAATAATAGCCAAAGATGACACCACTTTACCTTCAAGAACAGAAATATTATTTCCTGGAACAATAGCTGAAGTCAATAGTTTCCGATTTGGCGTCATCGAATACCCCAATGTTGAAAATAACCCGAAAGGAATATTAGTAGTTTCCACACTTGTCGACCTTTCGAGAAGCAGTGTGCCTGTGGGGATTGTTAATGTTACCGGAAATGCGAAAATTATTCGCAAAGGTGGAGTGATAGCAACTTATACTCCAGTTACCTACATCAACCGGAACAAAAACACAGCTTTGGCCGAGTCTTCTGAAATATTAAAAACAGAATTACTCTAGAGTGCACAGTTAAGAGTTGAACAGAAAGTACTGCGGAAGAACTAACGGAAGAATTTAAAGATTTATTTACATCGAACATCTCACGACGTCGGAAGAACTAATTTAACGCAGCACAGGATTGATACAGGGAACCAGTCTCCTATCAAACAGAACCCGAGAAGACTTCCATTTGGTAAGCAGGAAGAGGTGGAGAAACTTCTAAAAGAAATGCAACAGAATGACGTCATCGAGCCGTCTTCTTGGGACTCCCCCATCGTATTGGTCCGAAAGAAGGATGACTCAACAAGGTTTTGTGTAGACTAACGCGGGTTGAATGACGTCACAAGGAAAGACAGCTACCCTCTTCCTCGATTTGGCCACACACTGGACACACTCTATGGGCACAAGTGGTTCTCTACATTAGATCTAAAGAGTGATTACTGGCAGGTAGAGATACATCCTGATGACCGAGAAAAGACTGCTTTTACTACGGGACGAAGTTTTTGGCAGTTTAAGGTCATGCCGTTTAGCCTGTGTAATGCATCTGCTACTATCGAGCGCTTCATGGAGACAGTGTTAAGGGGACTCTCTTATGAAGCTTGTCTACTTTACTTGGATGACATCATTATTGTGGGGCGCTGTTTCGAAGAACATCTAAGAAACACCCGAAAGGTGCTGGAAAAACTTAGAGACGCTAACTTAAAGTTAAGCCCTCCAAATGTCACCTGTTTCGTCGTGAAGTAATCTATCTCAGTCAGATCATCTCTGCCGAAGGTGTCAGAACCGATCCAGAAAAAGTGTCAGTAGTAAAGAATTGGTGTCGTCCTAAAGATTTCCATCAATTGAGAAGTTTTCTGGGGCTCTGCACGTACTATAGAAGATTCGTGAAGGGATTTTCTAACATCGCACGATCCCTTCATTGACTCACAGAGAGTAAACAAAAGTTCGTGTGGTCAGAATAATGTGAGGATGCATTTAAGAAACTATACGACAGGCATTGACATCTGCGCCTATCCTGTCGTATCCTCAAACAGAGAAATAATTCATCCTGGATACAGATGCGAGCAACGAGAGTGTTGGCGCCGTACTATCCCAAGAAATAGACGGTGAAGACCATGTCATCGCATATTGGACCAAATGCCTTTCGAAAGCGGAACGAAATTATTGCGTCACCAGAAAAGTGTTGCTCGCCTATTCCATCACTATCTGTACGGCCGAAAATTTCTGCTCCGAACTGACCATGCGTCTTTGACCTGGCTATTAAATTTTAAGAACCCAGAAGGACAGATAGCTAGATGGATGCAAATTCTCCAGGAATGCGACATTGAGATTCGTCATCGTAAAGGATCTTTGCACGGGAATACAGATGCCTTAGCACGAAAACCCTGTTCCTGAAGCTGCCATTATTGTTCCAGAGTAGAAAAGAAATTCGATGGTATAAATTCCGTAGCAAGACAAACTACAGCTTCTACATCATGAGAGCCAGATCCATGGAAGGATGACGAGGTTCGAAAAGATCAACTAGAAGATCCTGAACTAAAGCTCATTTTAGAATTTATGGAGTCATCCAGCACGACCTACCTGGCAGGATATATCGAACTTGAGTCCAGCAACAAAGCGTTTTTGGTCTCTGTGGGACTCACTTCATATTCGGAATGACGTTTTGTACAGAAAATGGGAATCTGATGACGATAAAACATCTAGGTTGCAGCTTCTACTCTCAAGAGCAAGGATACCTAACGTTCTTAAAGAACTTCATAGTAGTCCACCGGAGGCCATTTCGGAGTGACTAAAACCTTGCAGAAGGTTCGGGAACGTTTTTTCTGGAACAAAGCGAGAAAGGACGTCGAGAAGTGGTGTCAATAAAGCGGCCCGTAAAGGACCGAAGACACGCATTCGATGAAAGCTTCATCGTTATAATGTAGGAACATCCTTTGAACGAATCGCTCTCGACATTCTAGGTCCTCTTCCTCGGACTACTGATGGCAACAGATACACCCTTGTTGTCATGGACTACTTCACGAAGTGGGCTGAGACTTATTCAATCGCCGATCAAGAATCGTTGACAGTAGCAGAGGCACTAGTTCAAAATTTGATTTCAAGATACGGAACACCACTTGATATTCATTCCGATCAAGGACCGAATTTCACCTCTGCTGTCTTTTAAGGACTGTGTCAGCTACTTGGAATCAACAAAACTCAAACAACTCCTCTACACCCACAATCGCACGGCGTGGTTGAGAGGTTTAATCGAACCATCCTGAATAACCTCTCACTCCTGGTTTCTTGAAACCAGGAAGACTGGGACAGAAAGTTATGTCTGTTCCTACTTGCTTATCGCAGTGCTGTCCACGAAACTACTGGCTATACACCATCCCCAGTGGCGCCGGAAGAGTCAAATATAGAGGGGGGAAAAGTAAAATAGATTAAAACTTTTACACCTTTATTATTAAAAATACATATATACGGTTATAAAAAATAAACTTTTATGTTATTTTATGTTATATTATGCCCTATCACACGTCAACATGTACGCGTTTAAAATGCATCGGATTCAAGATTCCCTTTCGCGATGCAAAAACATTGTGTAGGGTTGCTTTTGAATCGCAAAAGCAAACGTCTGGCATTGGCGTTTAAACGCACTTTCGTACCTGAAATTGGCGATTAATTGCTCCTGCGTATATGGAATGACGTTTATCGCGCTTGCGTTAACGAGTGTGAGGTTGCAATTTAGTATTCAATTTTGTTAGGCTTTATGATTTTAAATGAAAATTCTACTATTTTACGAGCGCTAGCTAGGTAGAAACAAAAAATTCAATATTCTAGGGGGGGGGGCAAGTGCCCTCCTTTGCCCCCCCCTTTCCGGCGCCACTGACCATCCCAGATGCTTTTCGGTCGTGACCTACGTCTGCCATGTGATCTCCTGTTCGGACGCCCTCCAGACACGCCTTCATCGGCCGAAGAGTACATAGTGAACTCGAGGCCCGTTTTGAGGACGTCCATAACTTTGCCCGTGAGCGGATCACCATTGCGATGGAGAAGATGAAGACTCGAAACGATGAAGTACGACACGAAAGCAACAAGACATGAATTCCATGAAGGTGACAAGGTATGGTTCTGAAACCCGATTCGACGTAAAGGACTTTCTCCCAAGTTACAGTCGTCTTGGGAATGGTCCGTATACAGTTCTAAAAAGACTGAATGACGTCGTGGTTCGTATTAGAAAATCATCTAATTCTAAGCCTAGAATAGTGCATTACGATAGGCTAGCTCCTTACTATGGTCATAGTTAATAGATTAAAGAAATGTACAGACCATGGTCGTTCTCTTTTTGTATATAACATTTTATTTAGTGTAAATAATCCTTAAGTAAATTTTGTTATCTCTTTAAGTAAGTTTCTTTTATGGTTTTGTTTTATTAATGTTTTTTAAATTATTAGATGCTCCTTGTATGTATTTATTAGTTTTATGAAGTATGTATTTGTCTGTATGCGTGTTAATTTTGTATTAATTTTAGCTGTGATTTTATAGTTTAGTTTTCTATTATGTACGTATTTAAGTAAGGCTTCCTGCCCAAGAGCTGTACTGCCCGGGACGTGCTAGGGATGCGACATCGATGTCGATGTTTTCAAAACATCGATGTTTTGATAAAAACATCGATGTTTTAAACATCGATTTATTGAAGCCGATGTTTTTTTAACATCGATGTTTTGTGCTCGATGTTTTACGTTGTCTCGATGTTTTTTTAATGAAAAAGTACCGTAATTAAAAAAATTTACCACGTAGCATAATTTTCCCACTCAGTAAATGTAAGTCTGAATTCTGAAAGGGACGAATACAAAAGGGGGAATGATTCCTTAGCAAACAGACAAATGGCAATTAACAACCAATGAACCAATCAGAGCGCTTGGAATGTTCCTGACACTCCAGAACCTTCCATGGGGTTTTATTTTACAAATAGTATATACACGAGTGCATCCATTTAAGTCTTTGTTTTGTGCTGGTTTTATATAAGTTGACGTTAATATTATTAGTAAGATGCCTCCCAAAAGTACCGTTTGGAAATATTTTTACAAAACCTCTGACAAATTGGCAAAATGCAATATTTGCCTTAAGTCCCTCAAAACTTCTGGCAATACCACGAATTTATCTGGACATTTGAAGGCAAAACATGGCGGTATTTACAACGAGAATTTTGAGTCATCAATGTAGCCCAAAGCAACCAAGTTTTTGTCATTTGTGTCTGCCCAATCAGAGTAAAATTAAATCACCCCCTCCCCCCACGACTAACGGAAGTAACATTAATGTTAAAGATTACTAAACCAGTTTTAAAACATGGATGTTCTAAAACATCGATGTTTAAAAACATCGATGGTTTTGGGGCGATGTTTTATTAGCATCGATGTTTTAATATTGAATATCGATGTTTCAAAACATCGATGTTTTGTTATCGATGTCGCATCACTAGGACGTGCAGTCCTTGAGGAGGGAGCAATGTTACGAATTTTACGAGTCTGTAGTAATCTTGCCAAATATGAGACTTATCGCCAAATTGGCGATGGATTTGGTGACTTATTTTGGTTGCCAAATGGTCACTAACCTTCTAGACCTTTCTAAAAGTTTCTAGAGATATCTAGCTTGCCGACCGATAGGGGGCGCTTTGGAAGTCTATAAATATACCTGACATTGGCTTTGGAACTCAGTGTTCTTTTCTGCTGAAAATTGAATGTATTGAAAGAGCATTAGGCGTGTATTGTATTGAAGACTGTTATCCTGACTTGCATTTTTAGAGTTTTTTTCTGTATAGAAGACAATTGTTACGTGTTTTATGTTTGAATTTTTGCATGCGCCTGAAGAATTTACAGAGTAATAAATTTTATTTTGTGTGCACTTTCTGAAGAGATTTTATTCAATCCTATCGAACCCAGGAAAGCGGAACAAGATATAACAACTCCTTCCTGAACCTGTACTTATCAACTTTGGTAACCGTACGCGTGGCGTATCTTTTCATTTTATGAAAATGGGATTTGTGATAATGAAAAACGGGAATTGTATAGCATAGGCGTGGCGTCGGGAGGGGGGGGGACGACTTAATTTGAAATAAATTAAAACGTCAATAGAAGTTCAGTTAAAATCGGAAAATTGTAGAAAACTTTTAAGAAAGTTGGTTTTTTCCCTCTTTTTCAAACTGTAAAACTGAAGATTTCGATTACGTCTTTAGCCTTAACACAGTTTTTAACAATGATATGATCCATAACAAAAATTCAATGCCATTACCATTTTTCTCATTGTATAACTTTTGAATACTACTCAAACACGAATTCTATTGTTATTCAGTTAAAAAAAATCATAATATTTCATATTTTAAGGACCGTCCGGCAGTCAATGCGCAGTGGAGGGCCCTAACTGAATTCAATTCGTGTCCCCCCCCAAAAAAAAGTTAGAAGCACACTACGCCTATGTTGTATAGTGCTAGGACTTTCTGATAATAACTTCTGCAAAGTGAACATTGCAAGTCCGGTAGTCATTGCAAAGTGAACATTGTCTTTAAAGCATGGTTTCCTAAACTTTACCCGCGATGGAACACTTCGTAAATCCTGAAATTTTAATGGAACACCTTGTTTATTTTGTAGGGTATGTAATAACACACAATCAATAAATTTTTTTTAAAAATGAGTAAAAAAAATGATTAAAATACTAATTAAAATAACTAATGCCTAATTAAAATAACTATATGCATGGATACTAAATTTTTAGGACATTTTAGAGAGTATTAATCCATCAAACATGTTTGAACTTCTCGTAGCCGTTGCAGGATATAAATAAATTCAAGGTTTTCGCGGAACACCTATTCACTTTCCATGGAACACCAATGTTCCTCGGAACATAGTTTTGGGAAACCGTGCTTTAAAGCATGGTTACTTAAGGCTGCTGTGTACTAACCTTATTGGATCCGCTCACCTCAGTGTTAACCTCTGGAGAAAATGAGCGTATTATTTACAGCTACATAAATGCTGATTATCCATTAAAAATGGTATGTTCAGATAGCCCTAACTTTTCTGCACCTTGTAACGGGGTTCATTTTATAAATTGCGTCCACCAAATGAATTGATGAGCGCTTAAAACACACTCTACTAGATTTTCCCCCTGAATCATTTAAATTTTAGAGTATTATTTGCATTTTAAAAAAAATAAAAAACGAAAAATGTCCCCCCCCCAAAAAAAAAAAAACAACTTTAAATCCAATTGGTCATCCTTGGACGCATTTTCTCCATAGCTTAACATTGAGGTGAGCGAATCCAATAGCAGCAGCCTTAACTTGTGGTCCATGGACCCCTTGGGCGTAAGTTGATCCATTTAAGAGGATCTGCCGACTCAGAGAAGAATTCTAGTTCAGGAACTTGCTCTTACGGTAAAACACATTTCAAGACTTTTTAATTTGGAACTAAAATGGATGCATGCGTTCAATTTGAAAATTTGAAAAAAAATAATAAAATACGCCGTGGGCTTTGATCTGAAATCAATCAGAAGTACAACTGTGCTGGAGTCACTTGGTCAATACGTCATTAATGTATAAATACATCAACGTCATGCGTCATTAATGTATAAATACATCATTAAATCCCAAATTTGTTTTTGTAATACAGTGGAATCTCGATCGATCGTTTTCGGATCCATCGTTTTTCCGTATGTGTCGTTCATTTTATCCAGTCCCAAAGATCATATTGCTTTGTTATGTTTCCACATCTATCGTTTTCCCGCATTTATCGTTCATTTCAATCGGTCCCTTGAAAAACGATAGATCGAGATTCCACTGTATACTGATATCTTTTGTGATCCTTTGTGCTTTATGTTATGCATGTTCTTCCCATTCTAGTCTACGAATATAGTCGGAAAGAATTAAGATTTTTTTAAAAACATATTTGTCGCTTAATGACTTTTCCAAGTTTTTTGTTTGAAAGGATCCTTTATATGAACCTTTATGAACAGAAGGACGGGTCTATAGCCTTTCACCCAATAATCAAAGTGGTCTTTGACACTAAAATAGTTAAGGCTTCTGTGTATCGGACCCTATTGGATTCGCTTACCTCAATGTTAACCTATGGAGAAAATGTGTCGAAGGATTGCAAACATGGATTGAATTTTTTTTTTTTCCAAATTGAACTCCGTAATAGAGAAAGAAATTTGACACCTCGAGGTATTTTCGTTTAAAAACTGCAAATAATATTTTAAAATTTAAATTATTCGGGAAAAAAAAATCTGGTCTAGTGTGTTTTAAACACTCCCCAGCTCCTTTGGTGGACGCAATTTATAAAATGAATCCTGTTGCAAGGTTCTGAAAAGTTCAGGCTCTCTGAAAATACCATTTTTACTTAACCTTTTCCTTACGGGGAGGGATAGATGTATCCCAAGAATACGGGTCCAAGAACGTTTATATATATATATATATATATATATATATATATATATATATATATATATATATATATATATATATATATATATATGCATATATATATATACATATATATACATATACATATATATACATATATATATATACATATATATATATATATATATACATATATATATATATACATATATATATATACATATATATATATACATATATACATATATATATATATATATATATATATATATATACATATATATATACATATATATATACATATATATATACATATATACATATATATATGCATATATATATACATATATACATATATATATACATATATATATACATATATACATATATATACATATATATATATATATATATATATATATATATATATATATATATATATATATATGCATATATATATATATATATATATATATATATATATATATATATATATATATATATATATATATATACGTTCTTGGGGCCCGTATTCTTGGGATATATGCTATCCCACCCAGTAAGGAAAAGGTTAATGATCAGCATTTATGTAGCTGCCAATAGTAGACACATTTTCTCCATAGGTTAACATTGAGGTGAGCGAATCAAATAGGGTTGGTACACAGCAGCTTTAAAACTTGCCTCAGGAGCTACGATGGATTGAATTGAAAATTTTTCAAACCCTGATAGAATGCATAAAATTACAGTTCAGCGAGATCTTTTCTTTGATGTTCATGTGTCGATGTATAGGGAGAACCAAAAGTCTTGCCCTGATTATAAATATTTATCGCGCTCAAGGTATTATAATTAGACCTATGTCTGTTTGGATATATTGTAAGTACTGTTATAAATTTTTTTATAAGACCATTTACCTCAGTAAATTTTAACGTGTGCCCCCTTGGTAGCTCGGAGAATGTCGAAGCGGTACTCCAGTTCCCGCCAAGTGTTATGTAACATGTCTTCTGTTACAGTACACACAGTACATGTTTCGTCTAGGAAATCACGCACTAAAGATCCCCAGTGTGGGGGTACGACATCTTTCTGAAAAAGTTGCAATAAGTCTAAGTAAATGTTAGGGGTAACGCTTTTTGGGCTTTCTCTTGAATCGACACCATTCCGGCCGAAAATGATGTCCTCCTTTCAAATATTCCCCTGAGTCCCTCTTGAAGGAGCACTCGCGTCATTTATTGCACAAAAAAAAAAATACTAAAACTGACCTATCCGACGATACAAAAGTTACATTATTATAATAAACGGTTATTTTGTAATGAATTTTTATAATCAGGGCAAGACTTTTGGTTCACCCTGTACATTTCCCCACCTGTTTTCGGTGAACACTTTTCTTTGTCACCGGGTCTGAATGAGCCTGGAAGAGCTATCTTCAAAAGGTGTTAAAAATGTTTGATTGATTCCAGTTGGCTTTTACGAGGCTCACATGCCAGCACTTGTCGCCTAGTTCGTTACACCCTGCGAGCGTCCAGAACGTGCAGGAAGGTTTCTAACAGAGATTTTCTGGTATGTAAATACAACAGGATACGCAAATATGATGTCCGCTATCTTACCCCTCGTTCAACGAACTTGCGGACCTCAGAAATTAACGGTTGCGCAAGGAAAAACACCGAAATAGGGGATAATAAACAGTTAAAACTGGCGTCAGAGAAATTCCGATTTGTCTCTCTACAGCTTAGTGACTCGTTCGCTTCATGCTTGGGTGAATTTTCATTTTTTTTCCCCCAGAGGAACGACTCGTGCTCTGAAAGGAAACAGACAACGGAGCATTCTCCAATGCGAGTACAAATGAGCGGAAAATTAAAACGAGTCAATAAAGTACCCCGATGCCTTTATTGCGTCCGCTGCGGAGCATTCCCAGCCGCTGATTGACGGGTATTGATGCCTGAAGGGTGCATGACAGCTGGAACAAATGCCCCTGTCATCTATTTATTTTCCTTGTCGTTCATTTATTTTTCAAATGAAGCGTTTTATGCATGCCCGATAAAAAGCGGAAAGGTTTTCGTCATCTTCGTGCAGGTTTTTTTTTTTTTACGCTAAAATGTCCTCAGTGTTAAAAACTAAACGAAAAAGTGCTTTTCATGAGCTTTACCAGGTATAAGGCATTCAAGATACAACCTAAGTAGATCCCCTGATAGAGGGTATCACCCGGTTTGTAGAAAATTTTTATTATGATAACGATATTGTTTTAATGTTTAATGGATATCGCGGACCTACGTCAAAATTGTTGTTTTATAGTTGATAGCTGAAATGTACAAAAAAATAAAACAATTTTGAAACCACTAATCATTTGTAAATTCTAAATACAATGGAGTCCCGATAATCCGAACTTCGGTAATCCAAAAGTCCGCTTAATCAGTGGCGTAGCTAGAACTTTTGCCGCCCTTTCTAAGTCAATCAATTGGTATCAGAGCAAAATTTTTGTCCTGTAAATCTGTATCCAAGCAAAATTTTTAGAGATAATATTTTCAACCCTACATTGACTTGACGATGAGGAAAAATATTCGAAATCATATAGCAATTCATAATTCGTAGAAATCGAATAGTAAACTTATGAATTGAACAAGTGGTTTTTTACAACTACAGTTGGCTCTCTGTTTAACGACTTTCAAGGGATCGGGAAAAATCGTCCTTAAGTAAAGATCGCCCAGAATTTGTGAAAAAGTAACATTTCCCATAACGTCGGAGGGGCCGGGACTGGGAAATATCGTCTTTAAATAGAGATTATAGTTAAGTAGAGCGTCGTTAAACAGAGAGCCAACTGTAATACTAAATAAAAATATGCCGCCCCAAAATATGTGCCGCCCGGTGCTGACCGCACCCACCGCACCCCCCTAGCTACGCCACTGCGCTTAATCCGAAACCAAAAGTCAAAAAGAACTAAGGTTACAATAAAACTACAGTGATACTACGTAATATAAAGTATATTTCTGAAAGTTACAAGAAAATTCAAAGTTAGACAATGTACTGAACTAATTATTACTGGATGGACTACACTGGTTTGAAAAAAGAATCTGTTAAATGTTTTTGCCGAAGAGAAGAATACCTCTCTCTTGAAGCTAAATTGCGCCAACGAGTCATAAAAATGGTGTCCGCTCTGGTCGCGGCGGAGTGTTGCTCTGCGCAGCGTAGTACTATATCATGCAGCCGCGGCGTCTGCGAGGGATACCCTCTGCTCGCTGTCACAATCTGCTTCACCTTCACTCTCGTCTGAGACGTTGACAGGTTCTGTCAAACCATTTCAACAATCTACTGATCGTCTAAAATCTTACACTCTACTGAACGAACAACTTACATTCTACTGTATACTGTAATAGGCAGCGTTCCGCTCTCTTATCACCCATTTCGTCCCGAGATATGATAATGTTTAGACAGACCTTATAAAATAAACTGTGTAATCACACGTAATATGTAATATTTATGTAATCACACGTTATTATGTAATCTATATATATAAAACAGTTCCGTAACTGACTCATTCATTCACTGACTGACTGACTGACTGACTGACATACAACGCACAGTCCAAACCGCTGGACCTAAAGGGCTGAAATTTTGCATGGCGATTCTTCTAATAGTGTAGGGGTGCACTAAGAAAGATTTTTCAAAAATTCTTCTTACATTTTTTTAAATTAAATTTTTAAGCTGTTTTTTAAACTTTTTTTACGTTTGCATTTAAAATAATACATTGAGGGTTATAAAATTTATATCACGAGAAAGACCATAAAAATTCCTTTAAAATGACATCTTTTTCGAATCTTTACCTCCATTTTCTGATTTTTGGTGAATTTTTAAAGATTCATTTTTAGAATTTAATTTATTAAATGCCGATCACGTGATTTCTTTTTCTGGTACTTTCAATAAAATTATCGTCACGTGCGTAACAACTAAATAGACAAAAAAAAAAATTTTTCTTGCTAATGCGGCAGACGATTGGACATTATTTTGTCTTTAAAAATATCCCTTACGATTTATTTATAAATATATATTTTTTTCTACATCAATTGTATACATTGATCGTCATATTTACTATAAATATATATATATATTTTTTTGGCATCAATTGCATACACTGACAGTTGTATTTAATTTGAATGTACTCCGTAGCGAAGCGCGGGTTTTCAGCTAGTTTAAGTATATTTTAAGAAGGATTTCGTTTAATCCGAAAAATTCGTTAATCCGAAAAGGGTCTGGTCCCAATCATTTCGGATTATCGGGACTCTACTGTATTGAACACCCTTGTTGTCGAGGGATAGATTTCATTTATGCAAGATGCAAAACGCTTTAACACGTCGCCTCTGGAAAGCCACCGAACCCTGTTGTATTGGAGAAGATCTGTATACTCTCTTTCCTTTTCACTTAGCAACTCTTTAAATTGTCGATGGTTAAATACCCTTGCTGTAATAAAGTTGGTAATCTTAGTAACCAATTCCATAGTTTTACCGATTTCTTCTGGAAATACTAATGCACAAAGAACTCCCTGGAAGAGCATACAATATAAAGTAATCACTTCATGGATAATTTTTCCTTTTAAAATTAAAAAACAACAACTTTTTTTCGCTCCCTTCTTGCATTTTGCACCGTCGGTTGTATCTGACACAATTTTATTGAGTGGGATATTTTTTCCATGCATTCAAGGACATTTTTTATGTTTTCTCCACGCGTTTGGCGTAGAGACATTTTTTTGTTTTCTCCACGCGTATTGAGTGGAAATAATCCCAGATGGTCTTCTCACCAGGCCCTGATTTTCCATTAGGCCCAGACCCACGGGCCCCTGAATGTTGGGGGCCCCATAAAAATTTTTATTTTGAAAGAAAAAAAAAAATTCTCAATTCAATTGTTTTATATATCCTTTCAAATTTGATTGATTGGTTCATCATACGTATAGTTATATGTATAGTTCATCATTATGTATGTTATAGTGTATATAAGGGATTATTAAGCTTTTCTGGTTGCATTGTATTGGTGTTTTAATGATGAAGTTAATATGTTGTATTGCTTTTTGTTATTTGATAATGTTCTAGGTTTCTACTCTTCAAATAGCCAATTCTTGGTAAAATGGTACTTTCACAATGATTCATGATTAATATTTTTTTTTGTGTGTGTGTCAATTTTGGAAATTTTATGCCCACATCAGTGTTAGGGGGCCCCCATCCCGAGTTGTGCCTATAGTCAAGAATTTTCTAAATCGGGCCCTGCTTCTCACGGATACTCAAATGATATACATTGCACAAAAAGGGAAACCTGGGCTATGTCCTTGATGTAGCAAGACTCATCGACCGCCATTGATAAAGATGAAGCTAATTTAACGTCTTGATGGTTGGTTACATTTAAGGAAATTTTAACTATTCCATCTTGTACTGTTTTGGCAGATAACGGTGTGTTTTTATTTAAAATCTCTGCTTTGTTTTTGAAATCCCGAAAAAGTTCTTCAGATGCATTAACAAAATAACATTTTATGTATTCACCATCTGTGAATAGTTTTCCTCTCTTAGCGATCCCCTACGAAACTTGCAGTATTAACAGTATTGGCAGACTATCTCCAAAAATTAAACACAGAACTTGATTTTTCAACATTTTTCTGAAGTTCTTCAACAGATCTTTTTCTCGTGTCACCGGCAGGATATTTTCTGGCAAATGTTGCATGTGTTTGTCGTGAAGTGTCCCTCCATGTTTGGCTTTTTGTTGTGCGCCAGTTTTTCTTGGCAAATATGACAGGTTGGAAGTCTATCCGAGTTCGAGATAAATGCGAAAGAGCCGCAGTTCGCCGACCCCTGGACTAAATGAATGACATTCGTTTTGACAGGAGGAGAATGGACAGACACGTTGACAATACTTCAGTTAGCCAGTCTCTACTTCTAGGCACATAGACTTAGAATAACTTTTACGATCAAAGTCAACTGTGCTGATTAGCAGCATATTTGTATTTGTCCTAGATGACTGTCTGAAACAAACATGACGCGATATCTTTGGATACAAAATTAAACGTTTTAACAGACGTTGACAAAAAATTGTTGACTTAAATCAGGAATTACTAAAGCTTTCGACATCCGAAAAAGCACGTTATTTGCGATCATTAAAAACCGGGATTCGATTTTGAAAGCCGAAGAATTAGGACCCCCATTTTCGAGTAGTCGATCGCCAGAAGGTCAATTTCAGCAGTTATCATTGAATGAATGGCTAAAAGTAATGAGAACGACTCCAGTAGATGGAAATTATTTAAAGGCAAAAGCCCAAATTTTTGCGCAGATAATGGACATTAAGGAAGCAACATTTAAAGCTACAGATGGATGGTCCCATAATTTTAAAGTGAGACATGGTGTTTCTTTTCGGAAGCTTTGAGGAGAAAGAAGGTGGTTCTGTCGACAAATATGTCGCAAAAGCCGTAATCAACGCGGAGGAAACTGGACTGTTTTACGTGATGACAACTGGCAGATATTTAGTTTTTAAAGACGAAACTAAAAGTGGAGAAAAAAAAGGATAAACTACGAGTAACAATTTCCCTGTGTGCCAATATGTCGGCTACTGAAAAACTTGAGCTTTTATTGATTGGTAAATCCAAAAATCCTTGGTACTTCAAAGGCATTAAAACTTTACCCGTAACCTAGCGAAATAACATAAAATCGGGGATGGTAGCAAATATTTTTGAGCAATAGTTCTAGTGTTTGTATAGGCAAATGTCAAACAAACGCAGGAAAATTGTCCACGTAATTGACAACTGAACTGAACATCCCGAATTCAATGTTTTGAAGTCTATAACAGTGGAATATTTACCCCCAAACGTCTGTTCTTCAGCCTCTCGATCGATGAATCATCTTAACCCTTAACTGGTAACATACATATTTTGTTCGTTGCAAGTAACATGTGTCTCTAAGACGTGTACATAACAAAACTTTATTTTAGAGGTGGAAATTTAATAAAACTACATATAAATTAACTAAATATGTTTTATTTGATTGTTCATAATACAATTAAAATTAAATTATACATACAGTTAAAATAATACAACTAAAATACAATTAAAATCGGCATCACGTAAACAAAAATTACTTTTTTACTCCAGGAGCACAAGAGTTGCACCCTTTTTTAGAGCACTCTAGGCTAGAGCTCCGCAACCTTTTATCTTCCACAGCCAGTGGCGCACCCAGGGGGGGGCCCAGGGGGCCCTGCCCCCCCCCAAAGAAGTAGAAATATTGATTTTGCATTATAAATATTTGTATTCATTCATCTCGGCCCCCCCCATGCATTATAAATATTTTTATCCATTCATCTCGGGCCCCCCCCAAGAAAAAATCCTGGGTGCGCCACTGTCCACAGCACAACGTTTTTTTCGATAATTCCGCGGCATACCACAAGAAAAAGCTTGCAAATATATAAATTACAATAAATACGTATATGATTTTATTAGATAAAAAACACAACAAAATAGCTCTATGTATCAAGATAATTATAATCATTTAAGTTTTATATAAATCATTTTGGACTGTACACCAACACAAGAACAAAAATATAAAATTATAGTTTACAAGTAAAAACATTTTCTCTTTAAATTTTTATATTAAAATTTGTTTTTTGGTCTTTACTTAAGCCTAATAAATCAAAGTTAATTTAAACATAACTAATTTATTAATGAGATATTTGAGATTGTTTTGATAAATGTGCGTTTTATATTTGGCTCTATAATAGAAAGAGCTACAGTTCATGGTCAAGGCCCTTTAAATATGATCGTTTGTCATTTTAAATTAGAACCAGTGTCGAAAAACTTTGTTCGCATAAGTATGTCGTAGAAAATGGGAGCAAAACTGCAATGGCCTTGTCATAAATTTGTGGATATTCTTTCTTAACTGAAATCCAGAAATATGACGCTCGAGCATACATACAAAGTATGGCTAACATGTTTTTGGTTTTGTGTATAATTTCGACCCAGAAAAATTACATATTAACAAAAAGTTAGAGGAATATTTTACTTAGAAAATTTTCTATTTAATGCAGTGGTTAATTTTTTTATTATCATAATCGATAAAATCACCGCGGCACACTAGTGTGCCACGGCGCAGCGGTTGCGGAGCACTGCTCTAGGCAATATGGATTTTCACATTTTATACATTTGTAAGCATATTGCCTCCTTTTTTGATAAGGACAATATCGGCACGTTTTTCTCTTGGGAAGCTTATCAGAAATTTCTTAAGAGGCACTACGCGTTTCTTCAGGTTCTCCAAGAATGTCTCGTGCTATTTTTTTAGGTCATCCGGAAGGTTTGGGATTGACAACCGACGTTGCTCTTGTTTTTCTAACAAACTGTTTGCTAATCTATACTTAATATATAAAGAGAGAGCAGATTTTGTACGTGGAGGGTAATCTCCGGAACCACTGCACCTATTTGAAAAATTCTTTCACTGTTTGAAAGGTACATTATTCCAGATGGACATAGGCTATATATTATGTATATCTGATCAGTAGAAATAAAGTTAGGGGGGATACTCTAGATTTGTGTGCACGGCCGCCATCTTGGATTTTTCCGCCAGGGTTTGGCGCATTTCGCATGGCGATAATTATTGCGTTCTGGTAAAAATAACCCAATGTCAAATTCTCTAATTTTAAGATCAAACAGTTATTTCTGATGTGATCTTTTAATTACAGTATAATAATTTTAGGTCAGTTCTTGGCCTTGACCTGGAAATCTGAGTCAAATTGACTATACTCAAAAGAGTAGATTATTTTTAAAACTAAGAGTCTTTTTGTTGAAAATTTTTGAATCCATTATCAGTTTTTCGTTAACTTATTAAATTTAAGTTGCTTTTAATTTTGTTTATCGATTGTCAATTAGTATACTATAGTGGATTACAAATAAATTTAAATAACTGAAGTTCAACTTCTCTCTCCCCAGGAACCTAAGTTTAAAAGTTAGTTAAGGTTAAGTTATTGGTTTAGTTAAAGGTTTTTTTTTCTTATTTCCAACACAGCAGGATAAATGGTCAAATAATCCTTGTCCCGATTTTATTGTATGCACCAAACATTTTTCAAAGCTGAATTTTAGATAATTTTTAAATTGCAAGTTATTTAGGTGGTATGAAAATGCTGTATTTTTTTTCTAATTAACAATATATTGGCATAATATTTTGGTGATGCATTGCTATTAGTCAAATAGTTAGGGCAAACTGAATAGATGGCATTGAAATTTTATCTGTAAGTAAAATTCATTTGACCAAATTTTTCATATGGATCATAATTTGAAAAGGTAGTTTTTAATTAAAAATGACCAAAAAAAATCTCAGTCCAATGATTAAATGATTTTTCAAAAATATTTCTAAGTTTTACAATTTAAAAAGGTCGTTTTTATTAAAAAAGCTAAAAGAAAAACCCAAAATTTCCAATATTTGAGAATGATTTTTTAAAAAAAGTGGTTTTTATCAAAAACCCCCAAAAAGTGGTTTTTATTAAAAAAGCTAAGAAAATTCAAAGTCCAGCGTTTTGAAAACACCGCTTAAAACACATTGGCGAGAAATTTTCCACTCCTCAAAACACGGTAAAATCGCCAAGTTGGCGCAAAAAAATCCAAGATGGCGGCCGTGCACACAATTATTAAGTAACGTAATATTAATTTGAATATTATTTTAGGTGCTTAAAATAATTAAAAAAACATTCTTTACTTAAAATCCTTTTTTTATTTTTGTATTTTTATTTCACCTCTTACTCTAATTTTGAGATACCAATGTGTATCTATACTTCTATAATCTATATATATAAAACAGTTCCGTAACTGACTCATTCATTCACTGACTGACTGACTGACTGACATACAACGCACAGACCAAACCGCTGGACCTAAAGGGCTGAAATTTTGCATGGCGATTCTTCTAATAGTGTACGGGTGCACGAAGAAAGATTTTTCAAAAATTCTTCTTAGATTATTTTAAATTAAATTTTTAAGCTGTTTTTTAAACTTTTTTTACGTTTGCATTTAAAATAATGCATTGAGGGTTATAAAATTTATATCACGAGAAAGATCATAAAAATTCCTTCAAAATGAAATTTTTTTCGAATTTTTACCTCCATTTCCTGATTTTTGGTGAATTTTTAAAGATTAATTTTTAGATTTTAATTTATTAAATGCTGATCACGTGATTTCTTTTTCTGGTACTCTCAATAAATTTATCGTCACGTGCGTAACAACTAAATAGACAAAAAAAATATTTTTTTCTCTTTCTAATGCAGCAGACGATTGGATATTATCCAAAAAAAATTCATATCCTTTACGATTTTGTTATAAATATATATATATAGATAGATTGATATTTTACATCAATTGTATACATTGATCATCGCATTTATTATAAATATATATATTTATTTTTTGGCATAAATTGCATACGTTGACCGTTGTATTTAATTTGAATGTACTCCGTAGCGAAGCGCGGGTTTTCAGCTAGTGAATTTATAAAGTCAAAACGTGTCATTACAGGCGTCGTCTCATTAGAGCTGGCATAGATAATGCCAGAATTTACAAGACTACCGCTTTATTGTAAAATATTGCCCGGGGCCACCGTCTCGACCTTCTATTCGGTGAATAGTTCACGATAATTTTGTCTAAATTATCCACTCCTGATATTGTTGAATTGTAAAAACTTATATTTCTGGTTTATTACTGGATTGGTCGGTAAATTTTGTGTTATACTTAGAGGATATCAAATTGACGGCTTTATTTTGTTTTGCCATTGAAGACCCATCACCAGAGGGGCCAGAAACAACCTCATCCTCTGAATTTCCATCGACCCTTTCATTTGTCTCATCCTCAATGTCTCGCTCATCTAATTCAGACTCAGTGTCATGTTTAGAATGTTCTATTTCATCCTCGGCATTATAGGAATCATCAGAATCAAATTCTTCATCACTCGGCTCACCCTCTTCTTCAGGAAGAGCATCCATTGACCTTATTTTTTTCTCTTAGCAGAAAATATACCTACCATGCTGAAAAAAAAAACTTGACGTATACCAAATTAAATAAATAAATAAATACTGGCGCAAAATTATGTTCAAGAATCTGTCTGTAAATATTTTTTCTGCAAACACATTTCTCGGAGATGGAGAGAAAAGAGAAAGGTAAAAATGTATGCAATCAATGAAATATCATTTGAAAAACTTTTGAATATAATTACATTGATGTTGAATGTAATCTATCAAGAACATAAATCAATAAATTAGTTGAAAGTTTAATTGACAGGAGGAAACATTTAGTAATCAATTTTTTTTTTTGAGAACATGAAGGATTTAGAACTCTCCAAGGTATTTAGGAGAGTAAATAAAAATATGTATAAAAATAAATTGAGAAGAACAACATGCTGAGCAAACACATTCAAACATAAAACTTGTCATTATTGGTTAGGTACGTACCTCACGCGCAGTAGAAAAGAACGTTACAGGTAATTCACGTCTCTTAGACGTCGTACGTTTCAGTTATGATCTTACTGAAACCCCAAAACAAAACTGATTGGCTTGAAACTTCACAAGCGTTGTTTAGGCTATCTACCATGAGCATACACTAAAGGCTTCATTTGACAAATAGCGCTAAAGTATGAAATTCGGAATATTAGCAAACCTAAGCGTCCCTGAGACGTGTATTACCAGTTAAGGGTTAAGCTTCAAAAGCAGTTATAGGGAATTGCATTTGAGACGAAGATAAAAGTTATAAAGTGAATATTCTTACAGCATTGCATCTCTCCAAAGCAGTGTGGAATGCAGTTATGGAAAAAAAACCATTAAAAACTGCTTTCCTCATGCTGGTTTTAAATTGCAACTGCAACCTGTGGAATCTCGTGGTGGAATGACAGATTGGAATGTTAGATTGATTGATTATTGTAAATGGTTTTCACGAGACAAAAAATATCGCTTGGAACACAAAAACACTGTAACCACCAGAAATCTTTTTAATATTAATTCCGGTAAAAACTTTAGAACATTCATTGTTAAATGGATACGGTTGCTGGCTGCTTATTCTGTATGTACAACGCTATTGAAAATAATATGACTTACGTGATTTCTCCTAAATTTTCTCTGTCTTTTTTTTTGTTTGTTTGTTTTGATTTCTAAATTCTCTCATAAATGCTTTGTGCATGGAAACTGAACTAACCATTTTGAAATTTTAGAATGAATCATTTTTAAATTGAACTGACATATCATAGGTTTGGTTTGGAGCGCTACGGTCATTTTTTTTTTTTTTTTGGGGGGGGGGGGGGGGCTACACGAGGGCTCATTAGACCTGGACCTACTGCTTAAAGCCGATTCCGAACGGCTATAAACATCCATGCCAATTCTTCAAGACCCAGGAACTCCACTTCATAACAAGCAACTCCTCTGCTTCTGGAACTCAGTTCAATTTCTACTGAGAATTGAATGTGCTGAAAGTGCGTTAGGCGTGTATTGTATTGAATTGCGTTATTGTATTATTTTCTGCAGTATAGAAGACAGTTGTTACGTGTTTTCTGTTTGAATTTGTGTATGCGCCTGAAGAATTTACAGAATAATAAATTTTATTTTGTGTGCAGTTTCTGAAGAGATTTTATTCAGTCCTAACGAACCCAGGAAAACGGAACAATATATACCACAGCCTATCTGTAAATATAAAACAGTTCCGTGACTGACTGAGAGATAACACACAGACCAAACCGCTGGACCTAAAGGGCTGAAATTTTTCATGGCGATTCTTCTTATGGTGTAGGGGTGCACTCAGAAAGATTTTTGAAAAATTCGCCTTGGATTTTGTAAAATTAAATTTTTAAGCTGTTTTTGTAACATTCTTTAAAGTTTGCATTTAAAATAATTATCTGAGGGTTATAAAATTTACATCACGAGAAAGATCATAAAAATTCCTTTAAAATGAAATTTTTTGAATCTTTACCTCCATTTTTTGATTTTTGGTGAATTTTTAAAGATTAATTTTTAGAATTTAATTTATTAAATGCTGATCACGAGATTTCTTTTCTTTTTGTGATACTTTAAATGAATTTTGCGTCACGTGCATCACAACGAAATAAATTGACAAAAGGAAAAAATTAAAATACAGTAAAAAATAAAATTTAACCACTAGACAAATCGAGATGGAAGTTTTTAAAAGAATTTAATTGAAGTTAGTATGTTTTATGGATATTATGTTATATATATATAACATATGTATTCATGTTCCCGCATCAGTCTGGAACGCCTGGAGCAATTTCAACCAAACTTGGTACACATATATCTCACAATCTGGGAAAAAATACTACCCTAGCACCTCTTGAGGTGGGGGTGGGAAGGGGTTGATAAAAATAACCGAAAACGACTGATATTAGTGTTGAATTCATAGTTTTCAGGGTTGCTGAGATGAATAGTGACACTCTCGATGCCGTTTAAGTCCAAGTCAGTCCCCATCGGCATGGGGAGGGGGGAAATCAAAATGTTTAAAATACCGATAGTAGTGTCGAATCCACAGTTTTCGAGGTCGCTAAGCTGATTGGTAACAGTCCCGATGACATTTAAGCCCAAGTTTAGTGCACTCCTAGGGGATGGGACTGATATTTAATAAAACAGAGATTACTGTCGAATCCATAGTTTACGGGGCCACTGAGATGAATGGTGACAATCTCCGATGCCGTTGAAGTTCAAGTTCAACCCCATCGGCATTAGGGCTTTGAAGGGGTGAAAAATAAATTGCCCAAAATGACCGAGATAAATCTAAAATACCAGGGCAAACAGCTAGTGTGTGTGTGTGTATGTATATATATATATATATATATATATATATATATATATATAATACAGTGGACGCTCGTTAATTCGAACTAATCCAAAGGCCCCCAAAAACTTGTATTGGAATTAACGTTAAAAATATCTCATTAATTCGAACTAAAAATTGGACAAAAAAATTTCTTTTTCCTCGTTTAACGGAGAAAATACACGCTGTATTTATTATTTTGTGTGTCAAAATCATCTGGATTTCTTTTCTGTGTAAAGAGGCACATGCCTGCATTCCTAGACTATTGCATTTCCGCTAAACATTAGGGACATGAGTGCTTAACGGACAAAGCGATTTTCCGTTATTTGTATCGATTTTCTTAGAATTTCAGAAAAACCAGTCTTTACTACAGATTCTAGGGAGCTGCGTCAGTTATGCTTGCAGTGCAGACACGTTAATGTAATCTATTTTTTCTTCTTGGTTTAGTTTGGAGCGCTACGGTTAACTTTTTGCTTTACGAGGGCTAATTAGACCGGGACCTACAGTTTAAAGCCAATTCCGAACGGCTACAAGCATCCATGCCAACAGTAGGACTCAAACCCACAGGATCTGAACCGAATGCCAGCGCCCTAGCCATTCAGCGATCCCCTGGCAAGTTTTGCTACCTCAGTGTATGGTGTGAACGTGTAAAAATTCAGGATGTCTACACTTAGAAAGTACGAAACCCTAACTTTGGAGACAAAGGTAGAAATTTTATAGAAAGAAGAGAATGGCGAGTGTAAAACAAAGTTAGCAGCTGCCTATGGAATTAAAAAAATACCTTGTCAACTTATTTGAAAAACAAGGAGTCAATTTTAGATTCATGGGAAAAATTAAAATTTGCTAGAGGAAGGAAACGCATGAGAAATGCGTCCCAAGAAGATCTAGAAAACGCTCTACTGATATGGTTCCAGGATGTTAATCTCGAAATTTTCCGATAAATGGGCCTTTAGTGCAGACGAAGGCTGATGAATTGACAAGTCGAATGGGTATTGAAGATTTTAAATGCAGTGATGGAGGGATTTCTCAACTTAATTAAGGCACAATATTTCTTATCAAACTGTATGTGGCCAAAGCTCTAATGTAAACGAAGACGTATGCACTAATTTCGGTACGAAACTGCCAGGGCTTTTCTCTACTTACCTGTCGAAAGATATTTTTTAATGCGGACGAAACTGCATTTTTTTTTATAAACTCTTGCCAAACAAGACATTACATTCTAAAGGGGATGCTTGCGTAGGAGATAAAAGCAGTAAAGAGAGGATTATAGCTTTAGTTTGTGCAAATATGGATGGGAGCGAAAAGCTTAAATTATTAGTGATTGGAAAGTCCAAGAATCCACGAAGTCTTAAAGGAATTAAAACACTGCCAGTTGATCCAATGCAAAAAATGTTTACTTCAAATCGAGAAGCAGGCTGAACAATGTAGGCATCATAAACAAAACCAAACTTTACAGTTCTTCTTAAAACTGTAATTCATATTTTTAATTAAAGTTTACTTTCTACTGCATATCTTCTGCTTCATTTTATGATTAAGGTAAGTCTATATTGCTTTTTAATATGTTTAACTTTAGATAGCATAGTAAAATATATTTTCTGGGGTTATACATACTAGGAGAGTTTCTTCTTCAGTGATACACATTTAAAGTTATATATTTTCTCTTAACATCGGAAAATTCGAACTTTTTTCTAAGAACCTTTGAGTTCGAATTAACGAGCGTCCACTGTATGTATATATATATATATATATATATATATATATATATATATATATATATATATGTGTGTGTGTGTACTTTGGAACAAAAAGGGCCAATATCAATTTTAATCAAATGTCAGAGAACATCAGTTTCAGTTTACAAATCTTACTAACGGTTTGTGCATAAATATTTTTCCAAGTTTTATTTTTCTATTTTAGTCATAGTTTTTGCCTACCTTCTAGTATTATATTTATTTCGATTTCTTTTTCATTTGTCACTCAAATTTCAAAGTTTTGGGCAATAGCGCCCTTTACACGTACGATCTTGGAGCGTACCGGATTGCGCGCGGGAAAACTTGCAGTACGCTCAAAACCAGCTTTCCCTTCCTCTCACACACCTTCACACGTGCACTCAATCGCGCGGGATCGTGGTTTCACGCGAGAAAGGGCGTACGTGTAAAGGGCGCTATTGACCCTTTTTGTTCCAAGGTACAGATATATATATTGTGCAGCACTGTTGTAGAGCGTTAATATTCGAGGTCCTAGATAAGTCATTCTGAGAAGTTGTGATGGGGAGACAAAAGCATTGGCGATCTCTGTCTTGGCGTTCAGTATAGTGGTGTCTAAGCAGCAGGCCCAGATTTCCGCATGGGCAAGTGGGGCACTTGCCCAGGGCCCCCTAATTTAGTATAAAGTTGTAGATAGTTTTGAGAATTTGTTTTTTGGTTAATATAGTAAAGGGGTGCAGTGGCGGATAAAGAAAAAAATCCTGGGTGGAGCACAGTGCACCCACTATAGTGAAAGTATGCTTACTTCCATAAGCGTTTCTGGTTTAATTTTTTGGTGGGTGGGTGGGAGGGGGTAGATGTAATAACTCCAGACTGTGATTTATTTTGAATTTCAAAAGAAAATTTCATGAATTTATTTATTAACATTAAAAAGTAAATTAATTAATTAACACTTCTTATTAATATTCATTATTTTCTTCAAATTTTTGACTTGTCGGTCGAAATTTTTTTTGAATTTCTGGTCCCCATTTAAGGGAGGCCTGGGTGAGTGTCCCACATGTTCATGTGGAAATCTGGTCCTGAGGAGGTGGGACATGCCCCCCTCTGGATCTGTCCTTGAAAGGGGCCCCCAAAGTCTGCTTTGCCCAGGGCCCCATTGTGTCAAAGTCGGGCCCTGCTAAGCAGACAGAATAAAGCCGCCGGCGTCCAACACAACCCAAGCATTCACTCCTCTGTAGCGTTAACGTTTCCCGAACACAGT
Organism: Dolomedes plantarius; assembly: GCA_907164885.2. Lineage (NCBI taxonomy): Eukaryota > Metazoa > Arthropoda > Arachnida > Araneae > Dolomedidae > Dolomedes > Dolomedes plantarius. The sequence continues at coordinate 127,663,200 of OU015499.1, read as the reverse complement.
ACAAGCACATGACAAGTGAATGATGAAAAATTCCTCGTCATTCTGCCCTTCATAATGAACAAATAATAGAGTTTTCCTCCCAAAATTGGCATCAGCAATGACAATGGTGCCCGCTCTACATTTGGAACCCTC